>VZRQ01000173.1:367893-415651 GCA_013397975.1 Machaerirhynchus nigripectus | reverse complement strand
CGGGGAGGCGCCGGCCCCGCCCGGCTGCACCAGGCGGAGCGGCCGCGCTCAGCACCCGCCGCCCCGAACAGCTCCGGCGGGCTCCGCCCCGGGACCGCCCCGCAGAGGGACTCTCCATCAGGAGCCGCAGTGATAAGGAGTACAGGGTTCAAACTGAAAGAGGGGGATTTTCGGATGTATATTAGAAAGGAATTCTTTACCGTGAGGGTGATGAGAAGCTGTGGATGTCCCATCCCTGAAAGTGTTCAAGGCCAGATTGGATAAGGCCTTGCACAAGCGAGTCTAGTTGAAGGTGTCCCTACCCATGGCAGGGGGTTGGGATAAGAGGATCTTTAAGGTCCCGTCCATTCTGTGGAAGCCCTTAATATTCTATGATTCTGTGACTCCACATGGGGAGATGACACCTGCAAATAATCGGGGTTGGGTGGGGGTCACTGAAATTGCTGGTGGTTCTGTGAACAAATAAACAAACAGACAAAAAAGAAATTGCAGAAGACTCCATCCCAGGTATTGCATTTCTGTTCAGAAATTGCAAAAAAAGAAACCCAGTAGTCAAAAACGTAATGTGTAAAGCTGTGACCTCTTGACTTGCAAAAAAAAAAAAAAAATCCCAGGTAGGATCTTAACCACCCAAAACAATGGTGAAGAACTCCCCGTGCAAGTTTTGGAAGTCTTTGCTACATGAGTTTCAGAGAAATACTTCCAATTAAATTAATCAGTTTCACATCTGTCACAGCTTCTGCTTTATCATGAAATTAATGCTGATTCTGTGACACAAATTAATAACAGTATTATCCCTGAAAATCAGCAATCCTTCAAAACAGCTGCTTTGGTTTTTTTCCTCAGATGCATGGAGCCTCAAAGTGCTGGAATGGCACATTGAGACCTGTCTACCAGCACTGAGAAACATAAGCTTGCCAGTAAATGTAGAGAAGTGGTGATGGGTTGTGAGCTGCGTACAAAAGGATGTCATAACAGGTCAAATGATAGCTCTGTGTTTTCATTTTCACTGGGTTCATTCTTCCAAGCACCTTTAATCACAGACTCATACATTTCTTAAATTACTGGAAAAAGCTTAATAGCTGCATCAAAAATATCATTATTTCAGGATACTTAGAATAAGTAGCAAAAAAAGAAGACATATTAGGAATGATTTTAAGATATCTTTGTACTCCTTCATATTTTTGGCTTGTTTTAGGCTATGTTCCCAGCATAACTCAGAATTGCCTCCAAAACAAATCCACTTTAATATTCTGCCGTGGTGGAGCCTTGGGTGTTGCCCAGGAAATTCACATGCAACTTGTAGTTTGGATTATGATTTCTCCTCCTCCTTTCCCAAATCACAGGACTTTAGTTCAGTGATTCATTGAAGCATGTTGGCCTGTCAGCAGTGCAACTGTTGAGACTGATTTCCTCTGGCTATGTGCTCTATGGGTTTTCTAAATTTCTATATATTATATTTTTGACACTTTCAATTTCCCGTCAATTTTAGTTGAAACTGATCAATACATTCAAAGATTATAGGAAGATGGACGAGCTAGGCAGTAAGATGATATAATCCTCATTTGCTTTGATAATAAAATGCCACAATTTTATTTTTAGGAATATTTTGGAGAGGTGATCAATGTATTCATAACAGAGGTACTGACCATGAAGCACTGATTTGCTAGAGGTGACACTGGTTTGCTGCTGCTCTGCTGTTGTACCCTCTGATACTACTTTTGCCTCCAGAATATAAACCAAAAAAAAGCTCACACCAGCATTGTGCACGTTGAAGTTGGCAGAGGAAAAAATGCACCAGGTCATCCCTTCTCCGAGTCACTGAAGATTTGGACCGACTCTGAGCAGAAGCTCCCAGTTCTGTATCAGCACACAGCCAGTGCTGGTTAGTGGGGGCCCATTTACAGGGCACAGAGGGTCACTCATCCCACCATCCTTGTTGCATCCAGTTCTACCAGAAGGGGGGTCCCTGGCTGTCAGTGGTGGGGACACTGAAGCGCCAGGTTCTTGCAGAAAACACGAAGAAAAATAATCACTTTCTGAAGCTTTATAATGAGGAAGCCGTGGCTGGAAGTTATCTCCAAGGATAGTAGACTCTTCTTCAAGCAGGTGAGCATTTAAAAGGTAAAGAAGGTTATGGCTAAAGGGAGGTCACAGTCCTGCTTTCTCGCTTCAGTGTCACATTTACCAGTTTGAAGGTTAGCAGGATGTCAGAATGTCTTCCTACTTTGGGATAAGGATGACATGCTTACATTTTTGCATGGATGTGTTGACACCACCCCCAGATTAGTTTATTGAGCAGGAATTTCTAAGTGCAGCAGATTTTTTTTGTACTGATGTTAGAGCAGAACTTGTTTTGTTGCCTACTTTTCTTGCCTCAGAGTGTGTATGTTGTTACTCTGGCCTTGAGAGAAAGATGGCATTTGTAGTCATGCCGAGCTTTTTTCAGAAGGTGGCAGCAGCTTACTACGTATATAAGAGAGATTGCTGGTAGACATCAATGTCTGCCTAAGGGAAGTCATAGATTCGTAACTACTTATACTTAATTTCATGTTTCTTTACTGATTCATTGTTTTGAGTGCCTCAGCTTTTCTTTGGGTTTTGGAGTTGCAAATCAAAACTAATAGTTAGTTTATAGTAACCTTAAAAATATTCCTGTCTCTCATCAAATTGAAGTTTTGGGATGGCTCATTTTCAAGCAGAGGGCCGTAGAAATTCATAAAGGTATTTGTCAGGTTTTAGGGTTTTTTTTTTCCTTTTCAAAGAATACACACATGTACCACAGTTTATTGTCCAATATGTCCACTTCATCAGGCATGGGACAGCTAAATAGACTGCTTGATGTCTTTATCAAAAGTGGAGATTAGACTACACATATATTCTTTACATCCAAACAATACCTGGCAAAGTAATACAGGATTTCAGAATTCATGAATATTCATGTTTCCAACCATCTGTTGATTAGTTTCAATCTCTATTCATATTCAAAATTCATAAAATAGCTGCAACTATGGGAATAAGGTCTGAGGGCATCTGCTTTTCTCTTCCTTTAGTTAAATTTTTTCCAAAGTAACAGAAAAACAGGGATTAAAAAAGCAGGGGACAGAAAGGCAATGGAGTATGATGAAAAGAAATGTAATATGTAGAAAGGGAGCAGGAAGAAAAGGCAAAGTTATATCTAGGCTTCCTCATCTCAAGTGCTTTCCTATGGAGTCATGTTTTTTTCTTTGGGTTTTTTTTTTTTTTTGTTGGAATATGTGCTCGGAAAAAGAAACACGTCTTCCTTTTCATTTGATGTCTTCCAGACGCTCTGCAAACAGTAAACACATGATGCAAATGCTATCTGCAGAAAGCGTGTTGTCGGCATGATGTTATCATTAGACACATTTTCTCTGCTCCAGTTTGCTTGTGAGAATCTGTCGAGTAAACACCCATGATAGATACAAATCAGCTCAGATGCTGGAGTGGACTGCTGATTGACAGCTGTGTGAGTGATTTGCCCACGAATGAATTGAAGTGATAACCTTTTCTTTGCAGCTTAAAGATTCAGGTTTCCAGCCGCGAGCGTAAGAGGAGTTCTGCATAAATAACAGAAGATGGGGTGGTAAATGTTAGAAGTGGAGGCAGAGGCATTAACTCAGCTATGTAACTCAGGGTTTGTGTTTGGTCATTTTTTAATATTTCACATCTCTGTCAAGCAAAATTGTGTAATGTTGTGGTACCAGTGTTATGAAAACAGCAGGAAGAATAATTTTTCAAATTCCTGAATGAAAAATGTAAATGTGATTGTGAGAGTGCTTCGTATCGTATTGATTTTATGAACATACCATGGCGATGCAAGTTAAAAAGGTATGACTGGTTCCAGCTTGAGATGGTTTTAGTCCAAGTATGGTAGACTGTTTTGCTTGCCCCCTTAGAGGAGAGAAAAATAGCCAAGCCCTCTCTTTGGAATGTGTGTGAGTGTGCATAATTGTGCTTGTCCTTCTACTGCTGTATTAAATATCAGTGTACTAAAAATGAGAGCTCTCCTGATTGATGAAGTGGAATATTATTAACAACCCCTCCTCCTTTCTATATGCCTGATTGCATTTATGCCTAATGCAAAGCTAGTATTTTACTACAAAACTGGGAAGGAGACAGAAAATGAAAAACAGGCACAAGACTGCATTTTAGAGACCCTTCCCCACTAGCAGCAGAGGTAAGGATCGGGCTGAGACATCAGCTGATCACCTGAACGTTACGTTCATACGTGCTGCGATTGCTTCTCTGCCCGGATACTGCATAATTGACTGCACAGCATTAGCCAGGCACCACGTGGTATCAGCACAGATACTCTGACAGCAAAAGCACTGAGGCTCTGCTGCTGAGATAAATATACTAAAAAAATAACAGAAACCCCTCCTTGTAAAGAACAAGGATGGGGAGGGGTGAGAAAAGGGGAGCCATTTCTGCAAAGCGAAGTTATTAGTAGTGTTTATTAACTGGTGTAAGGTGAAATTCCCCCTGAGAAGAGGTCACGTAATGATCTTGTTCCTTTCCGCCTGCTCCTAACTCATTACTAGGGTGAACTGACTGTTTCACCAAAATCAAAATCAGGCAGGGTAAAAAGAAAGGTAGGGTAAAGCTAAGCAAATAAATCCTGGTATTGCTGACAGAATACTACCACTCTTACCACATATCTTTGCTGTATCTTGCAAAAACACATTTCTTTTCAACTGGAATCCACAAAACACTCCTTCAGCATCCTTCTGGTCACTGCAACAGCAGTGGCAGCTGCTTCTTGGGGCATTAAAGCTGTGAAACTGCAGTCTGAGCGATGAAGGACAGTTATTTTAAAAAAAAAAAAGTACTTCTCTGAGAAAGAGTTAGTTAGGGGCAGAGCTGCAGATTTTTGCCTAGAATTTCAACCAGGTCTGTAGAAATAGGTTACCAATGATTTACAAACAATAAACACCTAATTTAACAGCCAGAGCCCAGGTTAAGACTGGAGCAGAAAAAGTAGTTTGCCTTGTAAACAGCATCATTAATAGGGGAACAGTTACGAGAATAAAAATGAATCAATGCTATGCATTTTTTTACAGCCAGCATATTATAAGCTTTGAAGAGACTGTCTCTGTCTGTATTTGTACTGGAGCAGAACAACTTATGGTCCAAGGTGTTAGCCAAACAAAGATTTGTATAAGCTATGTCCACCAGTCATTGAAAAAAATTCCTACTGCATATTGAAAGTGTGAAAAACTCTTTCATGTACTATCCAAACATACATAACTGACAGCCCAAACCCTTTATGCTTGGGTTTTTGGAGGTTTTTTTTTGAAATGCATGAAGCTTTGATATGCATAAAACTACAAAGGATCGCTTCCCAGAAGGAAAACATCTAGCTGAAAAAATTACTCATTGCTATTTCAGCCATGGATTCTTCTGCGGCACAGCATGGTGATAGCAATCAGTTGGGTAATACACTCATGATTAGTGAGTCAATGGGAGCTGGAGGCAGCCCTAACACTGATCAATAATGTCAAGATTTTGAAACGGGTTACAAAATAATAGCAGGCTCTGCAGATGCCACCAAATTAGCAAATATATTGGATGTAACTACCAACACTCCCTTTTCTATGAGTAATCCTTCATGATTTTCATAAAAAGGACAAAAAGAAGCCAAATAGTTGGTCACTGGGAGCAGTTTTATATGGAGCTCTTCATTTATGTGCTCTATATGTAGTATGCTCCTCTTACATGAAAGATTTTGAACTTCTCAGCACTTCCTCCTTTTTGGCAGTTTCCAAACTCTTCAGGAATGTTTTGCAATGGCAGCAGATCCTTTGTATCCTGATTCTACAGGAAAACAGAAATATAATGATGATAATGTTTAATTTACTGGCAACAGTAAAAATCATGAGCAGACTGGACAGCTTTATCTACACTGACAGGAGTCAGCCTCCTTCACTCCATTCTTTTTAAGGCCTCCTTTTAACCTCCATTGCAAAAGACAAAACTCCTTGTAAACTCAAATCTACTTCCATTTTCTTCCAGACTCCTGTTTTCTGTTCTTTTCATGGGGATGTTAAATAATGGTAATGAGTGTAGCAATCATTGCATATAATTTTAACCCATTGTGTTACAGCTAATAAATCTCTCAGTGACTTTTCTAAAGCAATTTCTTGGATAAAGCTTTGTCTCTTAACACTGAGAACGCCTTGGCTGGTTTAATAAATCAGCTAGCACTGGGAAAATGTGCAGTTTGGTTCAGTCAGTCACCAGAGTTGCTGCTTTCCTATCCTTCTACTGTCTTAAGTGCACACAGCCATGCTTAGGTGGAAAGATGATAAAATTAATGCGAAGGAGTTCTGAACCTTGTTGTTCAAAAATAGTCAAAGACTGTTCTTAGGTTTTTCACCTAATTTTTAATAATAGAAGTGGTAGCTTATCGCCTTGCCATGTTGGTTTGCCTAGCTAGTATTTTGTCAAAGAAGTAGAACCCATTGTATTTTTCTGTTGCAGGCATAAAAAATGAACCCATGATAGTTGGAAGCACAATGTTTTTTCTTAGTCTGAAGGTGTACCAAAAAAGATGGGTAGATCCTCTCTCTGTCTTGGAAAGCAGATCACGTAGCTTGTCTTCCCAGCTCTGACAAAAGTCTTCTTCTTGCTTAAGTTGTCTTTGGGTCAGATGCAAAACCTGCATCTCTTATTTGCAAATTGGAAATACTAATAGATATCTACAAATGGAGTGCTGCAATAGAAAAATTAATTAATGTTAATAACACACTTTGAGGCCATTGCGTTGAATAATTAAGTGATGCAATTTAAAATATTGTTGTCTGCTTTCTCACTCAGTACAATTTAGTTCCTCTTTTGCTGTTGATCTAACTGTGTCTGCCTTTGATTTCTGTATTTGGATATCTGTGGGGTTTTTTTTAAGCACTCTGACTGTACAATTCTAGCAGTTGCATTGTAGGTCACACACAAAAATCTCTCCAGGTAAAATCAGTGGTGTGGTTTAGTGGAGCTTCTGCTTTGCTACCACTGGAGAAGTGGGTTTTAGGTGTGTCATAACTGGCCTGTTAATTGGAGCACTTACATGAGTTTTATCCCAAGCATTTTACTTCTATTCTCATTAAAAAAGTCTTTCTGGACTTCAAAGCAGGAGGGCTGTTAAATTAACTTAGACAGATGAGAGAGTGGGATTTTCTTTAAATCGGGCTGCAAATCACAGATTTTGTATTGAAGCTTGAGGCAAAATGACTTGAATGCAAATAATCCTCCAATGTTCTTCCTACTGTTCTCCAGTATGTGCCTCCAAGGATGCATATGTTTCCTCACAGGTGACAAGCTTGGCTAGGCAAATAACACACAGGGTGTCAGCATAAAAACTCCCAGTCATTTTTTCTCAGTCATCTGTAATTAAAGTGTTGTCACAGTATATACACTGTGGTGGAAGGATATCTGCATTTTGATACAGATTACCCAGGCTAATTGGGCAATGAAGATCACTGGTTACATTAACCACAAAGGTCCTAAATGTGATATAGACTTTATTTCAGGGACTGTAAGTTTCAAAATTTTCCCAACACTTCAGATTTCATCATTATTTAATAAGCACCCATAGCTTGACTACAAATGCGAGCTCTTGCATATTACAATTTCCAGAAATGGCAGATAATATTATTGAAAAATACTTTTTAAATGCGCATGAATACTTTTTATTACTTCAAATGTGGACTTGAAATATTGTGATAACAAAAATTTTCTCAGGGTTTCTGCACTTCTTATCTGGGTTAACCTGGAAAACATTTATTTCAGACCCTCGGAAACAACTCCCCTGAAGCTCAGTTATGCCAGGACATGAAGGTTTCATCAGGTTCATGGTTTGACCAAACCAGTTTGTCCCTTCCTGTGTTTCTTTTAAAGAAAAAGAAAATACTTGGACTTGAGCAATACTGACTTTTTGTGTGTGTGTGTGTGTGTGTGTATATATATATATATAAAATGTAATTTTTAAAAATACATCTATCCTGGGCTGCATCAAAAGGAATGTGGCCAGCAGGTCAAGGGAGATGATTTTCTCCCTTGACTATGTTCTCATGAAACCTCACCTGTAGTACTGCATCCAGCTCTGGTGCTCCCAGCATTAGAAACACGCGGAACTGTTGGAGTGAACCCAGAGGAGGGCCACAAAGTTGATAAGTGCAACTCCTCTATGAAGACAGGCTGAGAAAGTTGGGGCTATTCAGTCTGGAGAAGAGAATGGAGACCTCATAGCAGCCTTCCAGTATCCGAAGGGGGCCTACAAGGAAGCTGGAGAGGGACTCTCCATCAGGAACAGCAGTGATAGGATGAGGAGTAATGGGTTCAAACTGAAAGAGAGGAGATTTAGGTTGGATATTAGAAAGAAATTCCCTACTATGAGGATGGTGAAGCACTGGAACAGGTTCCCCAGACAAGTTGCTGACGCCTCATCCCTGGCAGTTTTCAAGGCCACGTTGAATGGGACTTTGAGCAACCTGGTCTGTGGAAGTTGTCTCTGCCCATGGAAGGGAGGTTGGAACCAGATGGATTTCAGGGTCTTCTCCAACTCAAAGCATTCTATGATTCTATGATTCTATTTGATGAGGATACATCATTGTATCCCTACTTAAACCAGACAGTGCTTTAGCCAGTGTAAAGGGCCGTGACTGAACGCTGTTTAAACGCATTGTGCAGTATAGTTTTCACCTAGGTGGTTTTCCCATTGATAATATTGTACAGAAGTTATTTATATCTGAAACTGGGAAACTGTGATTAGAAGTGGTGCAATTCACAGTAAGAGTGTATTCGATTTGAATCATGAAGCCATTTTAAAAGGCTTCCCCTGCACAATCAAGTTATTGTGTGTTGCGTATGGGCTTGGCACTTCTGGAGTTGAAAGCCTGCCCATATTTTTACGTCTCCAGCAGCTACAGAAAAGCCAAAGGGCTAATCCTGAGCCCATGTCACCAGCATAATGTTAGTGAGATGTCTTTTGTTGGTAACTCATATTCCTGACTGGAACTCGTATCATATTCAGCAGAGTTACTGAGGTTCTGCTATAGGATATTATGGAGCTACTCGACTGTAGAATGTCATCATTATTATTGTTTGACTGTAAAGCATGCACACACTGCAATGGCTCATTTTGATAAAATTACTGAATTCATTTGTTCTTCTAATCTAAGTAAGTGTTGTAGAGTAGATCTTGCTGGATCTCTTTTAGCCAGGCCAGACTTCAACCTCTTGGTCTCTGCCAATATACAGTCTACAAGTGTTCAGATTCCTAATACTTAGGTAAATACTGGAATGCATACCTTTTCTCTTCTCCTTTCTCTCTATAAAAACTGAAGGTCTTCCCCAAGGGCTAAGAAATTTAGCTATATGTGGGACAAGTATCCAAATGTGTTGCTTAGTTAGATCAACCTCACAAATCACACTGTTGGGTCCATCCAGACTGGAATCTGAGGAATTTTCTCAGGTTCTGTATAAACTTCCTGCCAGATGGTATGGAAAGTTTGGATAGTGTGTGGGATTGACAGTTTATTTGAGAGGTATATTAAAGTGATAATGGTATGTGCTATAGGGTTTTCTGGTATTTTTGAACAGCTCTCAGGAAAGTTTATGTGCTCTATTTAGTGTTGTTAAAAAAGATCTCTCCTCTAATTCCTTAGCTTTTCCATTTCTATCATCAACTTTTTCAATCCAGAGCAGGCAACAATGTGTTTACTCTCTGATTTTTTTTCCAAGAAAAGGGGCAGAAGAATAATGTAATTTAATGCTTACATGAATTAGCAATTTTACCACAGTATAATAATATTTTATTTTTGTAATTGTTACTCAACTCTTATTTTCAAGAAAAAACTAGGTGAAATATATTCAAGTAATTTCCATACTTCATAGATAAATTTTTAAGCTCCTGCAGCAAAACTCTCCTCTCCTTAGTGGAAATACAATTTTGTGAGTGAGCATCCTCCTGGAAAATAATAATAATGTAATATTTTTTCATGAATAGTGTCATTAGCCAGGTAATTTTTTAGTTACAGCATGCATGGCAAAGAGGGAAAGACATTACTTTTGTTTTGTCAGCTATGGTATTAATAGGGCATTTCAGCTTTGCTTACTCACTTTCCATGAGCTGTTGTTGAAACTTCAAGTCTGAGGATCATTTTCCTAGTGTTACTCCATATTCAGTGTGTCATGAGATGGAATATCATCTCAAGGAAAAGAATATTTAAAATCTGGGATCTGACTCCATTATGTCTGGGTCTTCCATGGCCTCTGGATATTCTCTCTTAGTCTCTCCATTGGTCTGACACAGAAAGGAATGGCAGATGTGTTACACATTTAAAAATTGCTTAAGCACCTGTAGGCTGTTAGTGAGTATAGCACACCTATCCATAGGTTGGCACTGCCTTTGGTCAAGATACCACTTAGTCATGCGCCTATTCTTAATGGAGTTTGTGATCCTGACTTATTTTGCACCACGTCCCTTGATTAGGAGTGAATTTATCCTCCTATTCCTTTAAGCTGTTTCAATTATTTATTAACCTGTGCATTGCTTTAAAGAGCTTAGCAATAGCCTGCATGAATACCCAGTATAACTTTCTTCTGTAACAAAGCTGCCAAATCCTCGCAATATATTGCCCAACCATCACCCTGCTGTGCGCCAGCGAGCTCATGGCCTTTCAACATCCAGGCAGCCACGCTAATCCAGGCTGCCTTTCCAAAAGCGGAGACACTGGGAACATGCCTGCACAACCCTTCGGCTTTAGAATGTGAGAAACAGCATGTTGGTTTTTTGTTATTTATCTGACAGGGTGTTATTATTTTGCAATTACAGGATATAACACTTGTTAGACATTGAGAATAAAGGGAATATCCACTTAAACAACTTCCACATTCAACAGGTTTTGAAAAATGGCATGACTTTCTTTCTAAGTGGATTCCTTCCAGACCTTTGACATCCTGAAGAAAATCCTCAGTGCTGTTCTTGTAGTTATTTCCCTAGGATATCCCAGTTCTGGATCAGGACACTGAATAAGTGGAGCTTGATCTGTTGAAAGAGTCTGACCCTGCACTTTGAGAAGCAGCTTTAATTTGTACTAGAAATAAATTTGCATTCCTTACACCCCAAGTCTGTATATCGAATAGTCATTGTGCCCTGTCTCTCTTAAACAGGACACAGCCCTTATGAATTTTCTCTCCTTCCCTACACTAGCCAGCATCACATCTCGCTTCTCCCAAGCAGGACATAACCACTCTACTCTCTTTTCCCTTGCCCTCCCTTCCACTACCTTCTGCAGCACATGCCACCAAGCAGGACAGACCCTTACAGGCCTTTTCCTTCCTCTGCACATTGGGACCGGCTCTCCCAACCAGATCTCCATGCTTGTGTGCCGCTGTTCTCCCTTTCAGGCCCATAACTTTCTCCCAGCTAAATGTGATCTGGGTTTAATGCCATTAAAAAACCCCAACGCCTTATTTGACTTCTTCTGGTTATGCAAAAAGAGGAGAGAGACTTCTGGGTGTAAAGCCTTTATTATATAAAGTACAGTGGAAAGTAAAGGAATACATTAACATGCTCACCAAGGTCATGAAAAGGCTGCATTTTGCCTCCTTTCCCCTATAAGGTCCCAGGGCTGCTGCACTATTTCTTGTCTAGCTAAGACAAGTTTGTGCACCTTCTGAACCTTGATTACACTAAAATAATGGGATAAGAATTTAGAAATTTTGTTTGATAATTTGCCATACCTTTTATTGAAAAAAATCTTGTGATTCATTTGGGCAACGACAACACAGCGCTTTTATCCTGGTCTGCTCTGGAAAGACACAGATTGAGACCAGAGTTTTCTGCATCCCTTTTCCTGAATTGTTTGTGGATCAGGCTTGCCATGGTGTGTAGAATTGATATAAGTATAGTCAAGTCAATATATAATATAAAAACAGTCAAGAAGACTTCAGTTAAGCCAGACCATCTCCAGCTCAGTCAAGCTGAAGGAAAGGAGCTGAAGCAGCTTAGCCAGGTCTTGCATCATTGCACTCCAAATTTTTTTCTGCCAACCCATTTGCACCACACAGGTTACCCCAGCTCTGCCCCTTAGCCTGCACCTAACCCTGCCCTACAGAGGTACAGCCCCACTCCAAAATTTTACATGAAAACCTGCATATTTCCCCCAGATGCCACCTAGCACTACCTCCACACAAAGCCACTCAGTCATCTAGGCGGCCAAAACATTCCAAGAGCTGGGGCAGTCTTGAGGTTGCCTGCACAGCACAGTTGAGTTGGCATGAGTTAAAGTAGAGGTGGATTTGAAGGATGGATGTCAATGTGGCATTTACTAGGCAACCAGATTCTCACTGGGAGACGAGAAGATACAGGACCTGATTAGAGACAGAGAGATGCTGCTTGGAAGATGAGGGAAATGAGTGGACTCCCTGTCAGAGTGAAAAGTCTTGTGGTCCCCATGCTTCCTCCTCAATTTGAGTGCCACAAACAATCTACATGTTTGGAACATGGTGAAGCACGTTGTCACTGTCACCCCAGCATGCTGTTACCTGAAGCCTGCAGGCAGCCTGGAACTCTAGCTCAGAGTTGTGCCAACCTCTCCATTCTTATGAGGGTGTTCTCTTTTACATGTTCAGTGATTCTGGCACGTGGAGAGTGAGTGCCCCATTATGCTCCTTATGTGGCTTTTCATTTTACTTTCTTCACAGCAATATCCAAGCACAAGTCTGAAGTGATGGATCTGCTATTTGCCACTAACAGCTCAGCCTCATGGCTCTCTTGGGGAAAATTGTGCATTTGGAGCACTGCTTTGTTTTAATAGGTTTTGGGTTTCTTTTAATAGGGTCTTGTTTCTGTTCTATATATAAACAAAACAAATATGCGTATATTTGCATGTATTAACCTGTGTAAATGTTTTTACCTTTCTTTTTTTTTTTTTTCCCAGAGAAGGCAAGGCTCAAGAAGAATGTTTCTTTTGAAAGGCAGGGAGAATAATATTTAAGGTGGTTCTTGGTGGATGCAAGAGTACATTCTTTAGCCAGAGGCTCTGTCCTGAAGATGATATTGATAGGTGGACTTTATCCTCATGGTGGAAATTGCCACTTTATCTTAGGAATGGAGTTTTAACTGCTCTCTTTATGTCTTATACAAATGCACGAGTAACTGTGCTATTCTTCCCACCTGCTTTTCAACAACATCAAAAACCCCAGAATTACTGTTAAAAAGTCTAGGCCCTTGATAACCATCACCAGCTGGGATGCTGCCAGTGGTAAAAAAGTTATCAGCAAGCTCCATCAGTAAGCTGACATTGACTTCAATATTAGTAGAATGAATTCCTAAAAAAACAAACAAAGAAGAAGGTTTGTATTTGAG
The DNA here is from genome assembly GCA_013397975.1 of Machaerirhynchus nigripectus. NCBI lineage: Eukaryota > Metazoa > Chordata > Aves > Passeriformes > Dicruridae > Machaerirhynchus > Machaerirhynchus nigripectus. The sequence goes on along the minus strand of VZRQ01000173.1, from coordinate 402,264 downwards.
GCATAAACTACCCGAGAGTGAGAAAAGATTACTACAATATATTAAGAGTTTCCTATCTGTCCTCAGACATTGTAATTAGCCTATATGAGGCCAGAACTATGTATTATACATGAGATGAGAGCATCCAAGCAATTTACCTACTTGTGTTAGTATGGGGCTATGTTTTGGATTTGTGCTGAACACACAGTTGATAATACAGAGATGTTTTTGTTATTGCTGAGCAGGGCTTACACAGAGCCAAGGCCTTTTCTCCTTTCATACTGCCATGCTGGCAAGGATGCTAGGGGTGCAAGGCAGGTTGGGAAGAGACACAACAGGGACAAGTGACCCAAACTGACCAAAGGGATATTCTAGATCATATTACATCATGCTCAGAATATAAACTGGGGGGAAGAAGGACGAAGGAGGGGATATTTGGAGTGATGGCATTTGTCTTCCCAAGTAACCATTGCACTTGATGGGGCCCTGCTCTCCTGGAGATGGCTGAACACCTGCCTGCCCATGGGAAGCAGGGAATTAATGCCTTGTTTTGCTTTGCTTGTGTGCACAGCTTTTGCTTTCCCTGTTAACCTGTCTCTATCACAACCCACGCATTTTCAAGCTTTTACCCTGCTGATTTTCTCCTGAATCCAGCTGGTGGGAGAGTGAGAGAGCAGCTGCCTGGGGCTTGGTTACTGGCTGGGCTTAAACCACGACACTGCTTTACAAGCAGTCATGCAGCACCTCTAAGCTTAGACTTTGAAGTCCTTCATTTTAAACAATAGTCTTGCAATCTGCAGTTGCAATATACTGCTGTAAAATATCTTTACCGTGCTCTGTATTACCTCTGTGGCCAGTCATTCCTCAGTAGGCTCTGAAAGGATAATTCAAACAAATTTTATTTAGTTTTGCTTCATACTTCTTCAGCACAACAATATGCCTTGCTACCAGGTCAGCAAGCACTCCATGCTCTTCTGGTATTAATAACATTCCCTATTCAATTCCAGTTATCTCTGTCATCTCCAGCTTTGCAATCACACTTAAAGACCTTTTCATTATTCCTGTCTGGGGTGCTGCTTTCAATCCCCTCCCCATGGAAATTATACTGTGTGCATAGGATTCTGTGAAACAAAATATACACGTTAACACTTTATCTGCACTGTAGCTGAAGCTGCAGATCTGACCCAGACCAGGTGCACTAACTATAATATTAAAATTGCTTATCATTGTCTACAAATGGAAGTGTGAAATTTCAGGATTCATAATTTGCATTACACTGGAAGGCTAACAAAGTGGGTGCAATGTGTAATAATCAGGTTTTATTCCTTTGTGCTTAAGAAATGTGTTTTAGATATAATTTCACTTTTAGGTAGGCTATTTTGTATACTGTGTTTAGGAGAAGCAAATGAAAGGTGGCATCTCTGCACCTCTGAAGTTCTGAGGAGAAATAATATGGAGAATGCTCTGCTAACTTGGGTAAGTTTCAATTACCTGGATATTCAGTCTGGATAGGAATAGGGATAAAACTGATGTGTGAGAAACATGCAGTATGCCTTTGTATCTGCTTGTCTATCCTTCTGTAGAATCCGTTTCCCTGATACTACCTCCCTTAAACCCCAAGGCATGCTCACAAGCTCTATGCAAGTGTGTTGCCAGACTGTGCATTGCCCCATGGTTGACGTGTTTTGGGAGGAGGAAGTTGCAACCAGAGACAGTCAGCATACTCCTACAATAGCACACAGGCAATTTTAAAAAGACTAATAAATGTGCAGTTTTCTCTGGTTCTGCCTATCCCTTGCTAGTAGAGTGCATGGCAGTGAACAAAGAAGGACTAAAGTCATAGATGTGGCTCTATACAGAAAAGGGAGTAGATGAATGGTGAAGCCCTTTAATTCAGAGGGTTGAATCTCCTTAGACCCACAAAATATGGACTATATTTAGTATTCCAGACTGAGCAGTGACACGCTGAGGTCTGAGGCTTCCTGTTTTATTTAAAAAGCCACAATTGTGTGTGGTATCAGCTGGCACCGTCCTCTCTAGATGTGTGTGCACACACAGGGGGAGAGGCCCTGAGCGTGCAGAGAGGGTTTAGGCTGCATCCCCCAACGGGGCAGGTACTGCACCGACTCTTGTGTCAGCAGGTCAAGGGATACTGATGTTTTTAGGGATGCATTTGGGGCCAGACAGGGGCCATGCAACCTCTGCCCAGCCCAGAACACCTTTACAATAGGGAGGAGCAGAAGGCTGCTGTGCTGCGGGGGAGAGCAGAGCTTGCTTGAGGTGCTTAGCAACTCTCCCAGGATGTTTCTGTGATGTCAACAAACCTCTATGCCCCCAGCACAGCCCGACTGCACTCAGCTGCACATTTGCATGCTGCCCTACAACAAAATGAACCACATTTTTATGTTTTCTTTGAGCCACCTAGTGTTATGAAACCCACTTGGATTTTGGAAGAGGCCATGGACTTCCTGGAGATCTGGAGTAAGGAAACAGCCCAATTATGCTTTAATCACGGATTTTCATAACTGCAAAACGCTCAGGTGTAGATCAAAGGGAGTGAAGGAGAGGCATCAGACAAAAAGAAGGGGGAAAAGCACTGCAGACAAAAACTAGAGGAGACCAACATTGCCTCTGTCTGTGCATCTCCTATCAGTAGCTGCCTTCACAAGCCTGGCAGATCCTGCACTACAAACCACTTGAGGAACTTTGTGTCTGGCTTTGAGGGTGCGTCCTTAGCACAGGCAGCCATACCTTCACTGTCTGGAGTGCCAGGCAAAAACACACTGGGCCTCTCCCATGGACAGGCACACGGCTTTCCTCCCAGGCAGCATTCAAAGAAAAACACAGATGGGACAGGCAAGGAGGCCTGGTTTGCATAAACCACTCAAAGAAACAATGAGCAGAGCACCCAGCATCTTCCACTAGTGGGTCCCGAAGTAAACGGTAAGTCGAAGTTAGGGCTTTGGGTACTTGTTTGCATCTGCTTGGTAAATGATGCCCTAGATATGAAGGATTAAGTCCAAGACCCCTCTGTTTTCTCCCCGTGATTTGTGAAAGTGAGGAGTTCAACACAGCATTATCAAGTGGCTGAGTCATGAATCAGAAGACTTCAGCAGCAGAGTACAGCAATAAAACATAAAATTAAGCACTTGCCGTCTCTGAAACAGGGACTTTCCAGAATGATTGGCAATCTTCATTATTTATGCTGCACAATTAAATATTCACCATTTCCTGCTAAATTTAGGTTTATTGAAGTAAACAATGATGCATAAGGGCAGAACTGGACAATTCCATTTTTAGGTATTAATAATTCAGAACCATATTTGAAAACAACAGAGGGATATGTACAATACATCATAGAGGTTTTTATTATATCCACCCACTACCTATCCACCCACATAGAGATCTGGATACTGTTTCTACTTGGAAACAATATAGCATCATCATATCTTAGGCTTATTTATGTGTAAGTATACAGATATACAGGATACATTTACAAGAATGAAGTGGTTTTTGTTCAGCTGGATGACTCATTCTTTTTTCCTGCAACCAAATCAGCCTCTTATTACTTAAAGTTGGTATTGACAAACATTCATGCTTAGCATAACAGAAACTATGTTTTATCAGATTACATGAAAATAGAGGAAACTGTATTCTGCAATGTGGAAAATATCATTCTGGGATAAAGTTTTGACACAGAGTTCTCAATTTTAGTATTAATTTTAAAATCTGAATACTTTTTTTTATCACATTCTCATTATTTATCTTGCTGTAACTCAAAGGCATGTAACAATTTTTTTGCTTTGGGACACATCTGATAAATTCCTTATACCACACTGGCTGTTATCTGTGTGGTCTGCCTCCAACACCAGTACAGCCACAGCACAAAGAGCTGTGTGGGGTGTGTGGAAAGGCCAAGAGAAGAAAAGAAGAGACAGTGGATGTATCTCTTAGGGATATATTTTTACTGAAGTGTAGGGCTGTATTTTTATTTAAGGACTGATAGCTTTGCTGTCGTTCAACAACTTCTAGATTGATTTAGCTCAAGTTAAAGAGGTCTCAGAGTTTTTGCTTGTCCATGGTGCTGAGCAATGCCTGCAGAGACATAAGTATTATTCCTGCCTCATCAGCCTCAGGATCTCTTCATCCCAGCTGCCACCCCCAGGATGCACAGGGCTGAGGAGAAATTCATGTAAGACTGATTTCAGCTATCTGGAAATCAGTCTAGATGCTGCTCCATGACACTGTGTAAGAGATCCAACAAGCTGTTTAATAACATAAGGACCCAAATTCAAGCTGGAGAAAGAAGATGAATTTCCAGCAAGTAAATTCCATCGAGGGTCTAAATTAGGCAAAGATACAACATATACCTCAAGTGAAAGAGGTCCTTTCAATGAAATTGTTTCAGGTTTATTTAAGTGAAGTGAAGCTACGAACTTGCCTGGAAGGAGCTTGCTTTATTTTATATCTATCTGGTTATTTTTTCTGCTGCCCAGACCATCTGTTCCATTGGTGGGTATGTCATCACTCGCACACCCACTGAATACCAAATTAATCCAAGTCACACAGCTTACACCTCCCTTCTGACTTAGACCAAACTGTATTTTATTCCAGCATAAAATAGGCCTCAGAGCTAAGTTTGCCTCGCTCACTTTCAAGGAGGAAAGGGTGAGCTTTGGGACTTACTGTGGCTCCTTAAGGGGACAATCATAAACACCATAACTTTTGTAGCAGGTCCACCACAGCTCATCAGCACTGGGCAATAACGGATGCACAGCAGGAAAAGGCATGGAGAAACAGAGCAAGGACACAGCCATGTTGCCAGACCCCTTTCTCACACTCCCAAGGTCTGCATCTTTGGAAAACTCTGAGTCTACGTATCCAGGAATTCTCAACAGACTCCCTTTACATGAGTCTTTTAAGCCCACAGAGACCTTTTGTGCCCGCAGCCTCCTGTGGCAATGAGTTGCACAGTTGAACTGTAGTTTGAAAAGTTACCTCCTTTTGCTTTATTTGAAACTACCACTACTGATTGCATTTAATTATATATTGGAAGATAGTGAACACTTATTCTCCATCTACTTCCTTCTAGCCACTTAAGATTATTTAGACATTTATCATGTGCCCTCCCTGGTTTTCTGTTCCCCCAGACAAAGGTTCCTGGTCTTGTTGACCATTTCTCACACCAAAACTGTTCCAGATTTTGCAGCATCTTTGGTTTTTTCCCCATACACTTTTTTGAGCTGGGAGGATGGGGACAAAACAGTTCACACTATTCAAACACAGTCACACAGAATATCTATACAGCAACTTCATGCTATTTTCTGATTTATTCCTAATTTCTTTCCTAATATTTGATTTGCTTTTTTAAATGCTACTGAGCACTGAGGTGACATTTTCATAGACCTCTCTATAATAACCTCAAGATTGCTTTCCACGGTAGTAACAGCTACTTTGGCAACTATCATTGCATATGTATAGTTGCGCTTTTTCTCCCAAGTGCATTGCTTTACATTTATCAATATTGAATTCAACTGCATTTTTATTTCCAAGTCATTCTACATTATGATATCCCTCTGCAGCTCTTAGCAGTTGGCTCTAAATGGAGTTCTTTGAATAACTCATTATTATCAGCAAACTTTATTCCTTCATCTCATCCCACTTTCCAGGTCACTTAGGACTAGATCAATCAGCGCATTCCTGTGGGAATACACTGTATATAATATATAATAATAACAATATTGTAATACGGCCCAGTGGGACTCCACTGGTGATCTTCCTCCAAGGACTTTTATCCTTTGTGTCCTATCCTTTAACCATTTATTTCTCCATGAGAGTACATTCTGTTTATCTCATTGCAGCATAAGTTCTTTACCTTCAGGTAAGCTTTGTCCCACTGAAAATGCAGCTTAATGATTTTGAAAGGAATTTGAACCTTGGTTGTATCCGAAAGCAACTGAGTAGACTCTATGGAGACAGAACCAGACTCACTCTTTTTTGTCACAACTCAAAAATTTTAATCTCTCCCAGTGATCATGAAAGGGTGCCTGAGACAAACTTGTTGTACAAGCAAGCCCCAAGGATGTTTACACTCCAACTGAAGATGCACATAGACATCTACAGAAACAAAGATTGCACTTGTTGGCAAAGATCTAGGTTTGTTCCACATTTGATTCACTAGGATGTACTAGAGCTTCCTGGCAGTAGAGGAGTATAATTAACTGTGCTTTAGGAGAGTGGATTTGTTGATCTGAGATTATGTCAAGTGTGAGGGAGACTGTGGCCTGCAGAGATGAGGTCACTGAAATGTGTGGTTGGGAGACAACTTTGGGAGCTGCTGGCAGATTTGCAGACCTGGGAGGCAAACAGTAATGATGGCCTTGCGAAGAAAGGGCAGCGGAGGCAATTACTGAGTGAGACATTTCACAAGGCAGTTCTGCACTGAATGCCAGAGCAGCAGCAATTTAGTGTTAGGGGCGGTCAAACTAACAGCAACAAAATATGTTTAAAAATAGGGAATTGTGAAACTAAAGGGCAAATACATAACTGTCACATAGGACTCCTTGTTATAAGATATTGCAAAAATGACAGTTTCATTAGAGTTCAGATTCAGTGTGGACTAAATCAACTGTGGAGTGGCAGGTCTGTCTTTTCAACTCTGCTACAGATGCTGTGAAACAGCTTTCTCTAGTGGTTATTCCCATCCACCCACCCCATGTCTCTTTGCCTAGTCCTAACCACATTTTTCACATGCCTATTCATTCACTAAAGTCTATATTCCCTTCCAATGGCTTTTTCCCCCTTTTCTTGAAAAAAAAAAAGAGATGGTCTATATCTCTTTTCATCTTTTACTTTAAAAAAATGTGGAGTATTTAATGCTTTCAATTCTTCTTCAGCTGAATAGGCTTCATCTCTTTGATCCCTGGGTGTATCAAAGTTGGCCTTTTAGCCAGTAAGAACCTTAACTCCTCCTCTCTTTCCGTCTAACATAAAAGTAGGTCCTTTCACTAAAAATATTGATGCACTTAAAATAAAATGCCATCAGAGCATGACAGTATTGAACTCCCTGAACTGGAGAATGAGTCAGGGACAATTAACAGTGAGTAAGGTTGGTAAAGACTAACCCATTTCTCGTAAATGAGCCAGCATCTGGAAGAAGCTGTTGTAACCTGTAGTAGAAAATTTTGACTAAAACTTGATGGCTGAAAACTGGGTTGTAAAGCAGGGACGGCACAGTGTTGAGGCAGGGAGCTGCAGCATGGCCGTGAAATGGCCTCTCAGGTCATGGCAGCTCAGGGGCAGCTGCAGCTGAGACCACGGTGGGTAGAAAGGGAGACACAGCAGTGGGCCTTCAGGTGCAGCTCTGAAGGGCAGGGCAGTGACTACTGCTTCTGAACCAAGGCAGTGGGGATTTTTTTGATTCAGAGAGACTGTGGTTGACAAGGGAGGTAGTCAGAAGGAAGCTGGAAGCCTGTGGAGGGAAAGGTGGGGAATTTGTGTTGCTGGAGCTGCAGTCATGTGTGATGCAGTGCACCTCCTCACTGTGGCACCAATCTCCCCAAAGGCAGGGCTGGGGGCTGTGCAATAAGGCAGCCAAACACGTGTGTCTCAAAGAGGCAGCTGCTTTAGTGCCACTAATGAGCAAGTGTTATCCACAGTGAGCTCCTAGAGCCAAACAATGTCAGGGAGTGCCGAGGGAGAGGGAGCAAAAGGCCATCAACGTGTCTTGAGACACAGAGAGAAAGCTCTCTGAGAACAGAATCTGAGGAAAAATCTGGTGACAGGGCCCCAGGGGCACGCCCAGCCCTGACTGTCCCTGCCAGCCCCCAGGGGCTCACCACAGCCCAACACCCCATGTCAGCCCCCAGGGCTGTCAGCCCCTGCTCCAGCCATGCTGCAGCAGGGCTGGTCTCCAGCTCCCCCCAGCCCTGCCCAGCCATGGGCCCCACCAAACCAGGCCCTCCTGCAGGCCCTGTGCCCATCCCTTGAGAGACTCCCAGGGCTGGGGCTGCTTCTGGCTGGGCGTGGGATGGAACCCAATGGAGAGCTCCTGGCTAGGCATTTGCTGAAGCAGGATTCATTTCTTGCCAAGCAGCACAGTCCAAGCAGGGCTGGGAGTTTTTTGTAGCACCTGTGCATTGTGACCATGGCAGTGCTGATTCATTTCCTGTATCATGTTTCTCAAGCAGAAGACAGATGAGGTTTTGTGCCAGGCCAAAAAATGCCAGGTTGATTCCAGTGAGCATTAAAGCTTATGGCTGCACCCGTGTATCTCATCTCCTTGTTGCTCCTGAGGAGAATCTTTCCTTCTCCCCATGTCTGTGTCTGGTCTCTCCACACTTGGGAAATTTGGGAGGTGCCTGTGGGGAGTAGTGAGGGATACACTCACAAGTGTCATCTTACTCTGCAACAGCTCCAGGGATAAGCAGCCATCCCTGATAACCCATATAGTGTGTAGGCAATGCCAAGGAGCTCTCCCAGGGCTTGTGGAGATGGGATAACAGTGCAGAAGCTGTGCTCCAGCCTGAAGAGCCGACTGCAAGACACTGGAGTACAGTCATAGGACAATACTTCAAGAGCAAATCTGTCAGGAGCTGCCTGTCTCTATGCCAAGATTTAAACTGAACAGGCTTTTTTGCCAGCAAAAAGACAGGTGTTCAGATGTCTAGGCCTTTCGTACAAAAAAAAATTTGCAATTATTTCATGCTTAAACTATTTGTGTTTAATTAGCGAGATGTGTAAGACAGAAGACAGAGAAGTTTCTTGAGGCAGACTTTTTGTCAGACCTTTCTGAGCAAAACACAATATGAAATAATTTTTCACTGAAAAATGGCCAGGAGTATTTTTTGTCATCTTTGTTTCCGCTCAGGTATCACTGGTGTTCTTCACTGGCTGAAAGGATTTGAGAAGCAGATTGACACAGTGGAAATTCAGTCAGATGCACATGCCTGCAAGAGAGGTGATGAGTTACAAGGATAAATGAGGTCAGGATTCACAAAAGAGAACCAGGTATGACTGAGCCATGGATATGCTGGTTCTGTCACCCGCTCCTTTAGCCTGGAGATGGTTATATGGTTTGTTCCAGTCTGGAACAACTGCCACTGCATGTTTCTGGAGGCACTGGGAGAGGGGCAAACCTGTATTTTAGACTTTGCAATGGGTACCTCTTCTTGGAAACCTGTTTGCATCTTCTCATTTTCTTAATTTCAGTGAATTTGGATGCTACTTAAGGGTTAATAATCTCTATAGCTCCATTGAGAAGCTAGACACTTTTTGTTAAAAACACCCTCACTTCCTACAGAACAAAGCAGCATGGATAATGAATATTTCTCCAAGATGATTTCTGCGACTTGAGAGAGGAATTTACAGATGTATTGGAGAACAACATGCAAAAAGTGATCAAGACTATCGTGTGATCGGTGCAGAGACCTAAGCATTAGGCAGTCACTTCAGGGAGCTGTAGGCATTAGGATTGTGTCTCCTTGGGGAAGATGTTTTTATATATCAGGGATTCCTTAGGGGGGGAAAAAAAGAGAAAATGCTTGTACACAGAGAACTCTAAGCCAGGGGTCTTCAGAGTTTTATTAAAGAAAGGCCTTCAATGGCCAGAGTATGTGGCAGCTGGCCATATAACAGTGTCCAGTCTTTATGTTCAATAGATGTAATGTGGAAAACGGACTTTGGGAAAGGTAGCTTGTAAAATCTCCCAGGGGTATATGGTCCTAAGAGATAATAAAGTCCCTTTATTTTCTACTGATGTGCTTCAAAATAGCTAACTGTGGCTTTCATCCTAAGCAGTGCTGGACCACTGAAAGCAAGTACTGCTTTTGCCAATCTTATTTTATCAGAACTCTTGTGCTATTGGACAGACCAAAAATGGAAAGAGAATTGCCAATCTTTTTTTGTAATAAATGTTTTGCAGCTCTCAAGCTGATTCTCAGTGGGTGGAGACAGGTAGCAGTGCAGAAAATAATCTCTTACTGGTAACTGAACAAATGTAAATATAGATACAGAGTATAAAAGCTTTCTGGCAAATGTAGACCTGGTTCCTATGGTAGAAATGGCAGCACAGCAGAGCAGAGCTCCATGCAGGTGTGCCATTTCTGACAGAAGCCCGGTATCAGGAAATTCATCTGTAGAAAGCAAACAGAATGGCTTTCTGTCCCTGCTTCAGTTTGTGTGTGGGCTACTAAGACTGAAGGGGGAATTGTGTGATTCAGGCACAATATGGAGCTGCCTGACAGATTGCAGACAGATGTAAGCTTGCTTTGCCTGAGCTCTGCACTGACTGAAGCTCAGCTAATATATTCTGTTTCTCTGTCAGGCTTATTGCATCAAGCTCAGCATTATGCTGATAATGCAGTCATGTGGCCTCTGCATCCAAACTGGCTCGCTTCCCACCAGCTTGAAGCAAACTTGCATCTGTCTTCAAAATATGATGTAGACACAACCTTTTAACAGGCCAGCACTTCTCAGCCAGCATATTGTGGAGCTGGGACATGCTCAAAGCAGAAGGGAAAGGATCAGAGGTTGTTCAAACTCTTTGAAGTAGAAGGGATTTGAAGATGTGTGGGGGTACATAGGAACCTGGAAGGGGTTACAGGGAGTAGGAACAGATGGTGGCTTGACTGACAAGTGGAGATGCAGAGCGTCTAAGTATACCCAAGTAAGTGGGTCTCTGGAAGCAGGAAATTGAACAGAGTATGTTTCACACAAGCTTGTTACTATGGCTCTTCCCTGACTAGCAGATTCCACCTGTGTGTGAATGTCCCTCTTTATTTCTATGACGTGTTCCCTACTTGTGATACAGAGCAACCAAGCAATTTGATTGCTGCCACGCTGATACAGATGCTTTGAGAGATTTCATTTGCACACAAGATGTCATTTTGTCATAAAAATGGAAATATTGATTGCTCCATAAATTATACTGATTATAGGTCAGAGCAAAGCAGGGACTAGTGAGATAGCTAGAGAATGTCAGAAAAAATGCACCTACTTCCTTCTGAGCAGGAAAAGTGTAACTCTTTTATTTACAGTATTAGTCAAGATTCCCATATCCACTCATGGTTAACTCTTAAGTGCTTTTTGCTTTAAACTTGAAACTTCAAGTAGGAGCTCCTTTTTTAAACTTTATTTTAAAAAACCCCAGTGAAATACAGAGTAAGATTCTTATAGGCTCTAAGTGCCCTATTCTGCTAAAAGTCCCATTTTGTTTATATTTGGAAGAACTACCTGTATAGCAGTTACCATAAAGACAAATATATTGTGCAGACTCAAATTTCCTCTTTTTCCTAAACAGTGCACATCACTGCTTTAAAATGCAAATGGATTTAAAAAATATTATTATTGTCCTAATATGAGAAATGTACATTCTTTCCTCTATAATGGAGATGTTTTCTAAGCTTAGGCAAATTCTGTTCAGTGTCAAAATGTGTATGTCGACCACTTCCAGCTAATTTTCCAGAGACAAAGATGTAATAAGGGAAAACATTTATAATCCTGACAACTGATAGAAATGAAAACAGTAATTCCTACTTCAATAGAAGTGTGTGCATGTACAAGCTAACCACCAGTGAAAATATTATATTATTCACTTGAATTTGTATACTAAGAGAGATTGACACAATTTAGCAATCATTTCATTTTTATAGTGTTAATATAAAGTTGCAAATACAGTTATTTACGAGGCCCTATATTTAATCTTGTGTTTACTCTGCCATTTACTGTTTAAAATTGATACCTTTCATGCCTCAAAAAGTCTGTACACAATTATGCTTCACTCACTGACGAAAATGGCTCTGTCCTGCTTTCCACTATAGCAGGACTGGCTCCTATGCATTTTGCTATTCTGAGAGTTCTAGTGTTGAGATGCTGAATGTTTTTACCTCTAGGTGACATTTGTAACCTCATGTGTTGTTTAAACAAAGGACCTTTTCAATTAATAAAAGACTGTATCAGTCTTCCATGAAGTTAACACAGGTGGTTTGGGGCTGAGGAGAGCATTCAAATAACTCTAGGATGCTCTGCCAGATTGCTATTACATTAAACTTTTGTCTTATTTCAATTTTTATGAAAATCTTGGATAAAGATCTAACTTGAGACAACTTCTCTGAAAACCTAGAAGGACTTCTGAAGACTCTGATGATTTTGCATATTATTTATGAAACAAAAACTTGCTTTTCATTTGTTTTAATTTCCTCAAGCCTCTGTTGTGGTGTCTCATGCACAGCAGAGTGTGAATATATAGTGTCAAGACTTCAAAACCACAGCATAATTAGCAATGTTTACTAACCAGCTGAGCAAGCCGCTTCCCACCTGAATACTGGAATAATTGTCTCTTCACTTAAGAAAAGGAGTGGAGGGTCCATTGTTTGGCCTCACAGAACCAGTAAATGGAAAGGGAGCCTGGCCTGCTGCAGCAATAGTCAACTTGCTGTGCTGAAGACACACTTGTGCTTCTCCCCTAGAAGGTCCCATCTAAAGGCAGTTGCCTTTCTGAGTGGCGAGAGGTGGATGTCCTGGAGATACACATTTAAACTGTTAACAATCTTATGTCAAGACCCCTATAAAAGCAGCGGATTTATCACTTACTTCTTCAGTTAATTACTCCACTACTTCCTCAGTGGATGCTCCAGTCTTGAACTGCCATTATCCATCAGAAAGACTTTCCAGAAGGTCATCTGAAATCTCTCATGCTGTGGCATGAACCATTGCTTTTTTCCCCCTGTCTTCAGTCACTTAGGAATTTATTCATTCAGGTTATTTTGCAATAGTGTTTTAAATATTGAAAGACTTCTCACATGCCCCATTTTCTAGACTAAACAACTCCATTTTTCTCATAACTCCTCTTCTTGCCTGCCCTGGGCTTTTTCTAGATGATCTGCATCTTTCCTAAAGCATTTGATATAAACAACTGTACGCAGAACCCCAGCTGGGTGCTTATATACACCACCCTGTCTCCATGAGCCTGTCTTTATTCCTGAAGTATTCAGCTCTGAAGCTACATCAGTAAAACACATACCTACACAGCATAATGTAGAATATATAACAAAATGTATGTAGGAGAGTAAAGTAAGGACTCTGCAGGAATCTTCTTTGTAGGGTACAAACTGGCTTTGGTGGAAAATTGGTACTGAGCAAAACGTGGTGTGAGGTGTGAGCAGGTGTGAGGTGTTTTGTAAGAGCCCAGGGCAGGTATAAGGAAGTAGAATATGATGAAATGAAGCTAATTAAAGGACTTAGAGGATTAATACGCCTACTTATGTAGTACTCAACCCTTTCTGAGCACTTTGGGTGATTCTATTCTACCGCATGAAAAATTAAATCCATTAGTCTTATTCTAAGTAAAGTTTAAACAGGTATCAGTGCACTGACTGTATTTTCACTAGCTTCAAAGTGGGAATATCTAAATACTCAGGACCTCCACCTTGGTTGCTGACAAATAACAGAGCTGAGGTGTAGACAATAAGCCTTACACTTGCCTTGTAGTGAGTGTTTACTTCTTGAGCCATGTTTTAGAGTAAATGGAGATCCCGAAAAGTTCAAAAGCTTCCTAGCACTTCGTTAGGGTGTATGTTAGGACTTCCTAAACTCAAGCTTTTCTGAGTCCAAATCAGGAGGGAAGATTCCTGTCTCTGTCACTGAACACTTGTGAAGAACCAGTAAATCTCAAGTGTTCTCATTTTCTTAGCTAATGAGGTGAAATTTGACCAATTGAACAAGTGACTGGAGAGAGAGGAAGTGATAATTGTGTTCAGAAATGGAAAAACAGTGGTGAAAGCAAGATGTAGTCATTTCATTTTCCTGGGTTTTTTGATGCAAAGCTATTTGTGGAACAGGAAAATGTTGTCTAGAGGGACAGACTCTGACTCAACAATAGCTTGCCTGAAAGGAATCCACTGCTTGCCTTCCCCAGTTCCCTTCTCTCATGCTTTCCTGACAGTTCACAGATTACTTCACTGCCATAAGAAATGGGTCATCTGAGCAGCACTGTGGCAAATGCAGCAGAGCAGAGCGAGGACTCAGGATTCTGAGCCTTCCCAGCTCACTCTGGGAACCAAAGAGCAGCCAGCTTTTCTCCTGACACAGCTCAGTACCCATCACTGTGGGGGCAGTGGTGGTTAGGGTGGAAATTGCTAAAGATATTAATCCCTCCCTTGTTTAAGGGACTCACAGATCAGGAAGCCTTGCTGATTTTACCCCAGCTGCCTCTCTTACCCTTTGATTCACTCTGGAGTTAGACTTTTTTACCTCCTCAAAATGGAAGCTCTAATTGTCCTTGTGTTAAACCTCATTGCAGTTACAATACATGTAATTAGATGACCTCAGGCAGAAACCGAGTCTTTCAATAAATAGGCATTATTATTGGCTGCCAGTCTACTGACCCACTGCTTCCCATCTCTTGCATTTACTCCAAAAACTGAGCAACAATCTGAGTTGATCTGGTTTTGTATTTCAACAGTGTGCCAAAGAAGTTTATGTAGTCTTCCATGTACTGCCCTATAAAATTTTTCTTTACTTCACATATCCAGTAGGCATATTGTAGAATAGGCATTAAATGTAATGTTCAATACATATGGCCAAAGGAAGTGTGTTTAGAAAGCATGGCTAATAGTGTAGGGACAAATTCCATTTTGTTTCCCACAGATACTAAGCCTGACAGACTGTTAGTTGCATGATCATTAGCTAAAGTGAGCTCCACAGCAATGCTTGAGGCAAAATAATAATAATATGGTGGCAGATGCAGCAGGAACAGCACAAGTCAGCAGCACCCAGACAGCAGTTAGCAATTCTTTTGCTTATTAGCAGAATGTTCAGAGTCCATGCAGAATTGTTAGATTGGGTTTTTTTATTAATTTGTCTTTCTGAATCCTTCCTATCTTCAGATCTTGCATCCTTATTGACATCATTTTTTCAAAGCAATACCTAGAGACTTTTAATTTTCTTCGAACAAGCATAGGGGTAAGGAAAGTTTTTTATGGCCTACAAGGCTCTGTGTGTTTAATAGCAGCATGCATTGGTCAGGTTCCTAATTACTGTTGCATTTAAAAAATAATTAATGCATGTTTATTATTAGGACCCCAAAATTATAATGTAGAAATCTGTGTCCTGAAGCCTATCCCTAGGATTGGAACACAAAATTCCGCCAAAAATCTGTCCATAAAAAAACTCCTGCTCTTTACGGTCTTTTTCCTTGAAATTCAGAAAAAACCAGGAGGATAGTAAGGAGTTAAATACGTTTTTCATGATCTGTGTTTCTTACACTGACTGTCATAACAGTTATAGATTTTATAAGTTTGCTCAAAGTCAACCAAATGTGGAACAACCTATACTGAGTTGTGTTTGGTCCCCGAGGGACACATCCATGAAGAACCATGAAGTCATATTTCATAATGACATATCTGCAGTGCATGGTTAAGCCTTCAAATCTCACAGGCACAGCAAGTTATTGTAGTCTCATTTTATTTTTTACTTCGGTTTCCAACTGAAGTCAGCCAGTTCTCCAC
Source organism: Machaerirhynchus nigripectus (assembly GCA_013397975.1). Lineage (NCBI taxonomy): Eukaryota > Metazoa > Chordata > Aves > Passeriformes > Dicruridae > Machaerirhynchus > Machaerirhynchus nigripectus. The sequence goes on along the minus strand of VZRQ01000173.1, from coordinate 386,779 downwards.
ATTATTTAAAATTTCTTCAGACAGTGTCTGGTCTCCAGCTGCCCTCTCCAGAGTGAGTCAGTTCAGCAGCACCACTCTGGCCACCTCAGTGTTGTGCTGTGCTGGGAGGGACTCTAAGGCACCCTTCAGAATGTGGTTGGAACAGGGCTATAGAGCCCAGAAAACTATTCCAGGAGGTGTGTGTGTGCATTGTGCAGCCTGGAAAAGGGAAGGCTCTGCGAGGACCTTATGGCAGCCTTCCCATACTTACAGGGGGCTTATAAAAAAGGAGGGAGGTGACTTCTTACATGGGCAAATAGTGACAGGACAAGGGGGAAGGTTTTTTAAACTAGAAGAGGAGAGATTTAGAAAAGATGTTAGGAAAAAATTCTTTACTCAAAGGATAGTGAGGTACTGGCACAGGTTGCCAAGGGAACTTGTGGATGCTCCATCCTGGAAGGGTTCAAGGCCAGGTTGGATGGGGCCCTGAGAAGCCTCGTCTAGTGGGTGGCACCCCTATCCATGGCAGGGTGGTTGGAACTAGATTTCCCTTCCAGTCCTAACCTAATTCTGAGATTCTATGATTTAAATCAGACTATCCCTTCAACACATGGACTAGTCAAGGCATTAGAGTTACCTAATTCTTTACTAATACAGAGGTCTCATAGATGTTGAGGAATTTTTTCCACTTTTCTCTTTCAGGAACATGTCAGAACTCCTTTATTTTCTGATATTAACCAGGGTGCCTGCAGTCTGGTCTAAAAAGAAAAAATCCCAGTGCTAGACTGAATTGATTTTAAAGTGATATTTGACAGAAGTGACTAAATAATGGATGCTCCCTAATTATAGCACATGTAAAAGCACTTGTGATTTCTCTCAAGATGTATTATTAGAAATTTTTCAACCACTCGTGTTTACGGTTTTATGAAGTTTCTGGGCAACAGCATGGTGTCAGCTATTTAAGCTTACTAGTCAATAAGTCATATGGCACCCAGTCTCCACCTCCCCCAGTCTCATTACAGCTTTGTTTCTGGGGTCCCTCATGCCAGTAGATGAATTTAAACTGTGCCTGGGGGAAGTCTTTGAGGTGGAAGCACACAGTTCGATACTGCCCACAATAGGGAGGGATTTACCTGCTCTCCTAAACTCAGAAATGTGAGAGCATTTCTAGCAAGAGTAATTGCTCATGCTAATGCAAACTCATTAGCCATGAATACTCACATATGTAGCTTTGTAAGAAATGAAGTGTAAATACTGCTTTCAATCAACATTTTAATCAACCAAATGTTTGTGGAAAACCAATTCAAGATAATACGAACCTGCTAAAAGTGAATTCACTCCGAAATTTTGGCACTTCATTGTGAAAGTATTTGCAGTGCTGACCCATCTCCACCTGGAGCTTTATCATTGCTACGATTTTTTTTTCTAGTTCTAAAATTGGTCTTATAATAGAAATGTGAAATTTGCTGACAGATTTCCCAGTGAGCCACAATGGGCTGAAGATGCTATTTTAAGCACCCTTGTGAGAAAAGTGATTGGTAGTATATGCACTGAGCCCTGATTCAGCAAGAATTGGTGCAGGATCCCTGCTTCAAAAAACATTGAAGAGGAACTCCACATAAATGAATAGATAGAAACACTGCAAGATGCTTGGAAAAGCAAATTACTAATTATGCTAGTAATAGAGAGCTGAAGATAACTCAGAAAAGTTCAGCTCTAGTCAGAGCCTCAGCTGATGAAAATGGGCAGAAATTCAATTAATTCAACAGGGTTATAATGCTTTTACACTTACTCAGGATTTGATCTTACATCTAAATGTGCATTTATTTAATCACAATTTAATCACAGCTTCTGTCAGTTGAATACCCTTACATCTTGTTGTTCTGCAATGAAGACAAAACTGGTTTCCACCTCTGTATGCTCAACTTGAACAAAGTGGGAAAGTGGTGGAACAGGCAGATCATCTAAACCCTTCGGTAGATGAGAGACTTCTGAAAGAGATTTATTTTTTTAATTTAACATGATCTGCACCTGGAAGTTGAAATTGATTGTAAAGGTGGTCATCCAGATCATCGCATCCTAAAACGGCCTGGGAAAAGAGGAAGGTTTAAAAGAGTGGTGAGTAGTTTTAGTTACTCAGCTGTTGAGATCTCAAGCATAGTGAGCTGGATTAGTTCCGTATTTCTTTTCAGTTGAGGCTGGATTTAGCTGGAGATTATCTCCTGGCATGGCATGAAGTTAAACGTGATTCAGAAAGTCGCTCTCTATAATAACTTTAGTGGTTTTGCACTTACTTAATTTTATTTTGTCAAGATCAAATTAAGCCAATTCTAGCGCATTAGGGAAGTGTGTGCATGGTGAGCCCGGGGATGTGGAAGGGAGAAAGAGCCTTTGGACTGCACGGTTGCCAGCCCGGACAGATTTCATACTCTCTTCCCAGGGGGGATGGAAAGAATGATGGAGCACAGCTGATTTTATCTGCCTGTGATACTTGCTGTTATTAAAAGGGAATTTCAGGGTGTGGAGTTAACCCTCAGAAGTCTGTGTAACTACCCGCATATATGCCATAATATGTGTCAGGCAAAATACATTCGGGGGCTCCTGGTGAGTCTTGCTCTTTGTTCTCTCTTAAAATTGCCTATAGCCACTGGTTTTCTCCCCAGTGCTATTGCAAATGGAGAAGTTTAGGCCTTCTCCAAACCCCCACGCTTTTCTCTGTCACTCAAGGCGCATCTCCTTCAACTTCTTCTTTCTACTCTTGTCCTGTGACATTCCTGGCTAACTCTAGTTTTTCCCTAACCTTGACTTGCATAACAGCTGTATACCAGTAACTCCTCGGTGTTTCATGACCTAAAGGAGGGAAGTGCTTTTGACTATACAGCCTTTATAGAAAACAAGAGTAATCTGGGATTGGAGATTTTAAAATGAGCAACATCCAGTCCCACACAGGGTTTAGGGGGTTTTTTTGTTTGGTGGATTTGGGTTTTTTGTTTGGAATTTTTTGTTTGGTTTGGTTTTTAGCTCATTTGTTTGTTTGGTTTGGTTTTTGTTTGTTTGTGATTTTTTTTTTCCTAAAAATGGTGTATTTTACACTTTGTGGTATCCCACATGAATTAAGTCTCTGGAGATTAAAAAACCCAAAATGACTGTGCGGATAATACCCTGCAAATTTAGTACAGAACAAATGAGTTTAGCCTGAAAGGGTGTTTGGAGAGAAGAGGAAGAGGCAGAGTTTAGTCCTTTTCCCCACTGAGTTTTTCTTGCAGTAAAACTGGCATACCCAGTCTCTCATGTCAATTTATCACATGCCCATTATTTAAAGTAAAGAAAACATTTTTTTTTTTTTCTTAGGAAGTGTTAAAGACAAAGCCCCAGTCTCCTTTTCCAAGCCTGCCTGCCTTTCTGGGCAGCCTGCCCGCAGTACAGGATCCTTATTTATCCCAAGGAGGGCAAACCAGAGCAGTCTTTTCCAACATCCGCAGCTTTCCGGGCATCATAGGCCAGGCTGTGTCTCGGTGAGGGGGGCTGGTGGGAGCCAGGGCATGGGGCTGCTGCCGAGCCCACCTCCCACAGCTGCCAGGGTGGGTCCCTGGGGCAGCTGCAGGCAGAGGAAATCACATCAGACATGGAGAAGTTGAGGGAGCGGAGTGCATCCCTGCCCACCCATGGAAAATGGCAATGGAGGGAAAAACTCCAAAAAGTTGTGTCCTGCCTTTAACAGCACAGCAGAATCCTGGGTTTCCCTGCAGTCACACTGGGGAGCATTCCGCTCTGGGATTGCACTGGGCAGAACACGTCCATGCAGCTTCTTCTTGAAGGCTGTGGCTTACCATTTCTGCTAGATCCTAACTATATGTTTGATTCCACATGTTGCCTTGCCTGCCAGAAAGTAAAAATCAAACCTCCATTTCTTTGTGGGTTATTCTTCTTTTGATCTCTGGAAACTGTAGCCCTGAACTGCATTTTCAGTAATTGCAAGATTTATTTTTGTGTTGCTGTACGTTAATCACATTGAAATAGGAGGAAAGAAAAAATAGAGAGAGAAGTGCATAATTATTGAGCTGGAAGAATAAAATCAAAACATTCATATCTAGTTTTCTAAGACTCTTGAAAACAATGGCATGGTTTGGGGGTCAAAAAAAAGTAGAAGGAGCAAGCTGCCAAAAAATACATAAAAGCAAGTGAAAACTGCACAAAACAGCATGATGTTCCTTTAAAAAGCTACATGTAATCACCAGGATACCTGACTAACTGGTACATAACATGTTCCTCTAAGCACAGTAACTCTCCCACTGAGAGAAACACTGTGAGTCAAACAAGAATATACACGCTTTGGAAATACTTCTCCAGAATCATGATACTTGTTCCATTAGTCAATCTGGTACATTTTCAATGGGTGGAAAACTGTTGAGCCTTAAAGGAAACAGTCACACAGAAAATAGAGAAACCAGGAGTGAAGTTTTAGAAAACTGAACATCTGCAGAAAAGAAAATATGAGGACAAGATATGATCCTGTTGGGGTCTGGTCCTGTTAGAGGTCCTCAAAATGTTGCTGTAGTCCAAGTCACAGAAATTCCCCATTTATCAAGCAAAGATAAAGCTACGATAATCTTGCAAATAAATGAACCAAAAATAATAAAGAAAGAACTGAAAGCTGCAGCACTCTTGCAAAGAAGTAAATTTTCATATCTTTCTAAATGTCTTCAGGTCTGTTATGCCTGACTTACTCCTGCCTTTGTGTTTTCTGGAAATTAGGTTCATTTTTCTGGATAATGTTTTGTTGTCCTTGAGGCAAAAAACAGATGATCAACATACAAGCCAGCCCCAAGGAAATTGAGGATTCCCAGTTAAGAGTCTGAATTTTTGCTCCTGCAATGGTCAGTGCCATCTGTAAGCAGGGTGACATCAGAAGGGCAAGAGTTTTGGCCCAGAGCATCAGAGAGGGGCTAAAAATTGTCTATTCCCTCCAGAGCCCTTTGCAACATTAAGTGTGGGAAAAACAAATAAATCATGTGAAACCTCTGTTGCTCTGCAGTGCTCTGTGATCACATGGACAGCATTCTAGTGGGTCTGCTGGCCTGGGTGGCAGCAAGGGGCAGATGGAGCATCTGGCACTGTCACCTGCTCAAGGCTTCAGTTCCACTGAACTGGGCTTGCTCTGCTTGAAAGCTGCAAACGGAGCAAAATTTTCAATCCCTTTCTGAATAAAATTGAATGCGTTGTTGGTGGGGCCTGAAATATTGATGAACCTTCAAGGTTTTTGTTTCCCGCACTCTGATTGATTTCTGGTGCCCAGTAAATGTAAGAAAAGCCCTACACACTTGAAATGGTTTCCAGCTAAAATAATGGGGGGAAAATCTCACAACAGTCAAGATCTGATACTTTTTCTACCTAGCTGGCTATAGAAGCTAAATTTGCTCCAAATGAAACCTGTTCCATTTTTAATGAGAACAAATGAAGTGCACCTGAGAAGTGAACAAATGTTATGGAAATCCAACCATCTGCTTCCCGTGGTCATCAGAGATTGTGGCAAGGGAAGGCATGAGTGACCAACTCCCTGAGAGACAGTACTGCTGCAATAGAGCAGCTGTGATGAACTTCCCCTAAAGCTGTCTTTCAGCGGGGGTTTCAGCTAGAGATTACAGTAAGCCTTCAGTGTTCAGGAAAGAATGATGATTTCAAAGGTTTTACTGGTGCTTGGACTAGGTAGCTGCTTTAACTCTACACAGTGCATGCTGCTGGCCAGGTCTTGAACATGCAGGATGTTCCTGGTGAAGCATGGGACAAACCTGCAGCTATTGAAGTACATATTGCTGGCTTTAACGCTATCCTTGGCTGCGACACAAGTTGCTATATTTGAATGAACTTGGCTTTTGAAATTGTTTCAGAACAACTTGACAATGTGTTTGGGTTCACATATCTCAAAAATCGTGTATTTGCTCAGTCTTTTTCCCCGCAGACGCTAAGGCTGAACAAAGAGAGCCACTTTGTAGCTCCAGGCAGCAGCCGAATTTCTTCTGCACAGGTGGAGTTTTGCTGTTGACTTTGGTGGGGTGGGGCTGCCTTTCATCCTGAGGCATCACACTGGGCATGGAAAGGAGGAGCAGGGTTAAAAAGGACATCTGAAGAATGGGCAGCGGGAAGACTTCTGCCAGCCATGTTGTGGCCTGCCTGAGTCCCTGCATCCTCCGGGCATGCCAGAATGCAGTGGGCATGGGTCTGGTATCACAGGGAAGTAGCAGTGATTTGCACATCCCGAGTCACCACGTGGCTCTACAGAGGGGACTAACATGACCTGGCCTAAACCTGCCCCAGCACAGCTCTGCTGTGAACCTTCCTCCATCTGTGCTGGGAGAGCAGACCTGTTGGATGTTGCCAGAAGTGAGTCAGGAGTTAATTATGAACAGAATTTATTTTGGATTATTTAATTAATTTTGGGGCCTATTTATACTTCTGGGTTATTTTATTTGCTTTCGCTTGGTTTTAGCTCAAACTTTTTGCCCTGTTCTTCCCACACCCAGCTTGAGGCAACCTCCAGGTCAAAGAGGTGATGATGCAGCTTTTCCTTGACACCAGGCAGGGTCCTTCTCTTACATGAGTGCCATAAATCTGCTTTTGTCTTTCTCCCTGCTATGCCCTCTGGGAAGTAAAACACAGTTCTAAACTCCAAAATGTATTAATGAAAACTGTGCTTTTCTAATGATCCTCAGGACTTTTCTATCATTTTTCTAAATTGGACGGCTACGTTACGTCAGTAAGGCAATTAATGACAATTAAATATAAATTGAGAATGAGTATCTGCCAACTTGATATGGTGTGGTCCTACCAGGCATTTCAGGCTGTTTCCTATGGAAATCATTATTCTTCAATTACACTGTTCCATCTTTGTCAGCTGGTGCATAACCTGTGTATGTTGCTTTTCAGATTAAAGAAAAGCTTGGCATTGTAACAGGGAAGAAGCATGGAATCTGCAATAAAAATGCCAAAATCCTGGAAGCTGCTCCATAAGCCCGAGTACTGTGTGCAAAGCAGATGGTAGGAAACTGAGCACATAAGAAAATTCACGAGCTGTGTTGCGTGTAACTGTATTGCTGCGTTTTATTAAAGGTAAGTTTTCTTCAATGTGTGCAATATACTGAAATACGTATTAAAGCCCTGGCACTGCTCGCTAGAACAAGTGCCATTCTTAGCATCTGAGCAATAAAATAAAGCAGTAGAGAGAGAGAGAAGATCGTTGTGAACCATAGGGTTGATTTGGAAAGAACATGAGAAATGCTGCCTGTTCAGCAATGAGGAAAAACTCCAACTACTTCCCAGGATGCAGTTTCCAACCTTCATCCTGTGTAATGAAGTGAGCCAGGTTACACATGGGAACAAACACTTATTTAATAAATGTTACCATAGATTTTCCAAATGCATTAGTAATCCAATAAAATAATTCCCATGCTTCAATTAGATATGTGTGTATTTTTCCCTCTATCTAATCAGGACAAGCTGAATTATATCAGACGGGGCCATCATGCCTCCTTAGGCACGGACTGGCAGTTGTAAGACAGCAGAGCTCTGCATTCCTGGCACAGGCAGAGGATTATAACCTGTCGAGTCAAACTCTTAATCTTTTCTCAGCTATGAGTCAGTGTTGAAGTGACAGTCAGAACATGCACAGGCAGCAAGAGAAGGATTTGTTGTGGCTAATGGGAACAGTAAGGGTGAAAAAACTTCATCTGACTTTATCAAAAATGTAGAGGGCTCTGCTAAGAACTGAATTTATTGACAGTACTCAAAGAAAATTAGACATAAGCAACCTAAACATGCTATGAGAGGGGCTTATTTTAAACCTTCTATTAATTTTCATAAGTACACTGTAAATGTTTTGACATAGAAAGAAACATGTCATGTCATGTTAATCTATGAACCCAGAGGATTCAGGACTCATAAATCCCATAGCTAATACAGGAAAGATGAAGATCAGCTGGGTAAAAAAAAATTAAACAAACACATGGTTATTGCTGAATTGCTTAATGGAAAAAATAATTACAGCCATTAATATCCTATCTCTTATAAAAATAACAATATTGTACAGCATATATATTCATCCAGGCATGGTGCAATATAGAGGACTATCAATTCAAAGTAAATTCAAAAGTAATTCCTCCATTTCCTTCATCCAACAAGGAACATCTGTTTTTTAATTTTCATCTTTTTTAGAAAAGAGATTCCTAAAAATGTAACTCACACAAGCACTGCGCCACCTCCTTTTGAATGATTCAGGGGTGTGCAGCATCTGCTATCAGGTATATCAGACCAGAGATGAAGCCAGGCATGTGTCTTTTCATTGAAGCATCTCGGGGTTTTTTCAAATTATTTTTTTTTAATTTTTTTTTAATCAATAACAGACATTAGGCTAGAATCCTATGGCCCAAAATCTGAGGGAAGAGAAATGAGAAAGCGTAGCAGGAGACACCGGCTCCATCCATGAAAGAATGCAACACTTCACTTAAAAACTCATAGAAAGGTTGTTTAATAGTATTTTTCATGATAATTGCTGGCAGAAGTGTTTTAGGGTGTGACAGGGCTTACTAACTGCTAGGGAGAGGTATTTGTTTTCCACTGTCTAAAGAGCTACTCCATAGTCAAAAGACTCACTCAGAAAGATGGAGAGGTTGACTGCAGGATTTGCTCGAGTCACCATAGAAAAGTGCGTCCTCCCAGGAGACTCCTCCGTCCACTCTGGTGCCTGCCAGGGCAGCCCCCACAGCCCCTGCTGAAGTCAGGCTGTGAGAAGTGGGCTATATAAACCCAAATAAAATGCTGCAGCCACATTGCTAAGCTGCTCCTAGCTCTCATTCACAATCAGCAGAGGCAATTCTGAACGAGGCTCACTGCTTCAGACTCAATTTGGGCAACTTCTACAAAAGCAAGAGGTTTGTTTGGCTTCCTTTTTGAAATGCCTCCTGTACTGCATAGAAAATATAGCTGCCTAACCACAGGCTTCGGATTCAGCTCTAAAAGGGGAAGGCAGTCAAAGGGGATTTATTAACTTTACCTATAATTGCCTCATTTCCTAGTGCTACAGAGCTGGACTATGTATCATACCAGGAATAATTTAGATGGGTGAATATAAATGTACTGCTGCTTGAAAAACTATCAATGTGAAGTGCACTTACATATCAAAAAATAGTCACAGATAGGTAATTCAACAATAGGGTGTCTGAGCTGAAGGACCATTTCACACAGCACCAAACATTGGTTCAATCTTCTCCACATGCCTTGCTTCTCTAGTTTTTTCAGACTCACCTTGAGCTTTCTGTAACAGCTGCTTTAGATACAGCCTCATCATCAGAAAGCACATAACTTAGCAGGTGTATCTTATCAAATTCAATTTCTGACTCATTTTTCTTTGATTCATTAAGCTCCCCTTCTCAGGATCCACGGCAGATTGCAATCTTTTCCCATTTGCAACATACCAGAGACATTTAATTGTCTGTTCTGTAGACATGAATTACTAACGTACTCACCCACAGAAGCTAGCACACATCTACATGTCATTTCTTCAAATGCCACGGCTTTTTTTGGAGGTCAATCTAGTGAGTTTTTGAGAATCAATAGAGAGGGGCATAGGAATAATAATCATTAGAAATGTCCTGAATGATTAATGATTAATTTAACATCAGCTAGGATGCCATATTTAAAAGTACAAACATGCTACCATTTTTTAACTGCAAAATATTACAAACATATACCTCAATACCATGCCTTTTGCATTGCATAGGACCAAAATTTAAGTAGAATTAATAACTTTTTTTCTCATAATTCACATTTTATGTAGTCGTGTGTGATGGAGGGGCATTTGTGGGGCAGATGAAGATTGAGCTATGTAATAAAATTCATGCATAAATTACTAATGGTACCCTGTCTAAGGCTAATATATTGACTAATCCTCCTGTGAACATCAAACAGGTCAGTGCACTAAGAGGTTACTAACTAGCTGATGCCTGTGGTGTTTTTCTTATGGGGGTTTGAAAGGAAAAGAAAATAACTCTGACTTTTTTCAGATGGTATTTTCACTACTGAAAGAAATATATGGGTCCAGTTTGCCACACTTCTCTGAATTTCAGTTTAGGAAATAGTTTTATGAACTGCTGATACCCAGACTCTCAGTGGTGCTTAGAAACATGCAAAGCCAGAATGATAAAATAGCTTTAAAGCTGACTACAGTTAGAAGAGAGAAACTAGTTGTACGGAACCTAATGGCGTTTCACACTCCTCCCATTACAATTAAAAAGTTAAATATAGGACAAAATAGGTAAAAGCCCCTAAATCAACTCTGAGATACCCAGTTCTTTGAAGCTTGTTAAATGGAGACAATCTGCACAGGCATTTAACAGATTAGCCAATATTTGTACAAGAAAAGGAAGTTTTGGAGCAGTCATGTCATTGTAAAAAGCTTACTGAGCTGAGCTGCCTGGAAAATGACTTAAGCCTAAGTGGGGGAGGAAATGCTAAATTGTGCCTTATACTAAAAATTACTACAGACAATCTCATTTTTTCATTTAAGAAAATGTCCTTACCTGACCATGATTTTTTAACCTGTGCAGTGTTTGGGACAGGGAGTGTCTCTTGCTACAGATTTGTGAAAGTATTTAGGATAATGGGACTTTCATCTTGGTAATGCTGCAATGAATTATTATAACTATTTTGTATTTATGAACATCTGATGAATGCACAAGGAATGTTTCTTTTCCTATGTTATTTATACAGCTACTAAGTGCAGCAAAATTGCATGAATGCCCCAGAGCTGGATTGTTGTTGTACACATAAAAGCTTATTCATTTAAATTGCACATATTCAGAGAGGGCTTTCGGATTCTCCTTGTTAAAAATAGCTTGGTACAGAAATATCCGGAGAAATTAGGTCTGGAGGGCACTTTTAGTCTTGTGTTTACAAGAAATGGGGTCATGACCTCTCCTTTCTCCCTGAGGGCAAATACCATGGTGCAGAGGAATACTTTCCCCCCATGTATGAAAGCCTTGTCCATAGTGGATGTTGGGGACAATCTTTGGAGATTATTTCCTCAGGCCAGTGACCAGGGCAGGGCTGAGCTCTAATGGGGGCAACCCTGGTAGCTAAGTGAGTAGCTGGGTATCTGCTTGAGCCTTCTCCCGACCCCTGTGAGCTTAGGGGGATAGGTGTAGTCTGAGAGACTCCTGGTTCATCTCATTGCCTTCAGGCTGGATAAAATCTCTCTGTAGAGAAGTAAGTAAATAATAAATATTTGCCTCTTTCTTTCTGAAAAACCCCTGAAGATGTTGATTATGGAGTCTCCCTAGGCAGCATATATTGTCATTTCTCTATCCGTACTGTTTGAAATTTTTTCAGCACATTTAATCAAAATCTCCTTTGCTTCTGTTTAGGCTCATTATTCCCTGCACTCACCACATGAGATCCAGAGCACATTATTTCCCCCAGCCTTATCGACACATCTGCATTTTATAAACAAAATATTTCTGGTTTCTTTAGTCTTTCCCTGTAGGATATTAAAAAAGGGGTATGTCTTTTAGATATCAAATCATTCCAGTTGCTCTCTTCAATTTCTACCAAATTGGTCCAATCTCTTCTGGAGTCTCACACTCTTGACAAGTGAGAATTAAGAGCCCTTACCCGCAGAATCTCGCACAGTAAAGTTAACCTCATGTCTCATATGCATGACATTCTTCTTTAAACCTTCCACTGCAATGCAGCTTATTTTTCAGCACAGCATGTTTTTGACTCATGTTCAGTCTGAAATTCAGATGCCTTGTTGGTCCTGGTTGGTAGAACTGCTGTCAAATTCACATTTTCCAATCGTGTATTTGTGTAGCTGGCTGCTCCAGATGAATATGGAGTGTTTGCATTTCTTTTAATGAATTTCATCCTGTGATACACATATAAAACTGATGAACTGGTTTTGTTGCAGCTCTACATATTGCTCATCTCCTGTCTTCAATCCTGCGCCCTCCATGTTTTTCATTTACTAGATTTTGAGTGGCAACTTGGAATATCCAACAACTTGCAAAGTGTGTTTATAAGCACTCTTATAAAAATCTTTCAGAAAGGCTAAGTAGTAGAGCTTGTTCTACTTCTGCTCCTCATTTTGTTGTCTATTCAAACCCTACCTGATAACTTTCACAAGCAAGCCTTCTTGACTGTTTATGCTTCCTCCATCAAAATGGCATTTAGCCTGAAAGAGCATGCACTGGGATGGCATCCATTACTTCATGTTTTTAACGTGCTCTTGGCATCTCTTGCTATAGCCAGAGAGGGCGCAGGCTCTTTCTATGCTAAACAGCCCAGTCGGGTTCCTGCTTTCCCAAAGGAGGTAACTAAGGACTTGGGAAGTTTAGCATGTTGTAGTGGGTTGGTAATTTACGGAGTTAACAACTCTGTAAATACCTGTCCATCAACTCAGGTTCAAACCATCACACATGTCTATCTTGTACAACAACCAAGAACAGCCAGGTTTTAGCTGCCAGTTTTCAGGCAATCTTGGGCCCACTCTGCATATATTCTTCTGCAGAATGCATTGAGAAGCAGGGCTGAGAGGACCTGAAGGAAAGTAGTACTATGGGCATCAAAATTTCTAAGTAATTGCTTTCAGTCTAGCTTTCTTTTTCTTTTTTTTTTCCCAGATTCAAGCACCTAAATTCCATCACTCACCACTAACTGCCAAGCAAAACGCGTAAACCACATTATGTCCCTCCTTTACAGGTTGGCCAAGCTATGCAGAATAACATACTATCATTCTTAATTATTTCTTGAATGCAAGTGAAAGGGAGTGTGTAGCAGAGGTGACAGGTTCCAGTCTGGGAGATGACTGATCCTGACAATTATCAATCTAGATATTAGTGTCTTGCTCTCTAACCCATACTATCTTTTAATATTTTTGTTTATCTCTTTTTATGAACTAATGCAGATACTTTACCTCATTTTCTCCCTTTGCATTTTACCAAAGGGTTAATACTTCTATGTAAGCAGAGTGGGATTCAAGGGCAAAACAACAATCAATATTACTAGAGGCTGTGAGATGTTAATTGTCCAGCCCTGCTTCCTGCTTTGTTTTGCTGTTGGCTTTTTTTTTCAAATCTTTGCCTTTATTGATTCCCTACCTCCCCACTAATCCCTTCCAGAAAAAAAGGATGGCTGTCATATCTTTCTAAATAAAAGTGACAGCTCTGATGGTAGTGCTCAGGTGAACAATCATAGGCTATTTGTACCAGGAATTGCTGGTGTTATTGAGGGCAAGTGCAAGTAAACAGAGGTTACCCACTTGTTTAGTTGCTACCTATCCTCCACACAAAGTGCCATGACAGCACAGTCTGTGCATCCTAACATGTCTGAACAGCAGGCACCAGAGGTGCTCAGAGGTGTTGTACCTGACACTTGAGAGCGCTCTGAATTTCTGAGACTGCTTTCTGAGACACAACAGTGGGCACTCAGGCTGCCTGCCTTTGCATGCAGGAGCCCTTCCATAGAGACCTCCTGCTCTAAAGGACCCAGCCTCCTTTCCCACTGCTGCTGCTGCAAGAGCAGCTGGGAGAGCCAGAGGTGAACATCCTGGATCCCATGTAAACTGCCAAGACAGGCAATCATAAGGAGCCTGAAGAGCAGGTTTCTGCCTTCTGAGGACACTGGTTGGGGAGCCATCAGCAGAACTGGGGGAAGGAGAGACTGCTCCTATGGACAGCTGGTATAGAGGGGTCCTAATGAGCCTTCTTGTCTGGGAGCAGCTACAGAGGTGTATCATGTGGTTGTACACTATCTGGGTAAGGTGAGAGTTTGGAGGACTTCCACCACAGAGGTATGGCCAGGTATGGCAGATTCAGGTCATGGCAGTCTCTAGCCACTACTGGCATAGGGAAGAAATGAGGCTCCCATGCTTGGATCTCTGCTCTGAGACAGGAAGAAATTGTCATTGTGCACATTTTGTAGGAAATAATGAGTGCATGTGTAGAAATTTTTTCCCTCTATTTTTTCTCTTTCTTGTGTAACACTTTGTACCTGAGTGTATCTTGGCCAGCATAACTTAAAGAGTAGCAAATGCTCTCCTCTTGAAATGCAAATCTTCCAAAGTTTCATTATCAGAATCTCAGCTATAAGCAGATAATATTATAAGCAAGAGGGACCAGAGCAAACACTTCAATATAACAAATATTTGCTTTGTGCCATTATTTTATCTGACTCGTATTATTAGAGTTACTGTTTTGACCACAGGTAATACAGCAGCAGGCTGAGCAATGAGCCACTATTCTCTTCACAAGGAAGAACAAAGGACAAAGCAGCCCTTGGCAACAAACATTTGTATGAGCCAGACTGTGATGAGTTTTGTAATAAAGGCAAAACAAAGTAAAAAAGTAGGGGTTTGGAGCATCAAAAGGTTGACTGCAAGAACAAATAGTCAGCAGTGCTGAGAATGATAGACTGACACAAACACAGTGTCTTTGGAGTAGGGAACATCAATATCACAAACAGATGAAAAGCAATTATAAATGAAAACAAAATCATCATATATCTGGAAAGACAAGAAAGTTATCAGTCAGAGGGAGGGGCATTAATTAGGACATGCAAAGTAGAAAATCACTTAGAGACACAGAGACCATTAACAGCTCATAGCCCCAAGCTAAATTCAAACAGGAGACTCAAAAATTGCACTTATACATTGTCTGACACACATGGGGTATTGCTGTGAGGAAAGCAAAACTTAGTTCTGCAGTGGTTTATGAACTATGACCCTGAACTGCTTTGGCTTACTGATAAGGAGGATGGCAACACTGACCCTGACAAGGAAACGCACAGCCATGACCCCAGCACCCACACCACAGTGCTGAGACCTCCTCTGAGCTGAATGGGATGTCAAGGCTCCTTACTGATGAAACAGTTTTCTTACACAAAATTAACATCAGGACCAAACATCATTAGCCAAAATAACTCAGGATGGTGTCTTCAGAGTCCTCAGATGCTGTCAACCAGGCACAAGACAGACTATCTGGCTGATGGAGGTTTCCAATAATCATGCAAAAGAGAAGCCTCGCAACAGTGATCTCACTGGTGAGCCTGGAGTGAAGTCTCACAGCTCACCAACAAGATGCCATGCAGAGCTTTTGTAAGGCAGAGTTAGCCAGCAGGCAAAGACTGTCTGGCCTTGCAAAAATAATGGAGTCTATCATTACACACCTAGGAGATTCCCTGGCAACTCTTAACTTGAGTATTTTGTTAACAAGCCAAGGAGTACAAGCATGAAATGACTCCTATGATTCTGAAGACATGTAAAAGCAAATGTGCATTTCAATAAGGAAATAAAATCACCAATTGGTATGTCCTTCGCCGTTTTAAACAGTTCTGGGTTGCCCAAAATCTCCAGCTATGAGTCTTCCACTCAGCTCTTAATTTCTTCATGAGCACATCATGTGAGGTAGAAGCCACCAGAACTGCACTCATGTGAATCCCTGAAAGACAAATGCCTCAGGAAAATAACAAACGCTGAAGAGAATTAAATTTCATTACACATACTGGTTTATTTCAGAGTCCAGCAACTACTATTTCCAAAGTTGTTCTGAAAAAAGCATGGAAAAACTTAAGAGAAGTTGCTATGAAACAATGGAAAGCCATGGAGGGGTCCTTCCTTCAAGCAGCCTCCAGGGAAGGAAAACCTGTGGAGAGCAGCATTACAAAAGGGGTCTTGGTTTTGGCCAGTGTAGTATTTGAGAGTGTAGGAAAATGGGTATTCAGACTATCACTGGAGATAACAAATCTAAAATTCATTTCCTAAATAGCAAGCTTGCCTTTAGGAGAAGAACCTTTTAGCCACAGAAACAAGTCAATGCTGACATTTGTGGCCAGCACTGATGGGAAGTATCAATTGTTTAGGAAGAGAATACATGTGCTCTTGTACAGGGTTACTAAAGGTGAAAAGGCAGTTGATGCTCAGGGCCTTGAATCCCTAAGGGTCACTGCCTAAGCCTCCTGAAAAATTAGTCCATATGTTCTGTATTATTTTCTTAGACTGGAAAACAGATCAGGACTGTAGGATATTTACATGGGAAATGGATACAGCTTCATGTTGCCTGCATTCACAAGAGATTCCCACATCCACTCTTTGGGAAAGAAACATAAGGAAGTGCAGGTTACACAAGTGTTCCTCTGCCTTTGGTGTTTCCTATTTCATGTTGTCTGTTCTTTACTTACCCTGTCGCCTGATACAATGCTCTTGTGAGAGAGATCTAGACACGATCACACTGAAAGAGCACGATATTTCAGAGGTGTAGTATTTTACCTCCCCTTTGGCTTTACTGACCAACCATTAGCATTAGAAGAAATGCTGCATTGTGATTTTGATTCAGCTGCTGAAAGAACCTTGTCTATGAAGCCTAATCTCTTATGCCCTGAATTCATTCCTTAAGGTAGGTCTAAAACTAAGGCTGAAGTTTTGGGAAGGATTGTTCCTCCCTCCGCCTCTTTAACTCTTGTCTTTGTTATGGGTGTAAGGATTAATGGTTCTGTTGTGGTATGGAGAAGTATTTGTGAGGAAACTTCTCTCTCCAAGAAATGCTCTCATATGCCTCCAGCCACTCAGGAGTAAAGTAGAGATTGTGCCCACACTGGACTGCATTGCTCATTCCCAGGATGTTAGCAGATCTAAACGTTTTTGCTCAACTTTGACTTTTAAACAACTAGTTCTTTCTTTCAAATGAAGCAAAATCATTGCAGGAAAGATTCTTGGCAGCAGTTTTTGCTCTGGCTTCCTGAGGAATGCGCTCGTTTTAAAAACTGAATGAAAAACCAATGGCACATAAAACTGCCTCATGACAATGCTGGCAGTTCTACCAGTTTCTCATCCACCCACATTTACCAAGCACTATGCATTATGTTAGAATTGTAACTTTGAAATTATAACCTCTGAGGACATGCTTTTTAATCACCAGTATCTTATTTTCTGCTTTCAGAGTGTTGTGGAAGTATTATTTGAATAGCGGGTACCAGATTTTAAATGTCTGCAGTGATTACAATATCCTGCTAATGACAGTATCAGAAAAGTCCTTCAGCTGAGACCTTCTGGATTCTCACACTCAAAGAAAATATTTTAGCCATCTGTTCACCCGATATTTGCTACAGCAGAGAAGAAAAAGCTCAGTATTTTCTAGTCAGCGTAGGTCCAATGTGGAACACCTCAGTGTTCTTTTGGCTCCAGAAAACATCCTATTATGGTGAAAGTTTGGGTATTCCTTCCTTATATCTCATGGAATATGTCCCAAGTATGATGCTTAATATGACTTTAAAAAGCCTCTTAAGCAATATTTACCTTCTTTTGCATTAATCAATTTTTTTGCCTCAGCAACTGTAAACATCAACCATTCCATAAAGATGAAAATGTTCCTGCTCTGAATAGGAAAGTTTCAAGTTTTGTGGCTGAGAACATCCGCACCAGACTACCAACAAGACATGCAGCGCTGAAGACCCAAATTATAGGCCACTCCAAACACAAAAGTTTAAAAAACAGCCACTCCCCTCTTTCAAAAACTCTTTTGTATTCTTTTTGGTTTCTCTAAGAACAAGTTGTTCATGATGGTATTTTCCTACTGCATTTACACAAGCCTAGAGTTATAAAAGCCAGGCAGGCAGCACTACCCAGCTGAAAGCTGATACTCACTTTGGGTTCACTATGGGTAACGGCTGCCCTGTGAATAGGGCAGACTTCTTGCATAAACTCAGATTTATGGAATATGACTTTTTCTCAAGCTCTGCCTGCAGCCCAAGCTCCACATGTGATCTACACTGGTACTAGTTGCAATTGCTCAGTATCTCTGAAAATCACGTGGTCACTACACACTGATAAGGAGCTTAACTCCATATGCTTTCCTTTGAAAAAATAGTGCTTTTTTTAGATGAAAA
The DNA here is from genome assembly GCA_013397975.1 of Machaerirhynchus nigripectus. NCBI lineage: Eukaryota > Metazoa > Chordata > Aves > Passeriformes > Dicruridae > Machaerirhynchus > Machaerirhynchus nigripectus. The sequence continues at coordinate 368,875 of VZRQ01000173.1, read as the reverse complement.
TCTAAAAGCTATCATAGCATTTCAGACCAGTAATAAGATTTTATCAGATTATGATACCTTTAGTGGCACAGTCTGTTTTTTACCTAAATAGCCTGATGAAGCTCTAATGCCTCATGCTAGCCTCTTATGGTGTGTCACATGCCAAGAGCAGAAGAAGCTGAAATGTCTCTGCTACCACATGGCCATGCCAAACAGCAGCAAGCATCTGACGGAAGCAGGTATATCCAGGTAGATGTGGCTAGCAATCCACGCCTCCTTCGCCTCTGCTCCTTGCTGACTTAAGACATTCAGCCCCAGGTCAGTGGGGGTGGTTCCCACAGCCATACCCAAGCTTGGGACACCAAGCACTTCCAGTCCCAGGTCTGAACACGCAAGAGGTTGAATCTGCCCCTTGTCACAGGCAAATCTCTTTGCTAATGGGAATGGTCAGGGGTCCCTAACCAGCGCCTGTGTTGTTGGCTGCTTACTGGCAGTCATAGGCACACTTTGGTGCGTAGGATGGGACATCAGTGATTTCACTCAGTATCTCCTGAGAGACATGAAGCTGCTGAAAGCACTGACGCTAACCTGGGTGTTTTAGAAAGCCATCTCCACATGCCTAATCGTTACACTGATGCTGATAGCTTGAAATATTTGCTGTTTGGGTTCACTATCCTGAAATCATCCACACACTCCCATGCCCACACACACCACGAAGAGAAGAAAACGATCACATTCAGCGTTTTATTGCTGCAGGTATGCAATGTATATAAACGTAGTGTGTATGACGGGATAATCGTGCATTTTCTTATGGGAAAAAAAAATAAAAACAGCCATAAACCACCGAGCGAGCGTATGCTCCTAGGGAGGGCCCTGCCGCGGGCGCAGCCGCCCCGCCTCCACCGACGGCGAGGAGCAGCCGCCCGCGCCTCGCCGGCACCCCCGAGGCTCCGCCGCCGGCACCGCGGCTCTCTCGGGGTGCTCCACACTCCGCTACAAGCTG
>VZRQ01000173.1:182489-367534 GCA_013397975.1 Machaerirhynchus nigripectus | reverse complement strand
ACGGCTGCGAGGTGCGGGGCCGGGGTCGCGGGGTCCCCGGCGCGGTTGCTGTCGCCGCAGTCCCCTCGTCTGCCGCTGCCTCCCTCGCCCCCGGCATCCTCCTCCTGCCCCGAGTCGCATTTCGGCGGTGGGCAGAGGAGCGCTGTCACCGCCACCTCCAAATGACATTCCCGGTCCGCCGCCCCCACCCTGCCGCTGCCCCGCGCCTCAATGTGCCCCGGCGCGGGGAATGGTGAAAGGTTCCCCCTGTCCTATAGAAAAGGTGTCCGTCGTACCCTCCCGAAGTGAATGGGAGGGGACCGCCCTTTGGGGACGGGCGGTGGCTGCCGCACGGCTGGGCACGGAAGGGTCCCTCCCCTCCGGGGGGGCCCCGGCTGCTGCGGCAGGTCCGGGGTGCCAGGAGGTTCGCCCGCGGCGGTGTTGGCCGGGAGCCGCTGTCCCCGCAGTCTTCCAGGGCCGGGCGGGCCGGGGCTCGGAGGCGCCTTCCACGGGCTGGGCGGGCGTCGGTCTCCGTTAGACGCGAGCTGGCCCAGCGCCGGGGAGCCCGGCGGCTCGGAGGGGAGAGCGGCGTGCTGGGCGCAGGGCGAGCAGCAGGCGGGAGCGGGACCTGCGCGGGGGCTGTGCGGAGGCGGCTGTTGTAGAGGAAAGACTCCAGTGCGGGTACAGTCCCCTCTGGATCGTGGTTTTGCGTTACCCCGACCAACAGGAGCGGGGTAGATACTGGCCAGGAAATCTCAGTGAGCAATTCGGAGATCATTAGGATGAGAATCGAAAACACTGGGGGCTTGTATGTACCTCATTTGTAGGTATCAAACCTGTTTTGCTGTTACTCTGGGCAAAAAGCGAGTGCTGCCAGATTGAATTCTCTTTTGTAGAGGACAGATGAGCAGGGGGATGTTTCAAGATTGTTCAAAGGAATGGCAATTGTTGTCTTCCTTGTGCAGATGATGATGTTTTAAGTAAAGGAAGTACCAGTACTTTGTTTTGTCCAAGCTTCAATAAAAATGTAGACCTTGTAATCCCCAGTGGATCCTATCTCCCTTCCACCTCGCGTATTTACTCTTATAAAGGATCAAAATGTTAAGGTTAAACTGAGGTTCGCACATACTTTTGCCATCAGTAGTCTAATTCACTTTTGTTAGAGACTTCTGAAGCGAGATCTGTTGAAGCCACTTGCGAATTTTGCAGCTAGCACGTCCAGGAGCCAACATCTCACAGTAGGGTTCCTGAGCATGCTGGAGCTAGAAGACAAGAGCTTGACAGTCCTTGAGGTGTGGATGTCTTAAGTGGATGTGAAAGTGTAAATAACCCGGATGGAATATCTAGCACACACATAATCCAAATGTTTAAAGAAACTCCTTTAATCTCAAAAGTGGTTTATTGGCAAATTTGTTAGAATGACACATAAAAAATGTGCACATGGCAAGTTAAACCTCCTTAACGGTTCACATCCATGAACTGCAGGAATGAAAGATACAAATGGAAACTCTAGTTACAAATAATAAAAATGAGCAGTTCTTAGTCTTCGTCTTGGTGTGACTTGCCTCTCCAGTTTCATGACTTGTTTAGCCACATAGCCTGTAGGCTGTGAGGATTTTTTGAGGTCGGAAGTGTTTACAGTTGTTTGCGTGAACTGATGGTTCTGTGTCCATGCAAGCTGATAATGTAGTTAGTGGCTGGCCTGCTGGTTCTGTCCTCTGGTTTGCTCTCGCCGTTCAAAAGCACCAGGCCTGTTTGGGCTGTGTGCTTCTGACATACGGGTGTACTTGTTCTGTTCGTAAGAAAGGATGTGGTACATAGGGCCAAAGCAAAGCCCAGTGAAATTGCTGCTGCTCTTGACAGTATTCAAATCACAGGCTTGTTGAAGCAAAATCTTTAATTCTTTTCCCTATTATAGTTGTTGCTTCCAACTAATGTAGAGGGAGGTCTGCTTTAGAAGGTCTCCATTAAGGTGGAGACCGTGTATTGCTGCATAAAAATAACTTATTTGATTATTTGGTTTCTGAGGTGACTTTTAGGAGGAAAAGTGGTTTAACATAACAGAATAAAATGTTTTCAGATTTGAAGGCCACGGGCAAAATGTCTAAGTCATCTTCTGCTCTTCTTTGCTATTATGCATGAACTCTATCCAGAGTCAGCACAGATGATGGTAGTGAAAAGGTCAAGCAATTAATATGCTATCAGAATAAAGTTGAAGATGCATGATGAGTGTAGTGATTAAAGACAATAGCAATTTAATGCTAGATGCTTTGCTTGAATCTGCTTGAATTACTTCTAGGCTTAGAGATGTAGCTCTCAGGCTGAAATTTAATCACCTATGCAGACAGTTAATAACCCTGTCTGAGGGCAGGTTGGGAGGGGGTTGGGAATTGCTCACTTTAACTTCTGTGGAAGATCTACAATAACTTCCCAATGCAATGACATTTAAGTTCTGGAACAATCTAAAATCTTCCAGGTTGTCAGAAATAGCCACTGAATTGTTAATCTTGGAAGAGCTAACTAATGCCAGTGTTTTATTGCTATTCTGATTCAGAGCTCTATTTCTAAGGAGCAGTGTGCTTCATTTCTGGGAAGAGCAGAAACAAGTAGAGGGTATTTGCAGTGTGGTGCCCTGAAAGTCTGTAAGAAGACTTGCATGTCTCTTTGTGAGACTGCATAAATGTAGTGTCTGCTCACTGTTTTCCATTTAAATAATGTTTGCTATTATGCTGAGATCCATCAGTAAGTGGATGCTTGCAGAAAGACTCCCTTTATTCAAAACTAAACATGTATTCATAGTCTCTCAAGTACTTGCAAGTTAAGTCAGCTATAAGCCTGTCTTGGCATGGCGACAAAGTTTAGGAGATGAGGTTGGGAAATAACGAGACAGGTTTGTTTATGTTCTTTTTCTAGTGGATCTTGTCTTTACTGGTACATTTTTAGTTTTAAAAATTGGATGCCAAGGAATATAATGGTTTTGGGAGTGTGGCTTAGAAGGAGCTATTTGAGGCTATTTTTAATGCAGACCTCAGTTGTATGACACAATGATTAGCTTTAGAAAGGTTACTTCCACATGATGCAGACTTCAGGGATAAAAGACCCTTTACCTGAATGGTAAAGGTTATCAAGGTAGAAAACTTTAATAGAACCAGAGAGACTTGAGCAGGATTTGTTTGGCACCAGAACCTGTCAGGCTAACGTACTTAGGTCTGGTGTGTCAGGTGAGTGTCAGTCTGGCTGTTTGCTTCTGGGACTGCTTCTTTTTAAAAAAAAAAAAGTATAGCCTTTTTGTTCTGGTTTCTGTGAAAGCTGAAACTGAGGTTACAGTTGCAGGTTAGTATATTGAAAATGCAATGCCTTAATTGCAGGACTTGAACTGGCTTCAGTGTTGACCTTTTACTAGGTATCTTGGTACTAAAAACAGTTTCTCCACAGATGCTTTGTGTTTTGGGATAGGTCCAGTATTGGTTAAGAATTGCAAAATAATGGTGCACAGAACAACTTACATCATCACGATTCATTCCCTAATGGTTTGCAACTTGTAGTTCAGCATGAAAGTGGTGACAGACCAGTTTTCCAGATGTATAGTCTATGTAGTGTGCACCTGCCAAACTTGTATGATTTTGTATGTGAAAAAAGAGACCACCGGATTTGTCCCCAGAAACCATTCAGCTTTGCAGGTGAATTTCTGTGCTCTGGGGTTCTGTCTATCCACAATTACAGCATTTGCTAAAAATGGCACACAGATTTTTGCACAGTAATGAAGAAAGATTTTGCTTGTGCTATGGGTTTGTTGCTGAATATTTTTAATGTAGAGATTTGCATGTGCAAATCAAATGAGCCCCTAGACTTTGCACTCTAAAAGCTGAATATAAGACTTGCCTTCTGAGATATTGCTGAGCTTAGCTGAGTAATCAGCTATTTTATTAGAGTATGTCTACTGATGTATGGAAGTCAGTGCTTGGCAGAGGATATGATGTTGGTCTTGAAGTACCAGAGTGTTATGTTCAAGCTTATTATTTTTCCATTCCAGGAATGGAAATACCCTGAGATTGTGTTTAAAAATTCACTGTACAGTAAAATACATTTGGAACAGCTGCTCATAAAGGCCCTTCAGGCATTTCCTTTAAGAGTACAAATCCATGCCAGACTGAAAATTGTTATGTGTAAGATTTTCTTCCATCTTCTGGTACAGATACTGCAATGACAAGAGTGGCATGAAGCTCTGAAATGGGTAAGAAGGGATTTCATGTTGGCACTGGAGTATGGGAGGGAAGGGAACAATTCAACTCAGTCTTGCATGGATCGAGAGCTGCTTTTGCCTAGTTGCTCAGTGACTGCAGTGCTGGAGAGCACCCTTTGTCAGTCTTCCTAAAGCTGCTGGGATATGCTAACATTTCCCTCCACTCATTCTGTCTTTTCCAAAACAGCCTGGTCAGTGTGCTGCTAAGGCTGCCATGTGGTGATGTGTACCTGATGGTATGGTATGATCAGGTACTACTTATGCCTCAGGCTCTAGTGAGATAATGTTTGAAATTCATTATTCATTTCTCAGAAAGGCATTTGGTAAGAAAATCTACTGAATAAAACACTACAGAAACAGACTTTTGCCTACAGTCTCACTCTTTGAATAGACTTCTTCTAGCTTGGACTAAGATCTCAGAAATGGTAATTGCATGTGGATTCCTTTCTAAATGGATCAAAAGTGGAAAGAGGCTGAGAAGGATCTGAGAATTAGAGAGCGTGTCACTCTTAAAGAGATGCAAGTCAGTAGGAAGCATAGTAAAGGATTTCTTTCTTTGGGAAATTATTACAGTCTAGATGCATTGGAGTAAAGTACTTCAAGGTCCACCAAATTGCTTAGAAATTTATTTGGATTATTTCTTTTGAACAGCTATTACAGGTCTCTGTGTTGTACCACATGAACTTTGGTGCACTCTCGTAAGGGCAGCGATGCTGCTCAACGTACTCATGCCAGTTGAAGAGTTGCTGTGATTAGAGACCTGTGAAGGACACAGGCAACACAGGTGTAGCAAAGGCTTATTCTATCATGTAGCAACCACAGAAAGGTATTTGAATCCAAAGAGCAGAAAACGGGAAGCGTGAAAAATATCTGTTGTTTTAAAACAAACGTCGTAAAATGCATGCAGTTGTTTTCGGAGGACTGGGCTTAAGGACCTGTGAGGGTAACAAGCACCTGACGGTGATAAAGTCAGAGCCTTTTGTTTCTAAATGCAATTCTTAAAATCTCACCTTAAGTTCTAAAGACCCTAGTCTAGTAGGGAATGTACCAGTGTTCAGCTACTGAGCTTTCCTTCTTTTTGCATGCAAACTATGTACAGTGGTGCAAAGGAATTGAAGAAGAGGGAAGCTCATCATGGTCAAGTGCAAGGTTCTGCACATGGGTCGAGGCAGTCCCAACCACAAATACAACCAAGAGGGAGAATGGATTGAAAGCAACCCTGAGGAGGAGGCTTGGGGGTGTTGGCTGACAAGAACCTCAGCATGAGCTGGCAACGTGCACTTGCAGCCTGGGCCACATTAAAAGCAGCGTGGCCAGCAGGTCAAGGGAGACAGTTCTTTCGCATTTACTTCACTCTTGTGAGACCTCACCTGGAGCTCTGGGGCCCCAGTATAAGAAGGACATGGACCTGTTGGAGTGAGCCCAGAGGAGGGCCACAAAGATGATCAGAGAGCTGGAGCATCCCTCCTGTGAAGGCTGAGAGTTAGGATTGTTCAGCCTGGAGAAGAGAAGGCCTCAGGGGGGTCTTAGAGGGGGCCTACAAGAGAGCTGGAGAGGGGCATGTAGTGAAAGGATAAGGGGAAATGGCCTTAAACTGGCAGGTTTAGATGAGGTATTAGGAAGAAATTCTTCACTGTGAGAGTGGTGAGGCACTAGAACAGGTTGCCCAGAGAAGCTGTGGACTTCCCATCCCTTGGAGTGTTCAAGTTGAAGTTGGATGTGGCTGACCTAATGGAAGATGTCCCTGCCCCCATGGCAGGGGGCTTGGAACTAGATGAGCTTTTAGATCCCTTCCAGCCCAAACCATTCTACGATTCCAAGAAAATTATTTTTCTAGTATTTGATCTTGGTTTAGTCTAGATGTCGTTTCTGCACCGGTCAAGGTTCATTGTTTTATCTGAATCAGCAGCAATGTTCTTGACTTCCAGTTTAAAGCTTCACAACACAGATTATCTTCCAGAAGCTATTCCAAGCAATTTTTTTTGTCCTTTCCCTTTCTGTTCAAGATTCAACTGGTCTCTTTGCTGAAGCAGTAGGTGTGGTTGTTTTATAACGAGGTGGATAAATAACTGATTGCTTACATCACTTAAGATTTTATAATTGTACTTCTTATTAACAGTAGCTTACAATCTTTGTGGCTACAAAGACTCCTGTGCCTTTAGGCAAATTGTGTTACATAGAACTGGTACTTGATTATCCAGGCTAACAAAGAAGAGGAAGGGGTGGGTGGGAGAGCATGGATACAATGGAAAAACTGTGGATAAAAAAATAACTGGTAAACTCTGCTACAAATCATGCAGTGAATGTATGGCTGAAGGGGGAAAGGGGGAACTGGTCATTAATCTACCCCTTTTTACCATTGAGGTTTATCACACAAATTCATTATAGTGCTTTTGGACTTGGCTGTAGCTTGGATGTGTCTGTACTTGTAGCACAATTAAACTACAACATGGATGATCCATCCACAGATAGCTGAGAGCAGGTTATGTTGTGCTTTGTTGAAGGTGCCGGGCTGACTTGAGCGCTGTTGGTCCCTTGAAACCCTGTGTTATGGCAGAGTGGGGTCTCTCTCCTTTTTCTCAGAGCTTTGCATTAGCTGATCTAACCTGTGCTGTGGAAGCAAATGCCTGAAATAAAAATAACCCTGTTTAAATGAGGAAAATACCTATTTCATGGAATGTTTGACTCTTCTTATAAGGCATAGGGAATTTTTCTAAATAGGTCTTATATCTAAATAAAAAGATGTGAGATTAAGTCATACTTTAACTGGAACAAGTAGTGTGACAGTTTACTCTCTTGACAACCCTAAACTAATTCTCTTTTGATTCATGCCTTGCAAAGGCTGGCTGAGCTCCTGGTTGCATTCTTATAATTTTCCCTTAGAATGGGTTATCAGCCACTTTAAAAACACTGTAATGGGACTAAACCCCTGTGTGCTTTGTAGAGCATATTACTGTACATGATGTGTGCATACTTTACATAATATTCTGACAGTGCAGGAGATACCAATGGGGGGAAAAAGGTATCTCATCTCTAATCTGATTCAGTCTGAGTTATGGTCACCTTGTCTCTTGTCACTACAGGTGATAAAGCAGCAGCAGCAATATCAATCCATTCTTCCAGCCTTGTGTCTTGCCTGCAGTATTCAAAAGCCAAGTTCTCATTTTCCCCTGCCTTACACCTAACTCCAGAAACTTCTGTTTGACAGCACAAATTGAGTAGGTTAGATGTGGCCATCCATCTTTGTCACTGTAACTTTTGGCTGCCTGTTGTAAAACATTAGCAGTGCCTTTTGCTGTTCTCCCATGTGACACGTGGCATTATGGGAAGTCAAGATTTCTAGAACTTATTGATGCTGGAGAAGGGGTATAAAATCTTAATTGTATGCAGTCCATACAGCAGCCGTATGACTATATTTCAAAGGATAGAATAAATTTAGCCTGTTAAAGATCTTCTTGGAACAAGGAATTGTTTGGGCAGAGGTACACACTGAAACAAATCAAATCTTCTTTGAAGTGATAAGTATTTAATTCTGAGGATAACATTTCATTAGCAGAACTGATACCTCCCCTCCCCGTTCCACCACTCCCTCCCACCCTGGAAGCATGCTATCTATTCTAGGAACCAGTTCAGCACGGCATCTTAAACTATTTTCAGGGAACACACAGATCGCAGCCCCAGAAGGCATCTTGTATATTTTCAATCCATGTGATATTTATCCGTAGCTTAGATCTAGTGGATCTAAATATAGGGAAAAATCATAACATGTTACTATAGGTCTTTAATAATTAGAATGCTTGTAGATAGTTAATTCAGTGTAATAATGTTAAGCCTGTAAAGCAGAGGTAGTATAGAAGATAGCATTAATTAAGAGGCCTAATGGTAAGTGAATGGCTAGTGTGTGCAGTGGTGCTAGTCTAGAGGTGACACTTCCAGTGGTGACTCAGAAGAGTTCACCATTCTAAATATGCTGCCAACAAGAGGATCACACACTTCAGTCCTCTCTGTTGGATTTCATAAGTGCAAATGATGGCACAATCAATGCCTAATGAAAATCCTCTTACCAGACTGTCTTAATAGGATTACTTTCCAGAACACAGAACTGGGAAGGATCTCCTAGGTCACATGGTCTGCCTTCTTATTTGCAGATAAGCTCTTCGCGTTTGATATAATTTTTTAATGGAGTAACTCAGTTACATGATGTTTCTTTCCACATTATTTCATGTATTTAAATATGACTTTTAAACCCTTTAAGGACTAGGGTCTTTCCCATCCCTTCTATAAAATATAGAAAGACATAAACAAAAGACCAATACTTGTTTGGAATGAGCTTTCTTGGACTTTCACTCTGGGGTGAAGTTTAAACAGATTGCAAATGTTCTTTACTGCCTGTTCTTACTCTGGGCATCATCAGACTCAAGCGATGACCACAGCTGAGGGGCAGAATGTTTAAGTCAGTGATTCTGCTATAGGTCACTTGCTAGTTTATAACAAAATCTGTTCTTTGAGTAGATGTCTGTAGACTCTGGGAGAAATATGCTTACTAATATTTCATGGAATTAATATAGCACTCCTTAGAAAATATACATTAGTGGCTTAAGATCCTAACTTATATTGGCACTTGAATGATAACTTTTTTGAAGTAGATATCTAAATTAACTCTAGCATGGTACAAGTGATTAGTTCTCCTTTAGGTGACTGGTATATAACATTTTGACACACTTACTTTAAACACAAAGAATGCCCTGAGCCTTTACAGTTGGTTGCTTTACATTTTAAAAGATAGTACCTGAAGCACATAATGCATTTCTTTCCTCAGAAAAGAAGTCCAGATGTTCTGGAATAAATTATTGTGTCTTTTTGGTTTTGTTAGACTGGTAGTAATCACGCCATTTTAGGCTTATGGTCAAATTTTGTATTCTTCTTTTAGGTGTGTTGAGATAAAACTGCTCAGTCTTCTTTCTTAAAACATCAACAAAACTCCCTAGAATTTGGATTATGTTGATACTGAAAATGGAATCCTTTCTGAGTGCAGAACCTGGTGAGGGGAGGAGTGCTGGTGGTAACTAGCTCGCTGGCAGCCAGAAACATTCCAGCTCTTACTTCAGCTGTTGCTGTAGTACTGCCTAGTCTGCTTAGCTAAAGATTCAATCAACTTGCTTATAGCTATCCAACTACTTTTTGTGTATGAAACGCAAAGTCGTAGGCAGAAGATGTGCTTTAGTGTCTTGAAGAAATTGTGATAACAGAGAATTCATTTATATAAGGAAGCAAGGTATCAGTCTTTCACTTTATAATCTGGAGACTGTCTTGTCTCAGGATGGGGGCAACAGAGGCTTCCAGGACTACTTCCGTAAAAATCAACACCTAAACAACATTTCTGCCTTTTGTTTTTTCCAGTATGTCTCTGAACAATTTTTCATCTTCATTTTTTTAAAAGTTCTTATCAGATTTCACCTTAAAATATGTAATGACTACATTTGGTATTAGAATTGTTAGCTCTTACTCTTGGTTTGTAGTTTGCAGTGCATTTAATGTAGCAAGTGGAAGGAGGCAGGACTATGTGCTAAAATACTTTTCAGGGAATCTGACAGTGAGAAGAAGCACTGGAATCAAACAGGGGTCCTATACAGTCTTTAGCTCCCTTCTCTTTTTGTCATCCTTGGTGGGATAGTCACAGCAGGTTATCCCACCTCTTGGATCTGGAGTTGTTTGTGAATTCATTTTAAAGATCCCCCAGGCACTTTTCCATGTTTTGCAGTTTGGGGACTTGCCTGTGTAGCCAAGTGGTGTCTCTGGGCCCCTGGGGAAGAGGAGTGTCTGCTTTAAAGCATGTTAGAACTCCTGCTGATATTTCTTGACACCAGTGGACCAGAGCCAAAATGCACTGACTGCCAATCCCTGGCCTGCCTGCTGCTCCAAATGAGTATCTCGGGGGAGGGAGAGTCCTCACTGTGAAGAGCACACTGCCATGCCCAGGCAGCACTTGAAGGAATGACTTGTTACAAACCATGAGAAACTCTCTGTATCTCTTGCATACTAAATTTCTTCAAAAAGATTATGTTGCTTCTAGATTCTGCAGGATGTGAGCGCACTTGTTCTGATACCACTAAATAAAACGTTTCTCCCCACGCCCCAGAAAACAGACTTCTTGTCTCCCATGTTAAATCTTAAAGGACCTAATACTTCTGGCTAAAGAAATATTAATGATTGAAAACTGTCTCCTGTTCCAACCAGTAACACTTTAATTGGCTGGTAAGACAAAAGTGTGGTGAGAAGACTATGAGTGTGTCAGATGCTCGAGGTACCCATACTGTATGACTTTTATTGCAGAATTCAATTTACACACAGCCTCTCATTGTAAAGAAAATCAATACTGGAGACTAACAGATTGTTTTTACAGGGCTGCTGAAACTGAGATGAGGAGAGCCTTTTAGAGGCCTCATTATATCACGTGCTCTTTCCTTGTGTTCTTTCAAACAATCTGATGGAGTAATTAATCCTTGAAGTGCCCCAAGAGGTAAACCTACTTAATTGCACTACTATTTAGCCTAAATTACCAGATTGCAAAGGACCTGGTGTTGATCCTGTTTGATTGAGATTTTTTTCATGGAGTATATGTCTTAGGTCTTTTTCATATTCTCTCTTAGAAAAAAGCAATCAATCTGTCAAATTTGACCTAGTGTGGCATGGTCCTGGTTGTTACTGCATTCTTCCTGTGGGCAGAATTATGTACAAATTTCAGGGAAGCAGTCAGCTGGACCTGTGTTGCTTGGAGATGGAGAGTGACCTGCTCTTGTGAATCAGGCAGAAGTAGATATGTCCTGTGACTACTATGTGGAAAGCCATTCCACTTGCATAATCATCAAAGTAGCAACATTTAATGGTGGCTTAAGCTCTGTGCCTTTCAAGGGTGACTGTGTAACAGTGATTTGCTGTACAACATGTATTTGCTAATACCAAACTATTTCTGCTTCACGTGAAAGTGGATGATGACAAAAACCATGATGTGTCCTTCCTATCTGCTTTGGAGTGTTTTGTTTAAAAGAAGTGACTTCCAGGCATAGACTTAGCATGTCCTATTTTTATATTGAGAACACCAGGCATTTCTTTTGGAGACAGCACTTGATTTTCAACAAATGTCTTGTTGTTGAGATGGAATCCATGTTATGGGTATGGTTAGGAAGTGCTGAATGCTTCTCTTCCTCTGCTCAGTATAGTCTGTGATCAATGCCTCTTCTTCATTTAGCAATTTCACACTCTAGTGATTCCTTTAGACTTCTGTAGAGATGCACAAATTAGACAACAATTCCTTAACCAGCATGTTCTGGATATATTTGGGTAAGTTGAAGTTGTTTTGACAGTTCAGTTATGAAAACAGTAAAATAGCGGTGTTAGTACTGAAGAAGATTAAATGAAGTCTGTGACTGGGTATCAGTTTCTTCTTTATCCCTGTTAATGACACTGCAGTTGCAGAGTGCAAGGTTCTTTGTCTGCATAACGAGCAGAGATTTAATTTTTTTAAAAAATTAACTTTATGGACAAATGGAATGCCTGGTATTTTGGTATCCTAAAATCTTCTTCCTGTAATCCCATCATTTTGCCAATGGATTTTTTTCTGTGTTGTGCTAAAGATGATAATGCTGCAGCCATTGTAGCAGGGGATTGACTTTGATTATTGAAGTTATGGGCACAATGAGGTGCAGGGTTCTCAAAATTCAGAATCATGCAGCATTTGCCCTTGTATTTCGTGTGATACTTGTTTTTCATCATTTAGAAGCAATGGCATGAATCCCAGAGAACTGCTCTACCTTGTGTCTCGCCCACACCCCCACCTGCTGGCTGTATCCCTGCTTTCACTGTCCGTGGCTCTAGGGAAATTTATCCTCTTAAGATGCATTATGGCAAGGACACATCTCTTGCCTTGACAACTGCTCTGAAATGTAAGTGCTTGACAAATTGGAGTGATTGGTAACTCTTTTGGAAACCCTTGTCCTAGCAAGCCGTCCTAGCTGTCATAAACGCTGTGCCTTTGACTAGTGGAGAACAAATGCACCTCTCTCCTCTAGAGCTTGCTTCTGTCTGTCTCTGCAATAGGCAGTAGAAGGATATCCACTGCCTCTGAACCAATGGGAAGTGCTGGGTTATCAGGGCCAGGTGGGAAGAGATTGGAGAAGAAAGTGGAAAGTTGTGTGGACCTGGAGAGGTAGAACTAAGGTAGACATGGCAGTATGCATGTAGAAAGTGTATGGGAGGCTGTCTGCCTTGTCTCCATGTTTTTCCAGGTGATTTCTTTCACTAGTGTGTACTTCAGATCCAGGTGTGTGGGTGTACCTCTCCTTGCCCAAATTCTGCTGGCTTGGTTGTGCCAATTGAATAAATAAAAGTAATTTTTCTTCTGGCTTGCTTTCTTCCTGTGCCCTCAAGTCCCTGCGTGAACTTGTCCCTTCTGTCTTTCTCTACTAAAGACTCACAGAAATATTCACGGTAGTGAAAGAGAATACTTCAGAAGTCAGGGGCTGTAGGGACAAATGAGATTGACAGTAGTTTGCTATAAGTTTGCTTCTCTTGCGCTAGATGTTGCTCTTCGACAAGTAGGAGCTGGAATTTTTTACTTTGGGAAGACTTATTTGAATAATGTTTAAAGCAGTGCCAGTATTGGGGAGTCCACTGGAGGTGGATTAGAGGGAGAAGTAATATGATCGCTATCAACAACTGGTATTTCTACAATTAGTGAGGATGTCTGTACATCTAACTCTGAAGACACATGATGTACTGAAAAGCTTCTAAAGCATTTGTCCCTTGTTTTTTGTAACTTGTACATCAGATCTGGGCAAGTGTCTTCAGGTACACTTGTACTGTCACCCCCGCACTCCAAGCCTATCACCAGCAGGTGAAATGGTCTTTGTAGATGGCTTTTCCTTGGACTTTTCTGGGATGATAGGTGTTCAATAAGATAAGTTGTTCATGGCCATAAGGACTTTCTTATGGAACAGGAACTACAGGTCTAAATGTCTGAGGTACAGGCTACAGCAAAAATGAAATAATAGACAGGTTTGATGTTCTGCACTCTGTACCTCTTAAAGGCATGTTATGAGGCAAATTTTTAATAGAGGTGATTTTCCACTCACCAAGCTCAGCTGAACACGTACTTAATTTTAGTACTCCACCTCTGATACAGATGGTTAGTGTTAGAAAATTGCAGTCTTCCACCATTACTGCTGAAGTGAACTGTTCACCCTACCACATTATGGCATCTGCTTTTATTACAGAATACCACTATTTTCTCATCCTTTTGACTTCTAAAAAATTTTTTTACAAAAAGGCAGAACCTGAAGTATCCATGCAATTATTTCCATAGCACTGAACGGGAGAATTAGGGATGTACTTTGGAGGCACTGTAACAGACTGGCTGGCTATGCCTTGAAAAAGCATATTTCTTCCCTTTTCATTTTCACAGCTGCAGTATTGAGCATAAAAGCAGTGAAGTTAGAGTATGTCTGACTCTGTCCACCCACACTGGCTTGTTTTTCTTGTTGTATGATTGTTACTTTTAGGAGTCATCCATGTTTATGTGGGTTTTGCTTTTGGGTTTGATTTTCAAATGGTCAGCTAGCACATCAGCATGACAAAAGTTGCATGAAAGCCTAGCCTGGGAATTTCTTGTCCCAGAAGGCAAAATACATTGACATAAATAGACAAGACAAATGCAGGGAAGCCATCTGTGCGTTAGCAAAGACTGACTTGCAGGGTAGCTGTGCACAGAGCAGTTGGCTTTCAGCTCTGCTGCTGTACATGAGGAGTCTTTGCTTGCTGTAGGCTAAGGAGAAGGGGAAGAGTAATAGCAAGTGGAGGTTGTGTGTTACTGGAGAGGAATTAATATATACAAAGATATTCTTGTTTGGCATTACTCTGACATTGTGTTGGAGATATTGCAGGAAATGAGACATGGAGTGGAAGCTGGAAGAAAAAGAGTGTGACTTCTTGTCTCCTCTCTTCTGATACACAAATTTTCTCCTCTCAAATCTTGTAATGCTCAGTGTAGAGCAACAGTGATGCTAGAGCTGACTTCTGGTAAAAATGCTGCTGCAGAGCAGTAGTATTGCTGATGAGGTTCCTTGGCAGTGAGGGAAGAAAAACCTGGGCATCCTTGAGAACGGAGGATGGTTGTGGAATCATAGACTTGTTTAGGTTGGAAAAGACCTTTAAGATCCTTAACTCCTAACATTAACCTAGCACTGCCAAGTCTGCCACTGAACCATGTCCCTAAGTGCCACATCTACATGTCTTTAAAATACCTCCAGGTACAGTGACTCAACTCATTCCCTGGGCAGACTGCTTCAAGGAATGACAATCCTTTTCATGAAGAAATTTTTCCTAATATCCAATCTAAACCTCCCCTGGTGTAACTTGAGGCTGTTTGCTCTTGCCCAGTCAGTTGTTACTTGGGGAAACAGACCAACACTTCCTTTCAGGTACTTGTAGGGAGCAATAATGTCTCCCTGAGCCTCCTTTTCTCCAGGCTAAACAAGCCCAGTTCTCTTAGCTGCTCCTTGTAAGACTTGTGCTCCAGACCCTTCACGAACTCTGTTGTTCTTCTCTGGACATGCTCCAGCACCTCGGTGTTTTGTAGTGAGAGGCCCAAAACTGAACATAGGATTTGAAGTGTGGCCTCTCCAGAGCTCGCTACAAGGGGTCAGTCACCTCCCTTGTTCCGCTGGCCTTGCTGTTTCTGCTACAGGCCAGGATGCCATTGGCCACCTGGGCACACACTGGCTTGCGTTCAGCTGCTGTTGACCAGCACCTCCAGGTCCTTTTTTAATGAGTAGCTTTCCAGCCACTCTTCCACAAGCCTGTAGCGCTGCATGGGACTATTGTGACCCAAGTGCAGGGCCCAGTACTTGGCCCTGTAGAACCTCAGCCCAACAATCCAGCTTGCCCAGATCCCTCCACAGAGCCTTCCTACCCCCCAGCAGGTCAGCAGTCCTTCCCGGCTTAGTGTCATCTGCAAACCGACTGAAGGTGAACTCAATCTCCTCATCCAGATCCTCAGTAAAGACATTAAACAGGGCTGGTCCCAATACTGAGCCCTGAGGAACACTACTTGTGACTGGCCAATGGTCAACACCAGTGGCAGCCCTGTTGTCTCGCTCTGCAGTGCTGGGCAGGAGATGTTCCTTGCATGAGCTCAGCTGGGGCTGCCTCTGTCAAAAATGACTGAAAAAATGGTATTTGGTGGAAGATCTGCTTATTTGGTGGAAGACCTGCTCTTCAGTGTTGGTTTATGCAGTGGTCTGTCGGAAACAGGGCTGGTCCCCTGCAGCGTGCGGCCCTGGGCCTTGCTGCAGGCCACCAGCACGCTCATGCCACACCTGTTCTATGGGAACTGCCCGGGGGCAGGGAATGGCAGCCAGGGCCTGTCCCACCCCCAGCCAGGAGCAGGCAGCCAGGGGCACTGGGGCAGCCCCAGCCCCAGGTGTCTCCCTGTGGCTGAGCCATGGGCAGGCTGGGATATAGCTAGGCAGGGCTGTGGGGAGCTGGCCCTGCTGGGACGCGGCTGGGGCAGGGGCTCACCGCCCCAGGGGCTGACATGGGCGGCCATGTGGATGGCCCTGTGGCCCGGGAACTCAAGTGAGTTTGGCTTCTTGCTCTGGCTTGCTTGTGAGCAGAGCCTGCTTTAGGATACATTCTTACAGAAGCCTTTGGGCCTGTGTGTTTCTTAAGGCTATTAGGGGCAAATGGGGGCAGTTTGTCTTTGAAGGCAGAGCTCCAGGTCTGCATCACAGACTCTAACGCAGGGCTGTGGGTTATGATAACATGTGTGTCATGACTGAGTGTTTGAAGATGCTGATGCAGACCCAGCTTTGTTATCATAACCAAAAGGCCATATGGACCCTGATGAGAAGGTGGGTGTTGCACCATTAATTTAGTTTTTATGTAAAGACTTGTTTTTTGAAGTGCCTTTGTTCAGCCATGAAACCCATTTAAACGTCAACTTCTGAAACCACGATTCTTATTTTAATTTCCTCACATCATAACAGTTTGATATGCTGAAAGATTTTGTTTGCTCCGGAGTCTTTGTTGCTGAGGCTGAAATAGCTGTAAAAGGTAGAGCAGGAGACAGGAAGGGAGAACAGGGGCAGGCTAAGCCCAGAGTCCATCAATGCTGTTTGGAGGCCCTGCAGTCCTGTTGGGGACCGGTGGCTGGCTGGGGGTGTTGAAAGGAGAAAAGAAGGTAAGGGCATGAGTCCTGTATCTGATCCACTATTCCTCCAGAAGCTGGCCATGCAATCTCCTCCCATCACTGTGTCATGCAACTGCAGTGGTAGGTAACACAGGATTAAAGGAAGTACAGGAGCTGATGACTTTTCTGATTGTATCTTCATAACATTTAGAGTACTACTTGACCTGCAAAGATTTCTGCAAAGATTCCTGTAGGTAAAAGGATTAAACTCTCTGAATAATAGTTTCTTTGCAGCAATGTAAGCTGGTCTTGACTGCTGCTGTGTTAATGGTGGTTTAAAGAAAACTATCAGCAGGCTAATGGCAGCTTTGAAAACAAAAACCTACCCTGCTTCATCCTATTCATATTCAGAGATGAACATTTCCAATCCTAATGATCCATTTAACTGCCAGG
This sequence comes from Machaerirhynchus nigripectus, assembly GCA_013397975.1. NCBI lineage: Eukaryota > Metazoa > Chordata > Aves > Passeriformes > Dicruridae > Machaerirhynchus > Machaerirhynchus nigripectus. Next base: position 350,675 of record VZRQ01000173.1, on the reverse strand, counting down.
GTTAAATACATCTCAAGAAAAATTATATGCAATTAAAAAGGAAGGAGCCTGTTAATGTAACATTGAGGCTGTGCGATTGAGGACAGTCAAGCAACTGGAAGACAGATCTTTAAAACTGAGATTGGTTTTCATTTGACTGTTAGAGAATTTTATTCTTCCTGTTTCCCAGAAAAATATTTACATTGCTTTAATTCTGAAGCACAGTCTGAAGTGCTCAAAGGTTAATGAACAAAGCTTCAGCACTAAGGGCTAGCGAAGTATTTCCTCCCTGTTAGAGACAGAAACAATCTCTTTATGACTTGCCCAGTGTCACACACATACTTGATGGTAAGCTCCTACTGTAAGGTTGTTGGAATGATTGATCTGTTTAAGCTATGTTTAATTGTAGGACCACCTCCATTTACTATTTATAATTCCTAAGTGTGGAGCTCTTCACTCTCTTCAGAAACAAACTTCCTTGTGAATTGCAAACTTCTGCAGGGTAGCAGTCTTGTAATGTACAAATGAATTCGGTGTTCATTTGGCATGTTTCCTTTGTGTGCAAGACAGCCTTGCATGTAAAACGCAGCCAGATGCAGAGCAGGTGCACTCACCTGGGCTCCTGGACCCAGTGCACTCGTAAGCAGCGTGGATCACTGTGTACTTAGGCACTTCAGTCCCATATGCTTGTTGCTAGGACTGCAGGTGTCTTATTCCCATGGGGTTTTTTTCTGCATTAAACTGAGCTGCTTTTTATTTCCCAGGGAATTGTGGGAACTTGTCTGTTCTTGGGGCATGTTTTGAGGGGGAAGGGAAGAAGATACTGTGGGAAAGCATCAAATAACTGAATTTGCTTTAGGGCTGAAATCAAAGGGCTATAATCATCAGAAGGTAGAAGAGAACCAGCCCACAAGAAAGCAGCAGTGAGGGTTTTGCCTGTAGCTCCGAATAGGCCAGGGCGGCTGGGAGTGGAGCACTGAACGCAAGGTGGACTGGCTACTTACGTGCATGAGTGGGAGCTCATTTGGAGCAATGCATGAGTAAAGGCCAAAGCTGACTTGCTGTAGAACAAAATATTACAAGAAGGCTGGAGTAGTTTCCTATGAATAAAAAAGTTAAATGAGACAGGTACCACTGCCTTGGCTTCTAGGGCAACATAAAGATGCTTTGATGTAAAACTTTGGCCTAGTGCTCAAAACAACTCTTCTCACGTAAGCCAGATAAAATGTATAGATAACATAAGCCACCAAGCTGCTCTTACCAAGAGATTGGTAATTTTTAACCGCAGTTTGTTTCTCTGTACATTTGGAATCTTGTAGATTGGAAGCTCAACCCGCTATTATTTCTCCTTTGGCCCTATCTGAAGTCTTTCAGGGCTTCGCATGAATATTCCCTATTTGAGTGCATACATGGATTTTCAGTTCTAAAAAGTATTGTTTTTTCTTTGCATGTACTTTCCGTTTGTTTGTTAAGAACAACAACATGAAGGAACTTAAAAATTAACCTGCATTCCTTAGTGTATTTTCATAAGTAGTTACCCAAATCTACAGCAGAAACCACAGTAGGAAATGAGTTCTGGTCTGTGTAGAAACAAGGTGAAACTGATGTCCTAATTTTTCTAATTAACTACATAATTGTTTAATCCCTTTGGAAAATGGTGGTGTAAATTTGTGTACTTTGGTTTTGGATATTTTTGTTTTACAAAGTATCTTATGACTTGACTTGTCTTTATTAAGTGGTAGGTGCCAAAGGCATTATATGAAGCATCTTCAGCATTTTTAAAGTGGAATAAATGTAGAAGTACTCATGGTACAGCTATCTTACTTGCAGCTGCAGGTAATGGGGATTTTAAACAAAGGGATATTTGGTATGTTTGATTTCAGTGAGTGGCAATGGGTTCTGCTACCTTCTTTTAACTCTGTATTCCATAGGCCAGCTAGAAAGCTTGTGTTAGGCTCTTTCCTGGTCACAAAATGCTACCTGGGTGCCTGTATTTTGCTGTGCTGAAATGACCAGGCACGGACTGGCTACATCCGTTCCATATTCAGTAGATTTCATCCTTTGAACTCTTGTTATGGAAGGGAGCACTGCTTATTATGATTGTAGGATTTATTAGTGTCCTGACTGCTGTTCGGCACCATGTGTGCAGAACTGAACCATTTGTGCTTTATCTAAGCTACCTGCCTGTGGCAGGAATATGGGTACAGTGTCCTTTACACGTCTCCTACAAGCTGAGAAGATGTGTTTGAGGGGGTTGCTCCATCTTCTCTCTCCCAAACCATCTGCGTTTGGAAGAATTTGAGAAGGATCAAAAGTAGCAATTTGGCAGCTTTGGGGAATAATGAGAAAGTGGGGTCCTCAAACAGTGTCCAAATGTAGCTTCTTTGGAAAAATCTCAACCTTTTTTTCTCCTTTATCTTCAGAAAACAGTTCTCACTCCCCCAGTACTATGTGTTATCTTTGAACCAGCAGATAGAGACCTCATAAATGGCCCAAGCTTTCTAAGCCCTCTGCCAGAGGAGTCAGACATTTCCTGAGCTGTTGCTTTGATAGTGAAGTTCAGTAAACAGTGACATGCAGGGCTGGAAAGTGTGTTTGCTGCGCTGGAGAAATTTCTGATGTTTAGACATGCTCACTGTGGAGACATTTGAAAGTGGTGAGGTGAACTTTAAACTCTGCTTGCATCGGCCATTTGAATGATTAAGAAGACTGGCACCAAGTGAAAGTCAGTGGGAAGGAGCTGATGATACCACTTTGTCCTGACCGGGAGGACCCTGTGCCAGCCAGTGCCTTTTCTGAGCTAGGTTTCAGATTCTTTGATTGGTTTGCTGAAGCAAGGTTTGCCTGTGGAGGTTGTGTTTGTGTGCAGCCCAGCTCTGCTTAGTTGGAGCAAAAAGTCTATCCAGGAGCTTGGAGTCAGGCCAGTTACTGCATGATAAAAATTCTCATTCTCCTCCTGGATTTTCATATGCTCACTTAGCCTGACCAGCTCTTGGGAAAGAACTGGTGTTTCTTTAGCATTTGAGGGTGTCAGTCAACTCATCCAAACTTATAATTTGAAACTGGGTATTATTAGCTGTATTATTAGCTGTGCTATTATTAGCTGTAGCCTGAAGTGATTTTCAGAATCCACCTGTCATTTTGATAATGCTTACTCTTTATTTGTTTTGTTTCCTTGTTCATTGATAAGAAAAAATATTGAAGAAATGTGCATCCCTTGCAGCTTGTGGCTAATGTGGTATGCTCGCTTGTTTTAGAATGCCTAAAAAGAATTTTAAAGGAATCTGGTAATGTAGGTTGGACAAAGAGCGATTGCATGCAACCATGACCATGCATGGGAGTCCTCTACAGCTCAGGCTTTTGATTTGAGGGGAAGGAAAAGAGGGGTTGGGGCCACCTGAATGCTGATTTAGCACTACAAGTTTTAAACAGGTCCTCTTCTGTTGCAGAAAGTCCTCTGAACTGGTGCTACAAGGTACTTAAAAGCTGAGCCAGAGAACTTTATTTTTTTAATGGGCATAAACACTTTTTCCAAGCTCAGAACAGCTTGCTGAACATCATTCAAATACAAATCCTGAAAGCTGCTTCTCTGGCTTATACGAGTTTGGATTGTAACTAGATCAGGGTTGGCTGCATTTTAAAGGCATTAAGTTTATTTATTTCCATTATTAAGCTAGAATGACAAGCTAAAAGTGTTTGGCAGAAAAATTTTGTCTGTGTGTGTCTTCTGCCATGCTAACTCTTATCACCCTAGCTTGAAATTGGGCACAGAGGTACTGATATCCTAACATGATGATAACTGTAGAATTAAGCTGCCTATTTTCGCAAAACTTGCACACCCTCTGAGTATCTTCACTGAGGGGAAGAACTTCATCCTTTATTAGATGGCAGTGAATCCATACAGGTAAGTTGTTATAGCTTCTTATATATTCTTGAAGAGGAAAAGGCTTTATTTGGGCACCTGAGAATCAAGGCATGAATTACAGGAAACCCGCACTTCCTTAGCACTGGTGCTTCCCAATCCATGTCATTGTTTCTGCTCCGTGTAAGAACGGACATGAGGAATTCAAACACAAGTATGATACACAGCCTTCTTTTGAGTAGCTCCTTTATTGGATACTGAAAGACTACTCATAGCAGATTTTTTTGTTGTTGTTTTTGGTTTGTTTGTGGAAGACAGTATTCACTTTAAAGTGGATGTTTTATTAAAGAAAATTACCTGCTAGCAGCAAGTCACACAATGATGTGAAATACTGTCAAGCTGCTAGTCATCCCCTGGTTCTACTTTGTTGATGTGCCGTTTCATTGCTCTTTTGTGTGCCACAGTGTAGAAAAAGCAAACCACAAACAAACGAAAGAACAAAATGGTCTACCTGAAGAGACATCACCTCACTTTCCCAAACCCCAGTGATCCCAGATGGTATGCTGTGGCTAGGTGAACTCTTGTTTCATCCACAGGAAATCTCGTGGAAATCAACTGTTTCGGGATGCATTGGATGTAGTTTGTGCTAAAAACTACTTTGACAACTGAAATCTTTTTAAAGTGGAAAACAACAGAAACATGAGACAGGAGCAGCATGGAGCTTCCTCTCTTATCTTTTTTTCCCAGGGAGGGAAAGGGAGTGCCCGACTTTGATCTTATTACCTTCCTTCCACCTGATTCTGCGTGCGTGTTCATGCAGTTTCATGTCTGCAGACTTGATTATCATTTCTGGTGTTCCTGAAATATCTCCCATTTGAGAAAATCTGTAGGTGGAGATAGAAAAGCCTGTGAGAATCTGGAGGAGCAAAGATTATAGGAGTCTTCCTCATTAACATGTTTGTGTCCTAGCTGATCTCTACAAGGGCTTCAAACCTTAAGACTTTGTATGTTTGTAAAAAAAGTAGCCAGTTAAAAATAACTTTACTGTCTGTTTAACAGAGTATTACACTTTGAATTCAAAGTTCCTTTGAAATGATATTCTAGTATAATACATAATAGTATATGTATTAAACATAGACTAGCACACAACTGGTACTTTAAAAATGCACGGGAGTGCTTCTGGATTCCTTTTGATGGCAGCAGTTCTGTAACCATTACTGTAAGGTCAGACTCAATGTTTGCAGAAAGTGTGCAATTGCTTATGGCTATCATTTTGTCCCTAGAGTGGAAATAGGCTGCTGCAGGTATTTGGTTTATATGCAGGTGTTTTGTAGGTGTGGGCCAGATGAAAAGGAACTCTACTGAAGGACTTTATTTTGGATTCCTTGGAATTAGTTCCACAGCTATGCCCTATAGGGTAATGATGTTATGTTTATTATATGTACTTCACTGCCACTTGAAACTCTGGATTTCAGATGATATGCTAAGTACAGTGTCAGTGAGAACACTGCTGTCCTTTACACTTACTATTTTGTTTTAAGTTGTAGTGTTTAAGTGCTTGAAGTTTTCTTCTCCTGCATTTCCAATCCTATCTTTTATTTCAAAGGTGGAGTAATGTGAAAAGAATGCAAAATAGTAAGCTCTTTGTCTAAGATGTACTAGCGATAAAAAGCTGAACTATGTTTAAAAACTGGAGCAGAAAGGATGCTCAGATTGTGTTAGTTCCTTTTCTTGGTATCTGGAAGTAGAAAATAATTTTCTACAGAAAAGACTACTACACTATATTGAGTAAATTAATTAATTAAAATCTGTCCAAGTTAAATGTTTGACTTGAGAAAGGTTAGGGTTGTGGGGTTTTTTTGTCACTGAAATTAAGATTTTTTAGGTGGTCAAGGTAACCAGCTGGTAGTGCCCATCTTTAAAACTTTTGATGTGATAGTGAAATAATTAGTCTTAAGATACAGTGTAACAGATGGAAAAATTAAATTACATTAGTTGTGATTTTTAATATGTGTCTTTTGGTCAAGCTTTATGAGCAACACAATCAGAGAGCCTTTAAGACAGTCTGTCCTTAGTCCCATTTCCTGGACCAGGATGATGCTGTATGTTGCCTTCAGGATGAAAAATAGCAGCAGTGAACTTCAGCTACTCCTGTAACAGAAGGATGTAGGTCTTCCATGTAGTTATATGCGAGATACCGTTGGTAAGATTCATCTGCTGGGAGACAGATCTCTGTGCTTGATGCTCCCGTAACAGTCTCCTGTTGTTTAATGTAGATGGATGGTTGCTCAATCACAGAATTATTGAATGGTTTGAGTTGGAAGGGACCTCAGAGATCATCCAGTTCTAACCCTCCTGCAGTGGGCAGGGACACCTTCCACTAGACCGGGTTGCTCAAAGTGCCATCCAACCTAGCCATGAAGACTCCCAGGAATGGGGCATAACACTTCCAGGAATGGGGCATGATACTATTTCTATGGTAGACATAGAAAGCCAGGTGAGAGAAATCCCAACTTGTGAGTCCTGGGCCTTCGTTAAAAAAAAAATTTAAAAATTGTAGCTTAGCTTTAAAATATTGCCCAGCATAAATGATTTTGATCAGATGAAGCTCTCATTCTGGAAGATGTCTGCTCCTGAGTAGATATGACTCTTAACATGTTAAGTGGCTTCATGTGTATGAATTTTAGTTGTCATGAGGTGAATGTATGTATTTGATAGCAGGGAAAGTGAAGAAAGGAGAAGGCTAACCTCCAAGTGCTTCCAAGAAGCAAGATAGTTAAAGGAAAGTGAGACTCAGGAATGAGCAGCTGAAGTGTGAATCCAGGTAAATTCTTTGAATTGTTCCTTGAGAGTGTGCCAGAGGCTAGAAACTAGCTAGTGTTGTCCAGAAGGATGAAACACATGTTACAGTCTCACCTGATGGTTTGCTCAAGCTGTTCTGGCTCCTTGCTGTAAATATATTGTATTGGCTGAGTTCAAGATGTAGAAATTTTGAGCGCATATTACACAAATCATGAGGTAATTTAGAAAAACAAAGTTGGTCTGTCTCTTGACTCCTTAATTGCTCTTGCCAGCAGCTTTTGAATGATGCCCACAAACTTATTAAAAAGGCTTTGGCAGTTGTTACAGGACCTTTTGCAAGACAAAGTCACCATTATTAGAGCCCTACTGTGATAGGCACTTAGTCACAAACACAAATGAGATTTAGTACTGCCTGAAAAATGTCTAGTGATGGTGACTGCAGTGCACCCAAGTGAGATGGTGTCTGATTCATCCAAAAGCTGTTGGTAGTCTCCATCTCTCATCTGAGGTGTCTGGCCTCAAAATGGAATATTAAAGATGAGCACCATTTTGGACCCTGAAAAGATTCTGTGTGGCAGAAGACTTAACTAATAATATTTTGTTTGTGAACACAAAGGTGGCTTTCTAGAAGGTTCAAAACTTGCCTTTCATGAGCTTGCAGGGGAATCGGCTCACTGGACATCATCTCAAGACTGCTAGTAAAGTTCCCTATTTGTCTGTTAAGTAAAAAACTGCATTTTAACTTCTAATTACAGTATTTTTCTGATGCTCTTTCATGTGTTCTGGGGCCTGAAAGACACGTTTAAGCTTTTAACCTCTTCTCATGGGGATTTTCAGAGATTTGGGCTCAAAATTTTTAACCCTAAGCAAATTTTAGCTCCTGTAGCTAGGAGTAGTGCTAAAGCAGAAGATGTGTGTTGTTTTTAGCCATTATCTGTCCAGGGAGCAGTGCACATAGGCGTAGCCTGGGTTCCTTGTGGCCCTGTGAGCAAAGCATGATGGAATTTTGTAAAAATGTTAAAACACTTAGCTCTGGAGATGCCTCAGAACAAGGCCCCTACATGATGAGTAGGCAAAGAGGCTACTGTAGTACAAAGAGGTGGATTTTAGCAGAACAAACCAAGATGTAGCTGTACACACTACCAGTAACCACATCCTCTAATGTGCCAAAGCTTGTGCTCTTTGCTGAACCAGACTTCAACTCTGCTTGGTTATTTGTTTGGAGTGTCTCTCTTTGTTGTGAGGATCAAAGTACTAGCTGGAGGTACATGTGAGGTGAAGTGTCTGAGACTGTTTCAGAGTTTGTATGACAACAACATTTTTAGTGAAGAGAAGAATATATTTTGAAATTTGACTTGTTAAGCACTCCTTTTAATAAGTCTTTTAGTAAGACTTGTGCTGTGTTGGTTTTCCTGTTTGAAATTCAAAGGCTTAGGAGTTAATACTAAATTTCAATCCCAGCTCTCCTGATTTACTTGCTACACATTTTTAATTTTTTTTATTTTTTTAAGATGCAAACCACAAGTTAGTGGTTTCTTGGTGTAGTGCACATGATACTGGCTATTTTCACATTTTTGCAGCTTTTAATGAGTTTGAGCATCTCCTAGCATGGTGCCTGACACGCTCTAAATTTCAGGATTAGAGCCTTGGGAAAGTTACTAGTTTAACCTTGACCCTTTGGATGCCAGCTTTTCTAGGAGGAGAAACTGAGCTGAGGTTGCTGAGATTTAGCTTAAAAATGTTGGAACTAACAGAGAGCTGTTTTGTGTCTCTTCATAATAGCTGGCCCTGACAGTTTAACAGAGCTTATTGACCATCTGCTTTGTCTAGTTTGCCACATGGCAGAGTAACGACTAAGCCAAAATACTGGCTGCACAGTGTATTAATTAAACAACTTGATTGTGAACACTATCAAGATATTAATTTGATTGATGTTGTACATTTAACTTGAAGAGTTTTGTCCTTTCTCTTGCTGCAGTTGCTGGATATTGAGCTGAAGACCATAGGATAGGTGGTGAGGAAGGAGCTGTCTGACTGTATGTTGGAGTCCCTATTTGTCTCTTTGCCCTCTATCTTCTGTTAACCCATTCTCAACAGATGGGATCTGGAGTATATTACAGCCTTGTTCCCCTGCTGCTACTTCTGACTGCTGTTCTTTGCCTCTCACAAAGCTGGCAAAGCAACAGCTGTTTCAGAATTTTTCTGTTTGAAGGAAAAAACATAGCAATGGGGGGTGAGGGGAGAGACTGAAAGACTAGTCATCTTACTTGCATAAGACTAGAGAGAAATAGCATTCTTGTCTCTTTTTTGAGAGCCAATAACTCCTCTGAGAACAGATTTCATGTTCTTTAGTGTTTGTGTTCCTGGAAATACAATGCGTCTTTCTCCAAGGTGAGAGGAGAAGTTGAGAGCTTTAAGCAAATAGCTCTGGTTCTGTCTGTGTGTATGTAGCTGGAGGAACCTGACTGTGGGCTCCTTGTTAGTGTGACTAATTCTGCTCAAAGGCGCAGCCCCCTGGGAAAGCAGATTTTAAATCCAGACTGTGCTGGTGGCAGAGATGTGTAACATGCTCTCTGAAAGGGATGTGGCAAGACTTTGGCAATATTCAACAACTGTCTGCTTGATCAAGGGACATGCTGTAGGTAGCATCTCTGCATCTAGAAGCTGAATCCTGTTGAGCTTGTTATAATGAACAGATGGCTTGTTAATATGTTCTGCTGTGCTGTGGCAAGCCATGCTTCTTCAAGGCATTGCTAGCTACACTTTCATTGCAGAAATTTGTATACATTCTTTTTCTTCTGGTAATTTTCTGTAACAACGGGTAACTGTTCATGCATATGTGGATGTAGGTGTATATTTGTGGTCTGTTAACATGATCCTGGAGGGTTAGTATATATATATGTGTGCACTGTGTATATAGTATGCTCTTGGATGGTGTAACATGAAATAGTATTGCAATTCAGTGTAGCATCAGTCTCAATGAAACTACTGTTTGGCTCTATTTTTAATATACCTAAGCTGCTGGAAAGGCTTTGCATAGTATGGAAAGAACTTCAGGAGAAAACTGAAAGACTGCTGTTCTCATTTGGGTTCTATCTAAAAAGCTGTGTCTAGTTGGCTGCATACAAAGCCTCTGATAACACACCCGTGTTTTGGCCTCTGGAAACTCAAAGCTAACCAGAAGCATTGCTCTGATTGTGTTCGGGACTTCCAGGAGTTGCAGAGGATCTCAGGTAGTCTTGGTGTGTGCGTTGCCTTAGAGAACAGGGAAACTATTTAAGAAATGAGATCTTGAGTATATATGTGAGATCTCTCCTTTCTGAGAATCTTTGGTATTCCTGATAATTGAAGGTGGCGCCTTCCGGCATTTAAGGGATACTTGAGAAAATTGCATTCCTCTTAAAATCTTTTTCTCCTCCTCACATATTTTCCTTTTTTTTTTTTTTTTTCTTTTCTCTCCTATGTGTTAAGATACTTAAGAGTAATCTTTCACTCTTCTGTTACCTTGATAATGAGAGGGTTATAGCCCCTCTGCCAGGGCTCCAACCCTGGAAATGAAAGGCTAGGCTTGATACAGCTTTAAAAAAGTAGTCTTTTCCTGGAGCTGTAGTTCAGTCATAGGAAACAGTATAAGCAGTTGTTTTCTTTAGCACATACACGGGAGTGGTACTGCTAAGAAGGGGAGGTGGGAATAAGTGCTCATCCTTCAGCAGCCTGGTGGAGTTCTCTCTCTCCAGTTCAGTCCAATTGCAATTTCTCTGTTTTTGCTAGTGCCAGTCTGCAAGTTCATCTATTTTAAGGGCCCTCATCAGTCCTGGACTTGCTTTGTTTGCCTGCATCATCTTTCTGCTACAGTGATTTGTGAGGACTAGCAGCTGTTGCATGAGCAGCTGTAATTTTTATGGTTGTGCTGGAAAATATTGCCTGTTTGCATATCTGAGGAGCAGAGGGACACCTCAATGCTTTGGCCTCATTTTGTTTTGGGCTTGCTAACACTGTCATGATCATGTATCTCACCACAATTTTTCGTTATCCAATGTGAAAAGGTCTGTCATATGTTTGCTGCTGGCAAGAGAGTACGTTGTGGAAGATGATAGGCTCTTTAGCATTTAAAAAGTAAAGCTGTAAGTAAATTAGAAGCTTCAGGAATTACTTTGGTTTTCTACTTTTATACAAAGCCAAAACAACAAGTATCTTGCCTTACATTGTACTTTTCTCCTTCTGTATGCCTTAAATTACTTCTCAGGCTATGGTTATGGAACTACAAAGCTTTTATTTCTTAAAAATTAAGTTTAAAATATATGCATATCATCACAACTTATTTCTTCTGGAATGCCACTGGGAAGAAAAACACTTTTTTCTTCAGCCTGTGACAATTTCCAACAGTGCATATAATTAGAGATTGCTGACAAGTCCTGACTTAGCATGTTTGTATCTCTCTGAAAAATGGAGGCAAATATTTTCACGTATAGTTGAAATCTTAAGAAATATAAATCTTGAAGTTAAGTTGAAGCAGGAGAAGAGAAGAAATTTTAGGCTGACCACAGCAACATGAGAGTTCAGTTGAAAAAGTGTACTGGGCTCAAGGGAGCTGAAACGGGAGTTCCTGGAGCTACAGGTTTTCTTGGAAGGCAGTTAGGCTGATATCTTGTCTTAAAACCGTTGCTGCAGTCTGCATTTTCAAGATGGCAACACAATTTATAAGGTTTGCTGGCTGTTCAGAGTGCAATTTTTTGGCAGTGAGCAAAGGTTAGCTTCTCGTGGGGTAGGTAAATGTGCCCTTAGGGGGCTTCACTGTGAAATGGGTACAAGAACATGGGGGGAGTTGGGAGTCAAAAGGGTTTGCTGGAAGCTTTTGTTTTACTTGGGCTTTGGACTTCTTTGCAATGAATTCTTCTCTTGCATTTGTGCTCTGGTGGCAAGGATGTGCTCTTGATGTGGAAATAGAGTGTTTCCTTACAACCCATTTTTCAGAGACTCTCAGGAAAGTGTGAATGTGTATACTTGAAACCAAATAACTGGCAAGGCATTTTGACAGACTCCTGGGAGCTTTTAAATGGAGATATCCAAAAATGGTAACTAAAACTTAAATTCCTTTCAAACATGCTACATTTGGATATAATAAAAGGATTTTGGAAAAAAAGTGTGTGGTTCAAGGCTTGCTGGCAATTAGAAATTGACTAAAATGAGATAAAAATGACATGACACAGAATCCATGAGCACAGATGTCAGGTAGTGAAATGTGTGAAGGAAGGGTGATGCTGCATGATGGAAATCCCAGTTAACAAACCAGCTGGGAAGATAACACTTCAATGCAAGAAAAAGATCTGAATTATTCAATTGAAAATCCCTATTTTGAAAGGAATTAATGCAACATTACCATGACAGAGGATATAGTCTAAACTTTACATGTTCAGCTTCACCTGCCAGCACTTACTTGTTTTCTCTATCTTCCAGTGATACAAAATTTTCAGATGAGACATTTATTAAATTGTGAAGTGGTAATGAAATTGAGCTGTCGTTGTATGTTTCTTACTGGCTTGGCCTATTTTGTCTGCAGAGAAATGTTGGGCAAAGCTGGCTTTTTCTAACTTAATAGAAGCATCTGCATTGGCATCAATGATGACTCTTCCATGGAGACTAGGCAAGAATTTCCCAGCCAGGAGAGGAAAGCACAAAGAGGTATTCTGCATGTTAAAAGGAAGTGACCATATTTCTCTTGTACTGGGCAGTTGCATCAGTGTCACAATCAAAACCATCTGATTTTTAAGGGCTGTCACAGTTTTTGCTGAAGTTGTCAAATACATGGTAAAAGAAGAGTAAATAAGTTGTATCTGACTCTCAGCTTCCATTTCCCAAATAAACTGATGGAAGTATTTAAATGAATGATGGAGCCATGAACCAAGCAGGGCTTGCCAAACTGTGTTTTTTGGCCAGCTAAGGGTCCCTAGAAGCTGTTCTGTTCCAAGTTAGAGCCAATTTTGGTTGCTTACTGTTGGATGCTTTATGGCAGGGGTTCTGAACAAGTGCTTCCTAAACACCTGCTCATACAAGAACTACTGTGTATGGACAGAGCAGAGTCAGCACTGCAAGTGTGTGACCCCTGACTAGTGTTTCAGTCACCCATTCAAGCAACAGATAAATACCAAACTAAAAATAGCAACTCCAGGGCCCAGGATAAGTATTTTCAGTCACCTACATAACAGGTTCTTTTGAAAACTTGTTAAAACACAGGATACCAAGAAACTGATTTGATTAAAAAAAGCCCTAAGTAGTGTGTATGTGCATTTGTTTTACCTTTACAAAATTCAATTTAGCAGCTAATTAGAGGAAAAATTACTCCTGTTGATTCTTTGCAAATTATTTCCTTAGCTTCCATATAATAACGAATAAACAAATTTTAAAAAACCAAAACCTGAGAGGGAAAAAATCTTGAAGAGAAGTGAGGAAAAGTAGAAGGATCTGTTATTTATCTTTCTTGGCCAAGGCACCTGCACGAGCCTCCAGTGCTGTTCATGGAGTTGCAGGCTGCATCCAGTTCTGTATGAATTACCTCCCTGCTGCTGATGGGAGAATGCAGCCAGTGAAATGTGGCAGCCAGCCCAGGCATCTAAATAAAGAGGCATGGTCTCCTGAAAGAGCACAGAAAGCCTTCCTTCCAGCAAGAAAACTTGATGGGTGTGCTGGTGACCAACAGTAGGCAGTGTGTCAGCTAGGCAAGCCTAGCCTCAACTGAGTTGGCAGAGTTCAAAATGCAATAAAACTTAGTTTTTCTCCTAACACATTATTCTTTCAATAGCAGTTTTGTGCTAGGAAGCAGGATGGAGAACTGTGGAATGAGAGGAACCAATGTTTCTTCTTCAGCAGAGGCACTTCTAGAGTATTTGACTGAAGTCACCATGTCAACATTTTCATATGGTCTATATAAACACAAAGGCCACTCTGACAGTAGTGGTCACTTTGATGCAGAAATGTAAAGTGAATTTTAATGGCTAGTTTGCCCTTACTGATTAAAGAGAGCCCTGATCTCCATTTGAAAATCCCATTGCCACCACTCCTGGATGTAGGTAGGCCCGAATCTTCATTGAAGCAGCTTGTGGAAATTATGATGCTTCTTCTGTTGCAAGTTGCTAATATTATAAGGCTGTACCTTCAAGTTGATATATCAATGTTTTTTCAACTACTTGTTCTTTTGTTGTTTGCCAAGTGGTACCATGTTTTATTTGAAGCTTTGTTTTGGCATAACTGTGTGGCACTGAGGCAGTTTAGGTGTGATGGGTAGCATCTGTCTGTGATGCAGTGGAACACAGTAGCAGGGGAGTGGTCCAGATTTTCCATTGCTCTAATTTGGAAAACCCATAGTTTCATAGCCTCTATATATTAAGTTGTTCTCTGAAACTGGCCCTGCCTCCCTTTCTCTGAGTAACTTCAGCAAGGGTTTTGGCAGTGCTTGTGCCTGTCTCACTGTGCTTTAGCTTAACTTCCCCTTTCCCCTCTTTCAGCTGACTTTTTGACACAGTTGGCTGTCTTATTTTTCCCTCACTCCTTATACAGGGAAAAATGTTATGCTAGCCATGTTGTGGTGTAGGACTGAGCAGCAGCTGACTTAAATTTAGTCCTGTAGCTGTAAAGAGTTTGTCCAGAGGAAATCATGGTGTGTTGCCATCATCTTTCTGCCCTCTAACCTTCTAATTGAAGGAAAGGCAAAACTGCAGTGGCATCTGCAAAGAGAGCAGCTGCTTCTGAGTTGGATGTCAATGCAGGCACGCTTGTGTTCTGGGGGAGGGTGAAGATATTCAGGGAAGCTGGGTGGGGAGACCTGTGCTCTGGATGTGGATGTCCTTTCCCTATCCTCTTTCTCAAAGGCTTGCCCATAAAGAAAGCTTTCACAGGAATTGCATTGGGGGATTGATATTCTTATCTCTGCCCCAAACCCTAACCTCTCCTTGCTGATAGAGAGACCCCACCTGGAATAAGGGTGCAAGAGAGTTGTCTTTTTGTATCACCTGAGTGCCAGGATTGTGCTGTTGCCATTTTTGTGTACTTGGGCTATTTTACAATAAAAACTTTGGGGTGCATTTGCTGCTTTAGAGGGGCTGAGTCTTTGAATGGAACTTGTAATTGGACTAGCATCTGTCTGTCTCATCTGCTCCACTGTCACTTGAGAGCCAGGAGGAGAGGCTGATCTATAGCAGTGCCAGCTTGAGACAAACAACAATGGTTTACAGTGACTGAGGCAAGAGAAAGAGCCAGCTTGGGTAATGAGATGGAAGAACTTGGCTTGAGTGGGTGATCCTCCCCTGATTATTAAAAATATCAGTTGTTAATTGTTTTAATGAGGTTCACAACTACAATTTAAGTGTTTTGTGTATACTGTATATCCATTGCCATGTTAGTATATTTTTCACTTCCACTTTAAGTCTGAAGCTGCAGCTGTACCTAACTGCTGGCACGTACATGGACATTAAGATGCCTTTATACTTAAGGGATTCCAGAAATTTTCAAATGTTTTACACCATGTTTTTTATTTGTAATTGTTTCTAAGTAAGGAAGTTTGAACTGTTTTTGACTGTTGTTAAGTTAACATACAGGATAAGTGTTTGAGTTTGCCTAGGGTGATATCCTTATGTAGGGATTGTCCTGCTTGACATCCTTCTGTTCTGAATTCCTTCCTACTTCCCACCGCCCCAAACCAAACCCAGCAAATCTGTGACCCTCGTGGCTCATTCTTTCTAGGCAACTTGCAAAAGTACTGATTGACAAGTCATGCTGTCAGGTAACATAGCTCACAGAGGGAGCATGTCCTTGTTCTTTGAGTCTAAATCTTTACATTTGTCATTATGTAGACTGATTAAATCAAAACTTTGTGTCCCTCTTTTTTCTGTAAGTAACATACAGCTCAAACTGATCTGCTACCAGTATGACAGAAAAAGATAATGGAGATGGTGATGGTTATGGAGGAGGCCAAGAACTCTTAACAGTGCTGTTTCAGGGAAGGCTGACTAGGCTGTGGAATAGGCATGCTTTTTCAATTATCCAAGGAGTATGGTGGTATCCTTTTAACATACAATCCTATTCTTTTTCTATTGTGTGTCTCTGGCTGGGAAGAAACACACACTTAACTGGCACACTGGCCTGGATGTCGGATACCGTCAGGTTATACTTTAGATCTTGGAGTTTGAGAGTGCTCCCTGTTCCCTGGGTTCAGACATGAATCTCCAACAGATTTCCTAGTTGAGATTTCCTTGTAATATGATGTGTACTTCCTAATATAAGCTTGGGGCTATTTGCCCTCTTATCTACTACTAACCAACATAGGGGGAATTGGCAGATTCAGACAGGCTTTTCAGGTGTTTCTTTCTTCTCTGAGCCAGGTGGATGTGGGTAGGCTTTGGTCTGGAAATCTAATTGCTGTGTTAATAAACTGTGGCACTTGAATATAAATGTTCTGCCAACAGGGTTAGTTCTCTTGGTCTGAAAGCTGCCCTAATGCAGCTATGTTTTCTGGATGATGCAGTTTGTGCACACTGGCTGAGCAAGCTGTGGTCCAGCTGTGCCTGCCTGTGTAAACACCATCACTATGTGTTTAAGTGTCTGTCCATCTTTCTCACCTTTTCTGCAGCTTTGTTTCATCCTCTATATTGCTAGACTTTGCAAATTCCTAGGTAAGCTCCCCCTCTGCTTCACAGCAAAGTTTGTAGTCCTCCATGCAGAGCTCCATAAGCATTGTTCTTGGCATACTCTAGATTTAACAATTGGCAAACACACTTAAGATGTTGAACTTGTCCAAACTGAAATAATCTGAGCTGAGGAGGTTCTCAGTATGTGCCTGCCTCAGCTGGAATATCTTGGAAAGCTTTTTAGGTAAGACTTCAGTTATTTCTGATGTTGAGAGTAAAATGAGGAAGAAAAAAAAGTGGTTTTCCACATTGCTTGGAGGACTTTCAACAGCCAAGTCGAAACTCTGGTATGTCAGATTGTGGAAATTTAGGAGGGACCAGATTTACTGTGCGTTGGAGATGCCTGTGGCCAGTTTATGAAAGTGTTCTCAGTTTAATCAAGCAACTCCCCTCCTCTTTCACTTGTGCTTGTCATGTGCCTGAACTTGTTAAAGTTTGGCAATAAGCTCAAAGATTGTCATATGCGAACAAGCTTGCTCTGTGGAGAACTAGAAGGGGCTGGGCTCTTGCAGTTTCATCTTGGCAAGGAGCCCTCATCACAGTGCCTGGGAGCCGAGTTGCTCCTTTTTCTGCTTCCAGCAGTCCTTTCTCTGTGTCGTGGTTTGATGTGCTAAACCAGCACACTCTGGCCTTCAGTTGCAGAGAAAGGGTACAAAGGATGGGAGTAGAAGCAAATACCCAAAAAGATAGGAGCAGAGGTGGTAAGATTTTGAAGGAAACAAGATGTTAAAGTAAAATCTGAGGACTAAATTTTTAAGAACAGGAGCAGAGGGCAGTGTGTACTTGAGAATAAAAGTTAGACTCTTGTTCTCCAGATTGAGAACTGTACACAGGGCTCAGAAGACCTTTCCATGCTTTACCAGCTACTTCAGGGGCCCTCGTTGTGTTTGCAAAGTGTTACCTCCCTCTAGTGGTGTGTGCACAAGGCTGTGGACTGCTAGCTCCGAGGTGAGGGTACGTCATATCTGGACCATATAGAAAAAACACCGTGTCCTTGACTTTTATCCAGCCCTTCATACCATGTTATGTAGATGTAGATGCGTTTAGTGCACCAGTGAGATACTGGGCAGCTTGCATAAGCCATTCTGTTGACAGGTGCGCTCTTAGTGTCCCTCCTTTGTCATATATTTAGCTGAATCCATGTGATGCCAGACTTGAAGACAGGCTCAGCACAGGAGGTGGTTTCTGTTAAATAGCCACACTGCCACAAATAAAGTATGGTTAATCATAATCAGTAGGATCATTGACTCAAAGTGAGTGGACAAATCTGGTAACTTTGCCTTGACTGTCTCTGCACTTTTATTCAATCAACAGGAGTGACAGAGGAAGATAGACCTGCTGCTGGTGGAAGAGGCTGCTGCTCTGGTTAGAACAGATTGGGTACAACATGGGCTTTTCTACCTCTTAGCTGGAGCCAAGACTGGATGGCATGTGCTCAGGAGTGTGGGGCCTCTTTCTCTGTATTGCCTTTGAGATTTCACATTCAGTGACTGGTTGCTAATGAGATAAGTGGCTGATGGGGGAGGAAATAATATGTAACTGCATGCTGAAGGTTGTATCATACTGGGAGCAACATCCTAAATGTGTTCACTGACTATCAGCTGTACAAACTAATATTCGCTGTTGCATGAACTGCTTCACCTGGACAGATTTCTCAAAAGAAATGAGAGAGAATTTCTTTTTTCCATGTCTAACATTAGATCATCATATCTGCTATGGCACTACTGATCTTAATATTTTAGGATTGGAGAAAACATGCTGCCATTTAGTAATTGAGTTTTACCACTGAGGATTCTTGTTCTTACTGCAAGTTTCATGAACCGTGACACTTTTGAGTACCTTCTTGCTGTCTTCAGCATCTTCTCCTAATTTTCTCTTCCCCATACCAGTCAATAGACAGAGCAGTCTTTTTGTCTTGCAAGTGACTTTATTTTAGCTGTGTATTTTGACTCTGCACTAGAATTGGCTTTAAGTAAAAAAGAGCTTTCTTTGATTCTGGATTAAGAATTTTTGATCACTATTCTTTTTTTTTATTTTCACTTTTATCCGCTTTTGCCCTCACACGTAAGTCCCCAAAAACAACTGAATGCTTTGAAACAAGAAACACATAAGTTTTTCCTTTGTGTTTCATACAAATTGCTAATTGGTCATATTTATTTACCTGGACTAGGTGCAATCCGTTCATAATCCCACCCGGTTACATATGCAACCAATGACTTCTGGTCCTGGTAATTTATGGAATTTTAATTTGTCATCCTGAGACTTGCACCACTGTCTTGCAGTGCCATCCATGTCTGCAGATGAACTGGTTTAGAGCTGCCTGTATTAGATGCCCAGCAGATGCCTGTTCTAAAATAAATAAATGTTTTCACATATTAAATGGATATTTCCAGAAAAACTGGTCCTTTTTTCTAGTTTGATTTTGATCACTTACTGGCAATCTTTCAGGACTCCCAAGAGAAATCCCTGATTCATGCAGTCTGCAACTTTCATACATTTGAATTGTATGGTCACCTTTCCTTCCTGTTCCTTCATTTTTCTTTTGCTATCCTTTCCTGCTGTTTCCAAACTCACTATAAAAATGATGGCTTTAACTTTTCTTGCTGGATTTAACTTCTCCTTTCTTTCCCATATTTAAAGTCTAAAGTAAAAATCAAACAAGCCTATTTAATTATTTCCCAGCATTGCAAATGAAATGCTGCACAGTGAATGGCAGTGAGGATGTGGGATAATAGGCTAATTTGCCAGTTGGATTTATAGTGGGAAGTTATCCATAGGGCAACTATTGCCCTTTAAATTTTAAAGCCTCCAATAAATGTTTAATTAGTAGATATTTGGAATTATGTCAGACCTGCTTTTGCTGTACCAGAGGTACTGTCATCAGGGTCAGCAGACTGGAGTGTGCAAGTGTTCTTCAAGATGGCCCTGCAAAATCCAGCCCTTTGGCTCAAGCTGCTGTGGGAGCTGGTTTTGAAGGCCTTTCTCTGGCCTCACTAATGGATGTTCACCTGTTTCTGTTCCATTCACCTCTGCCAGCTGCAGAGGTTGTAATGTCTTAAACTGCTACAGCTGTTTACTGTTTAATGCACATCTGTGCCCAAGGTCTTTTGCCCGTAGCCTGTGAAGAATTAACGCAGCTTAAAGAGTAATGGGGCTGTCTTTCAATTCAAGGTTGAATTTAAATTGCATTAAATATCATGGAAGTTTTCTTTGATATTTTGTGACTTTTGAATAGTTAAGCAGAAATCAGCTCATGTTCTGCCTACATTGTTAATGCGGACTGCAGAGGGTGCTTAAAAGGAGAGCGTCCATCCTCCTATCCCCCAAGAGTTTCTCTTGATAGATGTTTGCACCCGAAACCCCCACACCCTTTCTATTTTAGCTTTTCTGGGGGCTTCTCCCTGTCAGCATGCTGCTTGTGGTTTCTTGCCCCCTGCCATCATCTCCTATTTGCATCACTTTGTCTCCCTCTTACTGGAGGAGAACTGGTGGCAGTGCTTTGTTTTTTTTGCACAGCCTTGTGACGGAAACAAGACCCTCAAAATACCATCCTTCGGCTATGCACAGACCCTTTCAGGCTTGGCCCAGCCCAATCTGTATCTAGCTGCTTAACTGTAATTGGAGCAACCAGACTAATCTCACCAATAAAATCCGTCAAACAGAAGGCATGACTTTGTCTTTCCTCCCTCTGTCATTACAGCTGTTGTGGAGTGGTCAGGCTCCCGACCTAAGGGCATGTTTTTCATGCCTGACATAAAACTCTTGAGATCATGCAGGCATAGTAGTTCAGATGGAGAAAAGATGTTTTGATTGTTTGTTCATTCAGCCAAAAATAAGAGCAAGAGTTACCTTTTAGTGCTTCCCCTTCCATTTGTGTTGTGTTTCAGAGTTCGTATCTGCTGTGAAGAAGATACACATGATCTTTTACAGAAAACGTAACTTAGTTGAAAGCCGTTACGTCAGATACAATTATAGTTCCTTGTTTCAGAAATACTTCTAATTTATTTTTTGTTATCACTTTCTGTGATGTACAGGAGCTGTGTTACCTCTTATAGCAAAGTTTCAGTGAACTGCTGATGCAGTTGCCCTCTGAACTGATGGCACTGTGAACCTTGAAGTTGTAGGAGAAAGTTGATTTGAAGAAGATAAGAGGGACAGAAGCAAGGATTTCTCCTGCTCAACTGGTACCATTCAGAGTAAAACTAACCTTTCAGGAGCACTCAACTTCAAAGGAGTGTGATCACAAAAAAGTGTTACATACCTTCTAGGCAATTTCCCCTCACTGCTGCTTTTCAGCATTATTTCAGTTTGCTGGAATGCTGCTCCAAGAGGTAAGAGTTCAAAATGTGTATCTGACAAAACATTCAATGTGCTGAACAGCACTTCTGAATGCAGACAGATGCACAGTTTCTATTTACACAGTTCAATGGATGTGTCTTTTGATAACTTTACAGTATTAGCAGTAACTAATAACTCTGGGCACCCTGTCTTAGCAGTATTTAGGCTGAGCTGCTTAGATAGAATGTTCAGGAGGTTTACTACCTACGTGGGGAATTTCTAGTTCTTGGTGTGATATGCGAATTAGCATAGGGTTGGGATAGTAAGCTACTAAGTAACTGTACCATTGTTGTGGATTATTCTTTATCCTTTCCAATTCTGATGGCTTTTACTGAATATATAGCCTACGGAAGACTTCTGTTTCTCTTGTTTAAATTGCTAAATTGCATTAGGTTATAAACTCCTGTGTTGCCAGATTGCGTTACAATAATTGGTATCTTTACTTCATTTCAGCAAATGTCCACGCTTCCTTTCTGACCAGGCTAATTGGACAAAGGGTTTGCTTTGTGTATTTTTGTTCTTTAGGTCTAACTGCCTATGTGACTGTGCTATTGTGTCCCTGCACACTTTCTTTCAGAGATGGGGAATGGGGAACTTCGTCATCCAACCTCAGTCCTTTCTCCGCACACTCAAAAAATGTTGAACAGTTGGCATTTTAGCTGGAGTTTGATACAGCTAGTTGTTTGCCACTTTGGTACTTAACTGCTGTTACTTGAACTAACTTATCCTTGTTGCTAATGTTTGGACTGTCTTTTACCCAGTAGAAGAATAGTTTTGGTGTTACCTGAGGCAGTTGCTATTGGAGCTGTTAAATTATTTCACAGTTGTTGAATTATTTCACAACTGTTGAAACCTTTGCAACTTGCTAGAACCACTACATTTTTTGTCAAAATGTTTCTTTAGAGGATCTTGAAAAGTGTTGGTGGGGTACAAGAGGACTGCTGCTGTGGTCTTGTTGCTTCATCCTGATTCTTAAATCCACCCTCCCCTTTGGAGGCTTACAGGTCCCTGTTGTCATTAGGTAGGTGCCAAAGTGATTCCACGTCAGTGAGTTGATTGATGGCAGTGTACTTGTGGGAGAGGATAGTCTTGCAGTGCCCATGTGTTGGCTTAGGTGGAGGAGGGGCAACAGAGGAGCTGTGTGCCATGGCACTGAGGCCTCTGTCGAGACTGGACTTGGTGTGGGAGGGAGGCTGAGACCAGAGTTTTGTATGTGCAGCAGGGAGCTGCATAACAATTTTGATGAGAAAGTGTATAAAATGGCCAGCAGAATATTTTTTGCATAATTGAAAATGCAGTAAATGGTGGTATCTGTGGATGGTGAATTCTCATTGGGATTCTAGAGCTCGGGGGTCCTTCAAAATGTGTGGACTGCTTCTCTGACTCAGGGAAAAAGACATCTGATCTGTTGCTGATGCAAAGGGAGAAGTGTGTGGGTGGAGAAGGTTTAAGAAAAATTCTCTAAAATACTCTATGCCTTAGACTTCACTGCTTCACTGCAGGTACTGAAAATCTTGAGTTCTTCTGATGGAGCTTGTACTGTAAGTCAACATTAAGCAAGGCAGATCTAACACAGTGTTACCAAAATAAGCAGTCCAATAAAAAAATGCTTTCAAAACAATTTTGTGGCTTGCTGCAGTTGTTATCTGCTTCCTCTTCCTTCTTCTTCTTCATCCTCTTGCCCAGTACTGTGAGAACAGTATGACTTGTGCTGCTGGCCATGAGTTAGTAACACATCCTGGCTGTGAGCAAAGGATTGCTCAAGAGCTGTCACCTCCTGTGAGGCTGGGGCTTGGCCTTCTGCTGTAATCAAGCAGAAGGCCTGTAAGCAAGTAATCAAGCCACCATCCCCTATTGATTCCCTTGTCTGGCTCCAGGAAGATGGGGTTGTGTGCTATCACTAGGCTGCTTTTGAGGTTAGTTAAAAGATAGCTCTTTGGACTAAGTGGGTATTTTTGCATTTCAGGAAGAAGAAATGCCAGATGTAGAAATTGACATTGATGACCTTCTTGATGCAGCCAATGAAGAGGAGAGAGCTCTCAAATTACAGGTAATATCATTTTATAATTTTAAATCAGAAGGTGGCTGAAGTAATGCATCTGGATTGGTATCTTGTGTTTGATTGAATCCACTGTAAACGTAGAATTAGAATGGAGAGGTTTGTAGGTCCAATTTAGCATAGTCTACCAGAGGCAGAGGTAATCAAAATCCTTTTAGATAAAAAATTTCTGGAAGGTAGGTGATAACACAAGTAAAAGTTCAAAGAATCCAGTAATAGAGGGAAATATGCTAAGCCAAATTAGCCTCATTGTAATTTGTACAAGTATATAAAATAAAGAAGAGAAAACATAGAAAAATGAAGAACAGTCACATGGAAAAACTGTATGACTGAGTCATATCCGGTCAGTTATGTGACCAGATAGTTTCTGTGATTCACTTCAGCAGCAGAAATGTGTATGCATGTGTATACAGACCAGAAATCTTCCCTCGTGCTTAGACTACTGGTAATTATTTCTGTCTATGCTAGATAGAAATTGGAACCCATTAGAAAGTTCAAAGAAAGGGTAAGACAACCAGGAACAGGAATTAGTAGGGAAATTCAAAGCTGTCTGCTGAAATTACACAGTTCAAACCAGCTCTCTAATTCTTTGAATCCTGCATGAGGTAGAAGGATTCTTCCATTAATGAATGGAAGGGTGAGGGGGAGAAGAAAAGAAACATCATTGTCTTAATGTATATCTCTCTCTAAATCAATATATAAAACCAATAGGCAATGTCTCCATTTATAATCTTTTCAGATGCATTAAGAAAAGGAAAACTGTTCTAGAGTTCTGGCTTGCCCTCAGCTTGCTTCCCAGAGTTGAGTAATGTGGTGCTTAGATGCAGCACATCTGATTTTAGTGCCTGTTAGCACCCTTTTCCCAATGCTCCCTGGCCATCCACAGAGGCATGGGGCATGGCCCCAGGCTGTTTGCCCAGCATTCATAGCTTTGCTCCTTCTGCCTAAACTAGCTGCAGCATCACCCTGTTAGGAATGCCCTGCTAGAAATAACTAACATCTCTATTTCTGCATTGCAAAGATTCTGATGTCCTCACAGAAAGCTGCCTTTCACATGTCTGTTGCTGGGAGAAATGTTCTTAGATTCTCCTCCTCTTCTCAGGTTTTCTTGGAGAGAGGGATTTTGTAACTTCCTACCTGGAGAAAGAATCCATTATTTCTCTCCTGGTACAAACTATTCTGATCCACCTAGGGAGCAAAGGTGTCTTGTATAACTCTGGGTTTTCAGTAACATCTTCATCCAGTGATTCAAAGGTTCTTGCTCCTTTTCTTTCTCCCCTCCCTTGCCAGGTTCCAAACCATGACTTGTTTATGTTCACTGTTACTCTGTATGGATACTGACGCTTTCATATTTTGCTTCTAGGAAACTCTTGTAGATTGCTACAAACCAACAGAGGTAAAAGACTTTTTAAAAATGCTATTATCCTGTGGAAACTGTAGTTATGTTCAAGCTAAAGTAACTTTATTCTTACCATAAAGTAACTAGATGAATATTCATGGCTAGCTGATAAACTTGGAGCTTTATATCCTGAAAATGTTTGTGCCTGTCACTTAGCTACAGTAGGAATGTGATTGTACCCTGTGGAGGAACTGCTGGTCATTCCAGCTGAACTATCAATATTGTTTCCTGTAATGCTCTGACTGACTATACTATAGTATATATACTATACTACGTATATATATAGTATATATACTAATATATATATAGCTGCCACGTTATAAGAAAACTAAACACGGTTCTCATCAGATGGATAAAACATTTGCATGTTGGACTGTGCTCTTCACTGTGAAATCATCTAATTTTATCTGGGACAGTAAAATTTATTCCGAGAACTGTTATGCAGATATGCAGCTCAGCTAATTGTTTGTGTGAATGGACTTAAATAAAATTGTGGAATAACCTGTACTAGCTGGATTTTGTTACTCAACTTTCAACTTGCATATCCACTAATGTGTCCAGTGCCAATAATAAAAGCAGTGCCAACTGTTTTTCATACAGTAATGTGTCCTTACTAGGAAGAGTAAATATTGTAAAAAAAACCCCTTGGACTCATTGAAAAAAAAAAAAAGAGGAATAAAAATAAAAAGTTTAGGTCATGAGTGAGTTTGTTCGTTCCATTTATAGAGTCAGTTCTTTCCCAGAAGAGGCTGCTGCACAGTATTTAATAGAGGGGTTGGTTTACAGGATTCCTCTTGTCAGAGGCCTTTCAGCTGTGCATGACTAGAAGCCAGGTGTTTGGTTTTGAAACGAGGCTGCAAATACATTGGTTCTTCTGTAATATCTGCAGCTGTAGCCACATAAACTTCTGGGGCTTAAGGATAGTCAGATATCAGGAAGAACTGCTGGTGCAGTTGAATAGGCACTTCCCAGTCCATGAGATATTTTCTTCAAGACTTTTCCATTTTTATTGATTCATATGGTAGATGGGGAAGATTCTCCAGAATTGCTATAATAGTTGCTGGTACAAACATTTTGGTAGGGAAGGGAATTAACCCAGAAAGGCTCACCTGATAACACTTGTAGAGTTTGTTGTGTGTTGTATCTTGGTTTCTTTACAGCAGATACTGTCTCTGCTATTTAGAACATAAAGAAAAATAGTACAGGCAGAAAGCTTAATAACTCAAAGCTCTTACCCAACCGTTAAAATAAATCTCTAAACCTGCAAATGTGTATCTTAAGTCACTTTTGTTTAGTATCTTCCATTTAGACTAAAGATTAAGATAAGACTGAGGAATTTTTGTCTGTATCCTGGATTGACATTTCATCAGAGGAAGCAGAGTTATCCAGGTCACTTAAAAGATGGAAAGAGTTCCCAGGCTCTTTAATAATTTGGCCAAAGATAATAGCTGACAGTAACTTATGAGGAAGTGTTACAGAACCTTTCTTCTAAGGGAAATATAGCTAGACTGTTAATGTGCTCTTAAAATATTAAAATCTTTTCTTAGGTAGCAGTTATGGCTGTTTTAATTTGTATGGAAATATGCTTAAGGTGGGACCGTTATGTAAAGACTTACTATGTACACAAACTTAAAGGATCTGGTATGTGCTAAATCAGTGCCATAATAAAATTCTGGATTTGAACTTTTGTAATTAAAGAGAAGCAGGGAGCAGCATCCTCTTCCTGCATCATCTGTGTGCCAGAGCAGTCAGTTCTTCATACAGTCCCACACGTCACTTGTGGAAAATCCCACTCTGACCTTTGTCAAGTTGCTGTGTCAGTTCTGTCTGATGTTCTCTGTCATCATCTGATGATGGAGATTCTTAATGTTAGCAGTGAATATAACTAAGAAATTTAAATATAATCTGCAATCTTGATGATGAGGTTTAGATACTTCACAATAGACTCTTATTTAGGATAGGAAGACAGTTGTGATTGTGAAATCAGTGAGGTTTTTTTCAAGACATTTTTTGAAGAAGGCTGACTAAATCTGTATTGCTGTTATCTCTGCTATTGGTAACAGCAAGGCCACGCATTTAGTCTGGGAATTGGAGAAAATCTGAAATATTTGTGGCTGATGTGAATTAAAGCTTTCACTAGTGGGACTGCCAAAGTGATGACAGGAGAAATGACAAGGAACTCTAACAGTGCTATAGAAGAGAAATCCAATGAGTGGGCAATTGTTACGTTTACTGACTCCAAAAGATGCAGCTGAGCAATACAAAGTCTGCAGATAATGAGTGTTTAAAGAGAACTGATAAATTAGATTTGAAGTTTATTTACTTCTTTCTTTTCTTATAGAAATATACAAAGCTTCAGATGAATGGGCTGGAGATCTCTCCCATTCAGGCAGGATTTAATCTATTTTGTTAGTACAATTCTTCACTTAAAATGCAAAAGTGCAAAATGGGAGAAAAAGGAGATGAAGTTGCATTGCTGGAAACTTCTAATAATAATTTTCAATGTGGTTTACAAACAAACTATGTTGAATTGTTGTGCATATTTTCTGGAGAACTTGGGCAGAGATTTGAGTTACTGACTACTCAATTACTTCAGTGGTTGGACTATTTCAGCAGCTTTTAAGACTTTTTAAAAAGGTAGAGATGCATTTGCTTAACTGTATGCTTCTCCAAGTTTAATTTCTAGTTGGAGCAAATTACAGGCTTGTGATGCAACTTTTTAGAGTGGTCTAGGCACTGTGGTTTTTAAGATAAAAGCTGTTTTGAGTATGTATTGACATAATGTATGTTTTTAGTATGCAGGCATGACTAGAAAGCTCAGTGTTTCTGAAACAGAACCCCAAACCTTTTGAAGGACCATATGTTTATTTTGGTCCTAATATGTTATGAATTATTTCAAGGTAATTGTTGTTTTTTCCATGTAATTGCAAGGCAGCAATGTGTAGGATACCCACAAGAAGCAATAGTCACTATAGATGTGTCCTAAAGCCTCAGTGCAGTGTGCTGCCTTACATATGGGCAAGCCAGGGCAGCTGATGGGTGGTAAATTATTAAGTCACAGCAAATGTATTTTGTGTCCATATTACTTGAAATCAGATAGGACAATTTATAGAGAAAAAAGGTTGGAAAGCATGCTTATTTAAAAGCAGTGCAGGCGGATGCATTTTGAGTAAAGCGTGATTTCTTGTTCATCCATTTGACCACTGAATGCAGTGAACTAAAACTTATCATGTGCCTGCTGAGATCTGCCCTATATTGTACTACAGCGTTGGAGGGAATTAAGCTTGCATGTTTTCATTTCTGAAAGTACTCCTGAATACAACTTATAAATACTCATAGCAATATCAGAATGGAAGAGCAAGTGGTGATTTGACAAGATTAAGCTGTGCTTGTTTCCGTACTGCTGAATTGGAAAATAATTGGGCTGCAAGTCTTTACTGTGGCTAAGCTTTGTGGTATGTAGTTAGTGCCTTGCACAGAGCTCACCACGAAGCTAAATTTCTGAAAATATTTCATCCTCTGGACACTGATGGTGCTGTGACCTCACTGGAGAGGGCCTGTTGATGGCATCCTTCAGTGAGGCTACAGAGATGCTGCACTGGTTCTTGCTAGTAGAGGGCATCTTCTGGCCCTGGTTGGGTTCTCCCAAAGCAGTTCCCTTCTTTCTGTACAATTGGCTTCAGGTTTGAGCCTGTGTGGAAGAGAAGGTGTTTGGCAGTAAGATGGGTAGGGTTTCCTCTTTTTTTTTGTTGTTTGTTTTGGTTTGTTAGTTATTATTTAGTTTCTTTCCCAAGTAGCTGTGGGATTGCTCTCCAGGCTGGCTTTAGTTTTTACATCCAACCAATGAGGCTGTCTCCAAGAAATAGCCTTGGGGAAACAGTTAAGGAAATCTTGGTTTTTGACCTGGCTACAGGGAAGTAAAGCTGTGAAGGAAAGCTGACTTTGGATTCATTTCATGCTCTAGTGAAGCAGGAGGACTAGAAGCTCTAAATTTTAGTTTTAAAACTAGTCCTACATGTGTACTGTTTGAGGAAGAGAAATCTGGAGAGACAGAGTCTAATTAGTCTCCAGAATTAATTGGAAGACTTGAATAGGAAGCCTGGAATTCATTGTCTGTCAAATGACCTCATTAAAACAATGAGTCACACCACCAAAGCAGAGAGGTGAAGTGATTTCCTCCCCGTTCCTGAATTATCATTTCACCTTTGTTTTTCGCCTTTATTATTTTTTGCCTAAGGCTGAATATAGATGAGTTCAAATGAACTCTAGATTTAGTCTGTCTCTCATTAAAATTTGCCTTTAGAATGAGAAAGATGTCTTCTAGAAACAACGATTTAGTATTATAAATTAACAAGATTCTCAATACTTGTAACAAGGGTGCCTTGTTGCAGAAAATCTGTAAAAAAAATTTTAACTAAATTAGCATATATTTTTGCACTTTAAAATTTATTTTATTTTATTTACCAAGGCACAAAGTGTTGGTATGAGATTTTTCTTGTATCAGAAGTGCATGTAACCTGTATATTTCTGGCTATAACCCTTCAAGGAATAATTAATAAGTTCTTGAATCCTTAGCTGAATTATTCTTATGGATTTTTAACTGTGTGAATTGAATCAGTATATATAGGTAGATAACTCAACCTGTGTTACAGAAGTATTTTTGACATAGATTAGTACATAATCAGCTTTCAAACATCTGATGCTAAATTGCATCGTATCTTATTAGAAAGGATTTCAGTAAAATGCTCTGTGTAAAATGATTTTTGTATACAAGGTGGAGATAGATGTGGATATTAAGTCTTGACTCAAATAGCCACAAGGAGCAACACTGCAAATTTTTGAGCGATGGCTTAAGAAAACAAAATGAGCATTAGTGTCATAAAGCTGAGTTGGTTGGTTATAGAGAAGGCTTACTGAGAGGCTGTGAAGTCTCCTTTCCTGCCTCCATGAGGGAAAATGTGCACCTTTTCTAGAACACTGCTTTTCCTTGATGGGGAACTGCAAAGCAGGAAAGGCACAAGCACCAGAGCACAACTGTGTTAATGACAGCCAGCTCCATGCAAGTGTCAGATGCAAAGTGATACTTAAATCAGAAATGTGCTGAACCAGTGTTGTGGTTTGGGTGTCCATGGGATGTGCACAACAGCACTACTGCATTATGCAAAATGCCCACCACATGCAAAATGCTCTTGTTGGGTTTTACTCTTTGGTACTGCAGACCCTTATTTCAAGAAAAAATAGTTCCTGAAGGATAAAGCATTTAAAATTATTACAGGTACTTCTTCAAATGAATGCTTCCTCTGCCTTAAGAATAGTTGCAGTTACCTCATATCTTTTTTGGGGGTTGACCCAAGAGTTTGTTTTATTTTAGCAGCATTAAGAAGTTTCCAGGTGGTGTTAAACTTGCCTGAAAACTTCAAGCAAATACCTTGTTATGCAAAAGAAGGCACTCATGAGTGTAAGGAGAGGAATTCCTCTCTCTTGGTATAATATATTAAAAAGAAACTGGCCCTTGGCTATGTTTCATATCCAAGGGAAACTTGCTTCAAACTCTACTGAGTTGTGGGAGAATGGATAGAGAAATGGCAGGGTGGGATATCCCAAATGACTACAGGGTACCATAGACATCCCTGTCCACTCTGCAGGTGCCCCTTCCTGTAAGGCTTTTACTTGTGTGAAGCTGCTACAGAGTTTCCAGATGCACTGTCTTGTTGTAGAGTATTTGTGGCTTGAACAGACTATGAATAAAGTTTTTCTAAGGAGAGAACTGCACTTCAGCCCAGTCCTCTCCAAAGCTGTCTTAATCTGATGTTTTAGCATGGGACTATAGTTTGTTTGTTTTTTTTGTTTTTTTTTAATGGAAAGACTTGTTGAAAGGCAATACTAATGACATTAATCCCAAGTAAAAATCTTCTAAGATCACTTTAGGGAGTTTATTTCTCTAATGATTTTAATGCAGGGCTTTATGTAAGTTTGATAGTAAAAAATCCTGAAGTGTGTTTATGTGTTTCAAACAGCACCATATCATATAGTTTTGAGTTATCTACCAGGTCCTTACAGTGGTGATAGGATGACACAGAACTAATGCAAAGTTTCTTGAAAACTCTGAATATTTAGAGTAAGCATGTCTTCCTCCTTTTCTGATTTTTTAGTGGAGAAATTCTGAACTGTGACAAGTTTAGAGTTGATATTGTTGCAGTGGCTTGTGCCTGTGTGGAAGATGACAGCTTCAAGAGGATGGAGGGAGAGGATTTAGGGGTCTTAAGAAGCCTGTTTTTCTGATTATCTCATTAGGCTATGTGTCTGTCCAGATGGGAAGCGTGATATTGATATGCACAGATGTATCCCTGAAGTGGCCTTAACTTAGTTCAGGGTGGAGGCCCCACTGTCGTGTAGCTGCTCTGCCTTTGCTGCTGCTCACTGCAGCCACAGGTAGAGTGGGTACAACAATAACCACGGTGCAGCAGTACGAGCACTTGGCTATAGATGTGCATAATCTGCCAGAAAAGGAAATTGGTTTGTTGGGACCATGGTCCCACCAGAAAAACCTGACGTATTTCTTGAGTTAAGATACACATTTACAGAGACTTTCCTTATGTGAAGTGTAGCCCCTTGTAATGCACGTTTCAGTGTGACCTCTTTTGAAAGGTACTATGTTGTCATTTAGGTGCTGACTTTGTTCACTGGGATTTTTAAGCATTCATCCAAGAAATCATACTTTTAGTTGTTTCATAGAATGGTTTGGCTTGGAAGGGACCTTAAAGATCATCTAGTTTGACTCCCCTGCCAAGGGCAGGGACACCATCCACTATGTTCTCAAAGCCCTGTCCAACCTAGCTTTTCACATCAACCTGACTGACTAAATCCATAATTACCTTCCATGTTTATAGATAGCTGATTTTATAAGAACCTTTTTGTATGTGTATGCATAGTACCGTGGATAAACATTATTTTCCCAATGTGACAGTAAGGAAGTCATTTAGCTTTAAATGCACCTGCAAGAAATTGTATACCAAAAGAATTTCAGAGAATGATGCAAACCTCTGTGTTCTCACACAGTTTAAAAAGAGAAAATCTGTTGAAACTGGGAAAAATATCACTCTGAATAAAGGCCTGGTCCATGAATTGGTTTGTTGTGTTCTGGGTTTTTTGTTCTTTTTTTTTTTTTTTTGTTAAACTAGTGTCATTCACTTGTCTCTGCAACCAGTTTCACCCATCATAAACCAGTGATGCTACCTCTGGTTCCTTCTTCCTGCCTTGCCTCCGACTGACACAAGTGTTAGTGTGGGCTGAGTAGTGGGCCTGGTCAGAGGGCTGAGCCAGCTTGGTAAAGTAGCAGGGCAGGAGAAAAAACACCTGAGTTTTTAGCCAGATCAGCTTTCTTGTACAGCTGAGTATGCAGCCAACCAAAATACTGATTCTGGCATGGAGAGTGGCAAGAGAAACACCTCTATTGGCAAGAGTGCTGATTTCTGTGCAGGCTTAAGCTGTGGAAGTCTGCTTTGACTGTTTGCATTGTATCCGGCCATAGGTTTTGCTTCGTTCAATAGTTGGTAGAAGGCCCTGTGTAGTAAAAGCCTGAAAGATGGCTAACAACTGAGCTGGCACAATCACAAGGAAAAGCTCGTTGTTCACACCTCTGCTGGATGGGAAGGGTGTGTATAAGGTTCCTGGTGATCAGGCCAGAGAAATTCCAGCTTAGCAGTAAAAGCTTAAATAAAAATGTGTAGTTTGCTTTTTTAAAAAAATTCTATTATGGTATTATGGGATCATTAAAATTACTCATATTTTCTTTTTTTTTTTTTTTCCCTAGGAATTTATCAAAGAGCTGCTAACTCGGATAAGAGGAATGAGGAAACTCAGTCCCCCTCAAAAGAAGAGTATATAAATAACTCAAAATAATAGCACTCTGTAAAAGACATGGCAAGGGAAATGGGACTTTGAATACAAGACCTTTATTAAAATAATTGTCTTTCTCCACAACTTTTTTGATTTTATTCAGTTTTGACTCAAGGAATTTTTTCTGTGTGTTTTAAGGGTTCTTTTTTAAGTGTCAAATTTTTTTTATCAAAAATATCAACAATTTGGATGCTGCTCAACTTTCACCTGAGGATTACTGAAGCAAGTGAAGAATCCAAGAGTTAGTGATGAGGGGCAGCAAGTCTATGTGGTGAACCAGAAGATCTTGTAAATTTACAGAGCTAGGAGACTTCTCCTTGCAACTAGTTGGATAACGTTTCTTAAGTTGGTTGTACATTTAACTCATGGATGTCAAGTTTCTTGTGCTTGTCTGTACATAAATTTTAAAGTGGGTTGTGAATACTGTTTCACATGGATGGAAGAAGAAGTTTGTTATAGTAAATTATTTAAATGGTGGTTATTGCAAATTTGCTACCAGAAGGTACCAATTTAGATTATTAAAATGAATGCTGCCATTTTTCTAAATACCCTTAAAGCAGCCCAGTGAAGAATTTCATCATATCTCCTTGTTTAGACTGCAGCATATGAAAATTGGGAGTTTTAAGGGCTTAATTTGAAGACTTAAAAGTTATTTGATTGACTTTGATGCTTTGCCAGGGTCACTTCCTCTCCACCTCATGGTGTCTTGGAGCTGTGCTAACCTATACTGAATATGGGCCTGGAGTGATATCTAGAGAAATGTCCATCACCATTTAAAAGCTGGTTCATGCTGGAGGAAAGGCAGTGATACCAAAATGAATTGCAAGTACTGTATTGCATTCAATGATGTGGTCTTAATCAAATGCAGATTCCTCTCCTATAAAGGTAGGCAAAGAGTAATACAGCCTTTGTTTATGGCTCTGCCCTGAGAAGTGGGGAGACTTCTTAACTTGGGCTCTCTTACTTGTAAGAGCAAGAACAGAGATCCCCGCTCCCTTCTGGAAAATGTCCTAACTAGAATGTTTGATAAGCTACCATTTGCTGGTAGGTGACACTAGTCAGGCATTTTATATCAAGGGTGCTCTGAACATATTTTATTTTTCAAAAGAAGTACATGTTTGTGAATTTTATGTATACTGGCAAGCTTTTTTAATGTATTTAATTTTGTAATGTTTACTGATGATTTTATTTACCAGATATTTACTCAAATAAATGGAACAACTTGTGACTTGTTACATGTACACTTTACAAGACTACTGTTGCTGAGTAGGTTTGTGAATGGAATTGCTTTTCAGAAAGAGAAGTCTGTGAGGTGATAAGCACATGGCAACCCAGCTGTATTGACCCTACCTGGCTTTTAATGTACCCAGTATCACTCAAACACCTGTAACCTGGTGCACAGCTTCACTTTTGAAAGTCTCCTCCAAATTAGGCCTTCTTTCCTTGTGCCCTAGGGAATTTAAAAAGGGGTGGGGGGAAAAGAAAGCTAGGAAATTCTTTCAGATAAAAGCTGATAAATTCAGGTATTTTTTTTTGTCCACCAGAGAGGGACTGTAGGGGAGGGCTTACAATGGGTGGCTCTCAGTTTCCTAGTGAAGGTGTGGGAGAAGGGCATCTTTCAGAAGGAGACACTTTACCTTTCTTCCTTTATGCACCTTTCTGGATCCTCAAGAAATGCCAGCAGCCCTCAGAAAAGACTCACCTCTGCATTATTTTAAATTTAAATCTTGTATCTTGCTGAAGTTACAATTTAGCTCTGGTTTCCTAAGGAGTCAGCCAGCAGATTTTTTGTAAATTGTGAATGAATTTTGTACTTCAGAGAAATTTGGACGAACTTGTGAATTCCTGTTTTTGTGTTGAAATCTCCCACTATTTTTGTCAGCGTTATCAGTGGGATGTCTTTGGTTTTGAAAGAGGCCCATGTGCCCAGTGGGTCTTGCCACAAGAATCCATGGTCTGTGCTCCTTGCAGAGGATCTCATGTAGCTAGATCTAAATGACCAAGGTTGTATCAACGTTACCCTTTGAAGGAGAGAATGTTGTAGGAAAAGCTTCCTTACCTGCTGAGGTAAGGGGGCTTTTGTTGGATTTTTCGCTCAATGCTGGAGGCAGAAATTGGTGGTGACATAAAGAAGTCTCACTAGCAAGCCTGATGTTTGAGTGGGGAGGTACTTTTTCTGGAAAGCTTTTTGGTTTGTAAACCACTGAGAACCCTTTTTCAAACTGAATACGGTTTAGTATGTCCAAAATGGGGGAAAATCTTTTGATTTGAGACCTGCTGCCAATTCTCATGTTCAGAGTTTTGAGCTGGCGTCTGAAACAACCCAAAGTTTGAACACGAAGGGTTTTAGTAATTTTCATATCCACAGATGCGTTTTGTGACTTCACTGACAATTTCAAATATCACATTTTGTCCTTTATAATAACAGTGTGCCAAATCAGGTGTCAAATAATGGCAACTGTACCAGTTCTCTTATTACCTACAGCAAAAAATAATATCCACAAGTATTTTTTCTTTCATGTTGTTTGACTAAAAGCTGCCCACCAGCTGTACACATGACATATTTGTGTCTTTATCCTAATCATCTTGCACTTAAGTAGCTGTGGAAAGTAGCAGTGTACCCCTTCTAAAACCAGTAGGTTTGGTGGTACACTTGGGAATGGTGAAGACTGGGATAGTCCTTACTGTTTTCTTGTCTCATGGAGATGGGATAAGTCACTTCTGAGAAGGGTTTCCTCTCCTCCAGTGCCACAGGTTTTGCTGCCTTACAAGTGTCAGTGAGTAAAACCAAGCTTTAAATAGCTTTTGTTTGCAGCTGGCCTGATTTTCCTGGGGACTTATGGGGTCTCATTCTTGCTAATTTTTACTTAACAGA
Source organism: Machaerirhynchus nigripectus (assembly GCA_013397975.1). NCBI lineage: Eukaryota > Metazoa > Chordata > Aves > Passeriformes > Dicruridae > Machaerirhynchus > Machaerirhynchus nigripectus. Next base: position 315,782 of record VZRQ01000173.1, on the reverse strand, counting down.
GCTACTCTTGGCCTTGGTGTAGGTGAGGGGAGAATTGACCCATTCACTAAAGATTTAATTGTGCTTTATGTCTTTATACTGTGTGGGTGTTCTTGGCTCTGGGTTAATATTGAAGGGGCATATAAATAGCACACTGTTACTGAAACAACTTGAAATTAAACCTTACAGCCCAGTCTCTTTGCTGTCTTGGCTGGACAGCTTTCATGAGAAGGGCCAAGTTGCTGCAATGAGAGCCTCCTCTGGGCTTTTTAAGTGGCTAATGAAAGAAACTGAAGTTCCTTCTCACAAATACGTAGTGAAGCTAAGGTTTTTGTTTTGGAATTGAAGTGCCTCTCCAGTGTAAAAACATTGCCTGCAAGAGCATGTGTTTCTGGAGTCTGCTTCATGACATGATTAGCCTTTGCATGTTTTACAGCAGGACCTGGCAGTTGGCTTAGAAAGGAAAGGAAAGTGCTTGTGTAATCATACCTAGTGTGCTTCATGAGGCTGCAGTGGCAGGGGAGTGTATTCCTGTGGCACAGAAAAAAAGATGTGAGCCATTTGTCTGCCAGTCTCATTTTTGTTCCTTCCCCCCAACGATGGGATTTACTCCTGAAGTTGCCATTCATGCAGGGAACATAAGGTGGAATGTGGATGGGAGAGTTTCTCTCTTCTCATAGAATATGACCAAGAAAAGCAGGAGCAAAATATCTGCTCCATTTGTACACTTGAAACTCTTTGACACAGTCTTAGTAAGAGTTCTTAGTAGTTATAATAGTGTATGTGAAATTGAAATTACTCAGCAATTTATTTCTAAATGTTTTTTTCAGATTCAAGACAGTCTTAATGTAAACATGCAGCTCCAGGGTTAAAAAAAATTATTGCCAGCCACATCAACAGAAGATCTGTTTGAGTGGAAACGAAAAGAAAATGCAGGTCTCATTCTGAACAAACAGCTGAACTTAAAACTCTGGTTAAGTGCTGTAACAAAAGGAAAAATTGCTTCTTGGCTGCATAAGATTTGTCATTGCCAGCATCATGCACAGATTGTATACAGGTACTGAGTAGCTGTATGCAACACTTTTTAAAAGTTGTTGAGGTTTAGGGAGGAAGTCAGAAAAGAAATCAGATATTGGGAAGTCCAGGAAAAAACATCACTGAGAAAATTACCTCTAGGAAAACAGAAGAGTCTTCCATTACTGCATATATTTTTATATGGAAAGAAAATGAGAAATGGCAATGCTTTCATGTATTGGAGAAAAGCATGAAGAAGAGGAATACCTGAAAGATAAACGATGGAAACTTGAAGTGTTTAAGAAAATAGAACATCCTGGTGGTGATGAGCCCTTTGAGCTTGCTGCTATGGGAATAGGTGAGATTGACATCTATTAGTATCTCCAAACTGAAATTGGATGCTTTTCCAGATAAATTGTCATTGGATCAGTTGTTCAGTTTCAGTCAAAGTAATCTAAGGCCTTAAAATGCTAGACTTTTGCTTCATGGGGTTCTGTTTGTTTAGTGTTATTCTTTTTCTGTGATTTTTTTGTTGTTGTTTTGTTTTTGGTTTTTGGTTGTTGGTTCTAGATTTTTGTTAAAGCGGAGGAAACTAATAAGAAACNTTTTTTTTTGGTTTTTGGTTGTTGGTTTTAGATTTTTGTTAAATATTTTGTTAAATTTTTGTTGTTTTTGATTTCTATGTATTGTGGCTATGTAGCTACATGCTTATGTAGTGATCAATCAGATTACCAATACTAGCTACACATTATATATAACTCTGCTACTTTTTACTTGACTTTCATGTTGCTACTTTTTTTTTTCTTCTGGAAGTAAGCAAATAGTAAGTGTGAATGTAATTACGTTGCTATTGAAAGCTGGAGAGAAATTGAAGTAAAGAAGAGAAAAAGTGACTAGAACGTGCTTAGTGCAGTAAATTTTATTTTTGCCACTGGAAGATTTTGTCATCAGTGTGTAAATAGAGTGTTTCTAAAGTTTTGAAATTACTATTTATAATAATCTAACCTAGAGTTGATGGAGTTTTATTTGTTTTGTACCTTTTTTTGGGGGGAGAACTAATGACAAAATCTATGAACTTACACTGTTTAGAAACTTCTCTGTTTTCCAGCAAAAACTGACATTAGTTGTTTAAAGAAACTGAGCTTTTTTAAAAATGTACATAAGACTGAAAATTCTTTTGGAGGTGCAGCTAGCAGGTTTTGTTTGATAGCAAACTCAGATGTCTTAATGAATTGGTATTTTAGTTGAACTTTTTACCTTCTAAGATCAAAATAAAAAATATCCTGTGATAGCCCTTAGCAGAGGTTTCGGTCTGCCTAACTGTATGATACTGGGTTGGGCTTGAAGCCCATAATTACTTGGCAAAAAAAATGTAGGAGCTGATCCTCTTCAAGGACAGAGACTTGTTTTACTGCCCCTTCTAGGGGGCAGAGGGGATGAGATACAAAAGAGGCTTTCCTGCCTCCTTAAAGGAGGATCCTACATCAGCATGGCTTTGGCTCTTGCCCAGGCTTTGTGGATAAGTCTTTGTCCCCTCATGCAGCCCATAGTCCCACCGGGGCTGGTGGGAATTGCAGCAGTGTGTACTCTCAGATACATGGAGAACTAGATTGTGCAGGTCTATGATGAGATTGTGCTTATCCAGGATCTGTTTCCCTTCATGTTGCTTGACTTGAGGCAAAAGCAGGTGGGAACAGCCTTTATTTAGCATACAGATCTACAGTACGGAAGGAGTCCCAGTAGGGATACTATGTTGAAAGTCCCATCAATACTTGCTGTCTCCTAGTAAGAGAAGCCAATTTGTGACAGTGGTGGCTGTGCAGACACTGCAGGCAGATTTTCTCACAGCTCTGCCTGAACCTGGCCTTGGGTCAGAGCCTGCCTTCCTATTTGTTTGTTCAGACTTTACTACTGCAGTATCAGGAAGCCTCATAAAGCAAATGAAAAGGCTTCAGTGGGTGCTGCAGGCTTGTCCAGAAACTGGTACTGAGCCCAAGCCATGTCAAGACTACAAAGAATGTGCCATGATGGTGCTTGAGACAAAGGCACTAAAACTGACTTGGAAGTGTTCAAGACCAGGTCGGATGGTGCTTTGCGCTGCAGTTTTGTACCTAGTTTCTGCCACTAACCATCCCCAATGAACTGCATGTTTTCTGTTGTGTTTTTCCAGACTTAATTTCAAGCCTACCAAAGCAACAGTTACTAAATCAGTTTTGGTGCGCATTGTCTCCTGTACCTCATGGTGTCTTTGCCTACAGTCTGCATTATTTTTCCCCATTCCTTCAACAGCTTGATTATTTCTCTTAGGGATCTTTTACTACTAAATGGAAATGGAAATGTGTCATGGTGCTATTTCTGCCACAGAGTTTCTGCTGTCAGTACCAAGGCAATCCAAAAGACTAAAAAGGATGCTGTAAATTTTAATGTCTTCTTATTTATGGCCTCATACTACAGGAGTTTACTCATTTTTTGCATTATTTCTTTACTTCCTAGAGTAAGTTTTCATCAGTATGTGAATGCAACTCAGCCACATACTGTAAGGAGAGAACAAAGCTCCTAGAATAATCAAACAGTTTCTCTTACATTCTGGGAAAGAAGTATAAATGTGGGGATTTTTCCCCCCCCAAAATATCTGGAAGATGCATTTGCAGTGCCACAGAAATTTTCTTGTTTAGAAACCTGAGCATGTAGTGTAAGCAATGGAACAAGGGCTAAATGGTGGCAGGCACACATACTCACCAAATGGACACATTCCTTGTGTCCTTTGGGAAAAGAAAAAAAAAACCCACATCCGTGTGTCCTGAGCTCAGTGCTTGTCAGAGACTAACCTACTTCCACTAGGCTCTACTGGGCTTTGTGCTGGTCCAGGCAGTGGCCTTGTGGAGAGGTGAGTTCTGGTTCTTGAGGAATAATGCAGACATGAGCACATTTGTGTAATTGCATACCAGCTAAATTGCTTAATCCTGAATCCAATGGCTGGGCTGTTATGAAGCCAGTGTTTCAGGCAGAGCACTGGTAGGACGTGCCATCACCCCTTTCCATTTTGCAGTGACTGTGATGTGTACAGTCTCTGCTGCTGCTGCCACTGAGGAGTACTGCAGCTTTTCAGGCATTAAATTAGGAAATAGCATGTTTTTCATTTGGGAGGTACAGTAGTTTGTTACCAACCCACACATACCAATAACTTTTTTCCTCTGATATATGTACCTAAAAAGCAGGCCTTTCAAATAGATATTGCTGTACATATGCTGTTACCAACTGACAGTGTCTGTTTTTGTGAGAAAATGAGGCTGTTCAATGTTCTTTTGTCTGAACTTGTTTAACTCATGCCTCCTAAACTCCAGGTAACCTTTTAATACAGGCTTCACAGTCATCAGAAAAGCTTTTGCACCTTTGGGGAATTTTTCTGGTGCTGGTTTAGACTTAGAACTAGGCACAAAATGATCTGATATTGGAAAAAGGCTATAACTTGTTTGTAAGATTCCCCTCTTTAGAGTTGTGTCAAAGATATTCGTTTCCATATCAACTATGTACCACAGTAGTGCTTGTTTTATAATTGTAAATCTTTAGAATTTCAATGATTTACCTCAAGTGTCTGCTCTTTCTTTAGTCCTCTGATGTGCCTTGGCCAAGAGCTGACACTTAACATATTGTATTGATTATTTCTTCATCTATGAAGTTGTACATTCAGCTCAGCACTTAATCACTCTGAGGCTGGATTGTTTGTGCTTGGCACAAGGACAATGTGTTTAAAAATATATGTCAACTCTTCAAAATTAAAAGTTTTAATGCCAGGGTTGAGTGAAGCAGTAATTGTTTAACATTTTCCTCTCTTGGTTACCTTTGAAAACTGAAAAACCTGAGTGCTTCCTGAAATTGGTATGATTTTTTTCAGTTCTAATCTTGTTAACTGCTTCCTAATTCATTTAGTACTTGTATTTCTTACCGTTTTTATTTATAGTGACATTTGGTATCTGCTCTAACAACTGTTCACCCTCCCTCAGAATCGTTCTCTTGTGCTCTCATCCCTTTTGCAACAGAAATTCAGGTATGTCAAAATTATGCCACATCTGCAGCACCAGCAAAGATAACTAGGCAGGGATTCAAGAAAGATCAAATAAATCAGATTAACCCACAGTATTGCTGTGTTTTCTTTGTTGGAGAAAGTTAGGCTATCATGCTCAGCCCACTCCTGAGTTTCACATCATCTTTTCACACAAGCAGACTCTTCCCTAGGAGTGTGTTTATTTTGGGTGTTTAAGCACCCAAAATAAAGCGCTTAAAACTCTGGGATTTGGTTCAAATATCTCAGATGGAACTAATTTATGAGGTTGGCTTTTTAAAAAAATAAATAAGTTTGGGGCTGTCCTTTGTATCCAACCACTGAGCCTTGTTAATTAGAAATTGTGGAGAAACTGTCAAATATGCAGGGAGGCAGGGATCCCAGATCAAACAGCAGGCATGGAATATGCCGAACTTTCACTTCTTTCAAAGTTTCTTCACTGTCTGAACCTTGCTTATCTCAAACGCTCAGGAATATGTGACAAATAATGTAGGCATTCTGAGGCTGTGGAGTCCTGAATCTTTTATAATGCTTTGATTGTTTCTTGAGTTGCTTTCTCAGGGACCACTTGTAATTTGTTCATACTCTTGATGTTCCTTTCCCATCTGCAGTAATTTCAGGAACAGAAATCCTAGGAAGGATGCTGGGCTTGTTATAAAAGCATAAAGTTAGAGACATGTGGGGAAATAACATTTGTAGATGCTGGAGCTGACCTTACTCTTGATCTGCTCCAGTGCCCTTCTTGATGCATCTCATGTAGCCCGTGGAGCTCTCCCTGTGCTGGTAGAAGCTCAGGCCTGCTCATGGACAAAACCCTATGAGGCAGACAAGCTAGGTAAAATTAAAATATGCTGGTGTGACTTGGCATTAGATGTAGTTTACTCTTTATCCATTTCAATGCAGGCTACTCATTTCATTAGCTGGAAAGCAACCTTCCTTTAAAGTAGGTTGATGATGGGAGCTTTTATATATCACTTCATCCATGCTTTACATGCAGTACGTAGGGACCCTGGTGGAAAAAGGCAGTTCTTGGGTGAGTACTAGAAACAACAATCTCTCTCTTTTCGGTATAAATAGTTGAGGACAGAGGGAAGCAAGCTCATTTTTAATATGTGTTTAGGTTGAAAGTGAGTTGCAGTGGAGCCTAGCTAACACCCCAAGCAATTATACTTCCAAATTTTGCCCTTTGGGGACAGAAAAAGGCTGTCAAATGCTGGGCTCCCTGCAAATCAAAAAAGTCTTTTTGAGTTCTTTTCATTTTTAAAAGAGTCACTTACTGAGAGCAAACAACTCTAATAAATGAATAGTAGTTGATTTTTAAAACTTGGCAGAAGGTTTCAGAGCTGTGTAATGGCTTTTGGGAGATGGATACACAGCTTTCTATGCCACGTTTGTGGGGAGCTCCATAGGGGAAGCAAACTGAAATGACAAATTTTTCATTATATTCTTTTTCTGTAAAGGACAGATTAGGTGTGAGGTTTAGTTACCCACAGATCCTTCCCTCACAATCTGGGACTGCAGTGCTGCTGAGGGGAAACAGATAACTGGTGGTTACTTTCTATATAGAATTTTGGACATGGATAATCTTCCAAGAATTGTGAGAGAGCTGTTGGCAGTTATTCATATTAAACTGTTCATGGGAACCCTTCCCCTGTTAGGGTAGTGCAAGAAATTGAAAGGGTTCCCAGAGAAAGACCAGGGCTGCATGACACCTGTTTGTCATGTGTCAGACAACTCAGAGCTGAGCCAGAAGTAAGTGCCACCCACAACAGCACATGGAAGACTTGAAGTTACTTACTTAGACCTAACAAGTGGCTGAGCTCTTGTATTTAAAGACCACAAAATATTTCCCCCCCCTGTTTGTTGGCATTAATTAAACAGAAATTAATTGTCTGCTTCATTTATTATTTTGGTGCCTGCTCAGCTGGTCAAGCCTGAAATTTCTGTCCCATCCATCCTGTTCCAACCTAAAAATCTCATGCCGTCTGATATTTTGTAGTCTGTCTCCTGCGCTGCAGGTCTTGGAGAAGTGTTTTCCACAAGAGAGTATAAGACAGCATTTTGCATTAACCCACTGCCATGAAACTGGATGTTAATTCCTACTACTTGCATTACCCCTACGTGGATCATGACAGTGTGCTATGCATCACTGCTTAGGGAAAGAGACTCCAGTGAGCACAACCTGCCTACTGGCTCCAGCTGGGACTCAGGTAAAACACACAGGTTCTCACACTCTTGCACCTAAAGTGGCGTCAGCAAGTCCCATGGCTGACAGCCCAGGCACGGGTGATGCTCAAGTGACAGATTGCAGGTGGGCCTGTCACCGGTGCTTAGTCAGCCACAGTGTCAGGGGCAAGGGACAAGGAGCAGCGCTTCCTCTCCTCTTCGCAGAGCTCTGGACAGTCAGTGTGCCGAAAGCTTTGTGTAAGACAGTCTGTTGCCTTTAGGAAAACAAACACGTGAACTCTCCTGCATCTAATATTAGATCACATTGTCAAAACAGGTCGTGATCAATCTCTTTGAAGAAGGAGCGGAAATCCCTGTGCCCCTCGTAAACTTTATCAGTAGTGCTTCTCAGGACAGGCGTTTCCTAGACAAGGTGTTTCTAGTATCTAATGGTACATCAGTATTTTTCCTTCCTTATTCCCTGATTTCTAGTTTCCTAAAGGAGTGGAATTGTCAAAAACATTCAGGAGAAAACTGCAGGAAGCTGGCAGTGACTTGGAAAAAATGAAGCAAATCTGCAGGGAATCTCTTGGCTGATTCAGTGGCTTTCTAACATCTTTCCCTTCCAGCTGGACCTGCCTCCTGGTAGCAAAGGCCCTGTCTAGGCTGAACACATCAGAGACAGCACACTGACCTCTTTTAATTTCTGAGGATTAATGAGGTTTTACTGCTTAAGGTAAACACCTAAATGAATGCTAAGGAGCTTTGCTCACATTTCTCTATCTTTTTCTGTCCTCCATCACCTCTCAGTTATGACTCACTGTCAGAAGTCATAAATAATGTAGTGTTTTTAAAATACCTCTGAAAAAATTGAACTGTGTAGTATAAGATCACTCGTGAAGGGAGAGCTGTGGCAGATGTAGCAAGTGGGAATCCTGCTGAGGCACTGTTGTTGTTTGGGTATAATTCAAAGGTTTAAATAAGATTAAGGTATTTATTATTATTAATGGGAAAATCTTTATCCCTCCAGAACATTAGAGATACGCTGTATTTTTATGCCATAGAGGAATACTCTATGGGCAAATACAAGGTTCTTGTACTTTAAATAGTCAAGCTTGAAGCTTATGCAGACTGAAGATTTCCTCTTACTAACAACACACACTGCTCACTCTGCTGCAACCTTGTGTCTTGGTTTGAAAGACAGGTGTCTGTTAAGGAAGGCAGGAGCCTCCCTTGGAATGGAAAATGTAACCCCCTTCCCTCAGAATTATTATCATTTTGAAATTAAGGGGCTTTCAGGCAAATATATGGGAAATAGGAATAACAGTTCTTTACTAGTGCATATAACAAGGCAATAATACAGAAACACTGGCTTAACCTGACAGAGTCAGGGTACCACCTGACACCCTGCTGGGCAGGGTGGTGGTAGCAGTCCCATAAAATGGTGGCTGCAGTTCTCTTGGGGTGATAGATGTGGTTCTGTTGAAGCGGTGATCCTGTAGAAGGGTCTGGTCTTCCTCTGAAGGTCCAGTGGTGGTTATGTAGCTCTTGTCCTCTGGGAACCCAGTACAAGGGCTGACTGTGGTGTTCCAAACCTCAGATTATATCCAGGTAGGAATGCTTGGTTCCTCCCCCTGGGCGGAGCATCTCACAATGAGGTGATGTAATTTTATGAGTCATGCAGTGAGGTTAAATGGCCCATTAACAGAAGATAACTCCTGGAGGGAGTTACCAGGGATGTGTCACGGAAGAGATAAAGAACCCTGTCCCACCCGCTTTCAACAGATGGTGATAGAATATATACTTCTGTTTACATCTAACATTGTAACCTCGGACACCTTGTTAAGGCCAAAGGCTGAGGCATTCATAATTAACTGCTGATTTGAAGGGCCTTGATTTATTGGTGTTCCAGCATGGGGCTCTTTAAATGGACCTTTATTTTTAAGTAATACTCTTCACAATGTTTCACACCTAGGGCACTATGAATTTGAGGATCCCAGCTCACTGGCCATTCTTGAAAGCCTTCGGGACACTGATGGATGAATGAATAGCATACGCCTAGGAAAGAAGGTCTGTGACTGCTTGGTGCTATAGCATTAAAAGAGAAAGAATAAATAAGAAGACAGGCTTTATGGTTAAATAAACTGCCGTATTCTGACAGGATAATGCTAGCATCTAATTGTAGGACAGTCGAAAGGCTTTTTCCCCCATAAATATCTTGGGTTAAATTAAAAAAAAACACCCTCTCAAACCACCGTTACCCCAAGAACTCTTAAAAATTCAGTAGGTAGCATTATGTAAAATAAGCATTTTACACTGACCACTGCTTCCTCCTTTGTCCCTGGTGTGTGTGCAGCACTTTCTGCTATTTGAAGTGGGGAGAGGCATTTTGGTGTGGTTGCCTGCCTCAGTTCAGGACATATGTATATTTTTTGCTGCAGAGCATGGTCTTCCTGGTGCGTGGAGCAGAGCAAGGTGATCTGGAGCAGCCTAAGGAAGGGAATAAATCAATGAACCAAGCAAAGGCAGTCACTGGTAACTAGCTAAGAATAAAGAGTCAGGCTCGGGTATGCAATGTTCACCATCAGCAAACAGAGCTTGAAATCCTCAAGCCAAATGGGGCATTTCTGAGCTCAGGACAGGCTGGGAGGAAGCTGAGTTGTTACTGGATCTCGGGATGCTGTGGACTGAGTGAAGGTCAGCTTCAAGCAGTGTTTGCTGACAACTGCAATAGATGAGTTGCTGTGTGAGCTGGCTTTAATGGACTTGAATGAAATAAGAAACGTTGGAACCTGAGTGTTGTTAAAGGGTTTTATGTATGAAGCCATTATCTCTTGGTTTTGTAGCCTCACTGTATTTGCCTGGCTGGGACATGGCAGAAAACCTTGTGGACCTCTTTCTGACCTAGCTGGAGGGTAAGAAGAGACCTGAGTGACTGCAAGGTTTCCAGCCCAGTGAGTACCCTGAAAAGAACTGCGTTATCCAAATGCACTATTAAAACACTATAGATGCTCTGGGGAGGAAGTAGCACATGCAAGGTTTCTTGATTTAGTCTGGGTTCAGAGTCCTGTATTGCTCTTTTTTTAAACTGTCTGCTCTGTTTAGGTAATGCTGCCCTGACATACTTCCTTTCAGATGTTGGTAGCCTGCAGTGGAACAGGGCTCGAGCTGGCTCAGTAGAAAGGTAAAATAAAATATTCCTGACCTGTTACAGAGAAAGCCCCACACTGGTCCTTGCTGTGCTTGCCCCCATGGGGCACTCCTCTTTTTGTCCCTTTAGCCTTCAGGCTCTGGTGGCTGTCCTTGCCATCCCTCACCCATACCCTGGCCCCTCCTGCTTTGGCAGCTCTTCTTTGCCCACAGGGGACGGGGATTGAACTGCCTCCTGCCTTGCCCCCTTCCTGTCCCCAGGGCTCTGTTCAGCTGTAGCATCTCAGTGCTGTTCAACACTACAAAGAAGATGTGCGGGTCTCTGGCCAAGAGGAGGGCTGGTGCTTACAGCCAAGCAGCTGCACAGCATCCACCTGCAAGAAATTACAGGGATCTCCCAAGCTATTACTGCTCTGATGCACCTGAGTGGTGTTCTGGGGATTTCCCCTGTTTGGCAGGGAGGCAGTTGCAACACAACTGAGCTTTGGCTCCAATAAAGATAAAAAATGTGGTTGATAAAGGATATTATCTCCTCAAACTGTGATTTAGGCTTGCTGTTCTGCCAGCACTCTTCTGTGTGGCCTTGTCAAAGTTGCTTCTGTGCATCAACCCCCCCTTGCACTAATGGTCCAGGGCTGGTTTTGTCACAGGGGTATTGTCAGAATAAACACAGCTGAGGCCACAAAGCATTGTGGTGACATGAACCACTCCACTGTCTTGATTGATTGAATGCAATAAACAGGATGTCTAAGTCACCTAACTCACATCACAGGACGTCTCACTTTCGCCTTGATGAAGTAAATTTTCTTAGCTTGCCTGGAAATTGTGTTGATATTCTAAAGCAGAAAGCAAAACCAACCCCAAGTCCGGCGTATAGAGACAAGAAAGGTTATTTTTAACAGCGTGGGAAGTGCTGTACTTACAAGGCTAACGCTACCCACGGGACGTGCCTTGCATTTTGCTTAACAGAAGCAGAGCCCTCTCGAGTTACGGAGCTGAAGGGGAATAGCAAGCTGGTGTGCTAATAATTCCCATGTTACTATTTTTAAAGTTCTGCCTGCGTTGTTTGTAGCATTGTTACCCAGCAGTGCCTCCTGATGCCAGGTTACTTCAGGCAAAGTTGGTGTTTGCACTTAAATCTGTATTAATTTTCTTGCTTTTTGTTTGCTTCCCTTCCCCCATTATAGTCTTATGCACTTGTGCATAAGAAAAACCAAACAAACTTGTAGCCAGAAACTTAACTTTGACAAAATTCAATTTTGCTGTCTTGTTCAAATACTCAGAGCTGTATTTACAGAGTCCCAGCACCCTTCACCTGCCTTTGTGGCCTTAGCTGTGTGTACACAAAATGACTTCTGTGAATTTTTTTTTTGCCTTGATGGCTCAGTTCTTTCCTAGTCAGCTTGTATGTGAAAACACCATTGAACACCTTCAGGCAAGCTGATGGGTCAAATAATTAGAGGTACAAAGCTCCTTTTTGCATGCCTGCCCTGGTCCCCAGTGGAAGCTCCCAGGGAGGTTTCGTCTGCTGCTGTGGGGCTTGGTGGAGCCTCTCCTCTGCTGGCAAAGCTGTCTGGGAAATCTGGTTCCCTTGCAAAGGCTCTGGTGATATGTACTGACAACTGTGAGGATGCCCCTGAAAGGAGAGCTGCTGGAGGAGCAAGAAAGGCTGTTACTAGCAATAAAAAATGAAACATTTGTGAGAGACCCTCTGAAAGAAAGCACGTTTTCTACGGGAGTGGGGAAAGCCAAAGTACAGCTTGCCCTCTGCAGTAACGCTGTTTCTTACCCCTTCTGTGCACAGGGAGATTCCCGTGCATCCCTTGCCTGTCAGCCTGCTGGCACCGCGATAAAGCGTCACTTACCTGGAGGCGGCAGGGCTGCTGACTGCTGCCGTGTTCCTATAGCGACAAGCAGCCTTCCCAGGTGCGTGCAGCAAATAGGGAAGCGGGAGAGCTGAAGGGGAGAGGAGGCAGCTCATTTGTAGGGTCTCAGAGGCAGAAGGTGTGAGAGGGAGGGTAGGGAGGTGGGAGCAGAGATCCTTACGTGTTGAGCAGTCTCGCCACAGACTCATAAGCCCCTTGCTGTAGTCTCCTATCTGCCAGCACAGAGAGGTGTAATATAAAGGTTATACCAATGCACTATTCCAAGCTTCATTTTTATTCCAGAGGGTTTAAATTATTTATGTGCAGCACAGCAACAGCTGAACCTGCTGTTAGAACGTACCTTGTAAGGCCTTTTAAAATATTTAGTACTTACTAACAGGACGAAGCAAGCAAACAGGAGTAGCTAAAGTGTTGATGATGCAATCAATTTTTAAACAGTTAAAACAAATTAGGCAACACTTCAGAAGACAAGTGTACAAAGGCCATTTGCCTCATACCAAGCGGTCTGCACAGTGACAAGAGACCATCTGGCTGATCTGGATTTTTATGTGGGGCTGACTGCTCAGTTCAATGGACAGTGCTCTTAGAATGATGATCCTGTAGATTCAGCTGCTTGGCAGCTCCTGGATCTATCTTTTGGTCAGTCACAATGGGAACCAGGCACCTTCCTTTAAAAAGATGCATCTGCTGTGGGCAAGTCTCGCTGTGGTATGTCCTTGTAGACCTACGCTGGAGCTCTCGCTCTGCCAGCTTCCCTCTATTTTCCCTTCTGCGTGGGTGGATGTTGCCAAAGCGAACGGATAGCGATCGTGCTTCCCCCAGGCAAAGAAAATAGAAAACATTCCCTGGCAGCTTTCTTGATTTCTTATTCCAAATTTGTGTTTATCTTATCAATATTCATGGTGGTCCGTATATTCTCAGGGTATCTCATAGGCCATTGTCAGGCTAAGTAGATTCAGGAAAGCTCTGTTCTCAGTCGGGGTTGTGAGGCAACTGGACTTGCCCAAGATAATGCAGAAAGTACAGGGCAGGGGGCTTTGCCTCCAAGTTTGCTGGGTATATTATTCTTCCTGGCTGCTGCCGCAGGAGCTCAGCACAGTGTCCCTCCCACTGTTGCTGGTGGCATCCAGAAACAGCAAGGGGCAGCCGTCTGCGTGGCTTTACAGCACCTGGGTGGGAGGAGTGGGTATGACTTACCGACCTCAATCCTCCAAGAAAGGCCAGTAACTTTTGTCGAATGTAAAACAGTGATCATGTGTTCCTGCTGAGAAGGAGAGAAAAAACAAACAATAAACTCAACACCCAGCTCAGGCCTGGATGGAGGAACAGCCCTGTTTAGAGCATCTCCTCTCTGTCCACTGAAACCAAGGGGCAGGAATAGCTCTACCAGAGTCAGTAAAGGTTGTTGGCTCTGTGGGTGAACTGAGGACATATCTGCACCTGGATCTGGACTGCCAAACACAGGCTGCCCAGGACAGCTGCCAGCCATAAGGGTCAGGGACGAGGTTAGCATGGAGGACAAGGGAGAGAGTGAATGTGTCCTAGGGAAACACTGCACTTCACCTTGGTCTCTCCCCGCAGCAGGAGGGAAGATAATGTGTGACATTGGATTGCTCTGGAACAAAATTATATGGACAAGAGCTTGTGTCAAGCCAGAAGAGCTGTGTCTGAGAAAAAGATAGGAACTGATCGTGTGAGAGGTGCAGGGGAGAAGCATGTGAGCGGCTGGGAACAGCTTGAGATGAAATGAAAAAAAGTGGAACAGGGTACAAGCAAGTGACATCAGATGTAATAAAAATCCAAATAAAAATCTTGGCAAGGACTAGAGAGCTGAGGTGTGGCTGAGAGAAAAGAAGACATAAATATTAGAAATAAATTAAAAATGTCCAGGGCTGCAGAAACAGTGGAAGATAATACAATAACATTAAATAGAGCAAGCACTAGCACTCATTTGCTAGGATAGATCAGTGCTATATTTAGTTGAGTAACACAAATACACTTCAGGGTAGCTTAAAAGGATTTTATGGCCAGAGCATGGTGAGTGCTGGCTGCAATAGCTGACAGTAAATAATTACAGGTGGGAGGACTAGAGTTAGTAATTACTGAAATTTCCTGACCTTGCTCATTATAAGATGCTCATTTTGGTTATTTATAACTCTAAGAAGGTATGACTGGGCTGTAATTTTTCACAGCAGCTGTCTGCCCCAGGCTGAATGTGTCTGAAAAACAGCATTTCAAGACAACTGGGACATTTCAAGACAACTGGGATGAGACTTGGGATCATGAAGAAGATGGAAGTAGAGACAGACAATAGGAGTAAAAAAAGCATCCTTTGAGTGCCTAAGGATGAAATCAAGAAGACAAAAGCCCAGCTGGAGCAAAGACTTGAGGCAGGCTTTTAAGGGTAACAAAGAAGGAATCCTGCAGGTATGGTAGCTCCTAAAAGAAATTCAGGGTAAATATGGGTCTGCTAACAGAGAGAGGAGGCACTCAGGTTTGACACAGAAAAGGGTGAAGTGCTCAAGTACTGGAAAAACAGTTACAAAGAATGCAGGACCCAAATCCCTCCCCAGTATATCAAGGGGCAATGCCCACAGACAGTACCACGGGGTGCTTGGGTTGGACACAAGGTAAGAGGAGATGTGTACTGCATAGGAAAAGCTACCCAAGCGCTGAGGTTTTGGGGCTGAGATAGACAAAACTGTGACTGACTTGATGTGGCTTTGCTGATAGCCCTGCTGTGAATGGGGACTGGACTGCCTCCCAGCCAGCATCTCCTTGGTGCTCTGAAGCTGTGGTGGAAAGTGTTGCTGTGACTATGCTGGAAAAAGGTACAGTCACTTTTTATTTGAGAAGTTTTAGTGTCTCTGTATTTTAACTTTGAAAGGCAAAAGAGGTCAGGTTTTTGGTCACGGGCAGAGGACCCAAAACACTGTTCACCAAAGCAGCCTTTACTTCTAAGTCTGTGTTGACAACTTGAGGTTTTCCTCTTTGACTCTTACTCGGCTGTCAGGAAGCATGTGCCTTGGGCAAAATATCCCATCTTCCCTGGTGCTGCAGATAGTAAAAGAAGCAAACCAGGTTTGGCTCTCAGTTGTGCTTTTCTTCCGAGTGGCAACAGTCAGCTGCATGTCTAAACTCTGGCAGGGTTTGCACGTATTTTTCCCCATTTGACATCTGAATGCTTCTGACACTGATACGCTTGGAGATCTGCTAGGATGGCAGTTTTGAAAAACACTGGAGGAAGAAACTAGTTCTTTCTCCGGAGCCGGGATTAAGTTGTGCCTCATGCAGAAAAGTAAAGGGGTAAACCAAAATAACTTCAAAATAAAACCCAACAATTCAGTGTAGTAAATAAATGGAAGAGTCCTGTGTAAAAAAAAGATGTCACATAATAAAACCTGTGCAGTAAATAAAAACGACTGACAGTAGTAAGTCTTTTTTTCTCAGATTTCAATGACCCACGGAGTGGCTGGTGCCCAGCAGTCAGGCTTAAGCAGGAAAGATCTCTGCAGCAGTCTTGCACACCAGGCTCTAATTTGCCCTGAAACCAGGAGAACAGCATCTTGGTAAAAACAGCACTGGTGTATTTGCAGACCCCCTTTTAACCAAGCAGACCCTTGGCATGTGAGGAATGGCAAACAGGCAACGTACCTGTACATCTTCTGTCTGTGGGGCAGAAATGTTACCGATGTACTTACAGGAATTCAGAGATGTGGTTTCAATGTATTGTGTCAGAGACAGAGCCCAGCCAAACCAGCTAAAGATCTGAATCTTAGCACAGAGCATAGGATATCCACTTGCTGCCTCTTGGAATATCACTCTTGGCCAACCCACAGAAAGGAAAATCCTTACGCAGGTGTAAAGTCAGGAACCAGGGCAGAAGAAAGTCTTCAGTTCTTGGAGTGGAGAAAAATTGCCAGAGGAGCTTGTGGGGTCTGTGCAGTTCAGCAGATCTCTATGTGACCTGGAAAAGGGGTTAGCTGTGAGCTGCCAAAATTTGCTGATGGCATTAAATTGTTCAAATTAGTAAGAAGCAGGACCAGCTGTGAAGACATTTAGAAAGAAGAACCTTGTAATAGTGGGTGACTGAGCAAAAAAAGAAAATTGCATATGACATTCAGCATAAACAAGTGTTCAGGGATGCATGTAAGGGCAAAACAGTTATGACTCCACATATAAAATGACAGCCCGGAGAAGAGCTGAGGGAGCAGGGAAATATAGTTCAGGAACTTGATCTGGGATTACATCAAACACCTGAAACCACTGCTAGTGGTCAGTACTCAGTGAGGGTTAAATAAAACTGACATATACAATGTTAGGAGTTATTAACATGTTAGGGAACAAACCAGAAAATACTAGTTTTGGTAAAACAGCACTTTCTGCTCTGACTTCACTAGAGTGGTTTCCTGGAGACCAGGTGATGAGTGTTCACAGCCTTTGTGTCATTCCCTTGTCTGAGAGAGAGAATGGGGAGGGCTAATAAAGAAGGGCTTTCTTCTCATACTGTATGATGGCAATTTTCCTTTGATACCAAAGACTTGTTCCTCTTTCAAAAGAAGCCAGTTTTGCAATGTGTGGAGGAACAGAATGAGCCCTCCAATAAGTGCTGTGGGGGAACTCAACAGCCCCTACTCTAGTTCATCTCACCCCAAAGGTTGCATGAAGGATCCCTGTTAAAAGCAGTAAGGGCAATATAGGTGAAAACTGATATTGGGGTGAGATTATAGCTCAGGATTATCTTAGAAAGTGGGAGTCTTCAATAAGATGCAGTAAGGAGTTCTTGGAAGCATAGAGTTGAATAGCATTAGTGGAAGGAATACTTGGAGGTCATTTAATCTAACCACTTTCTGAAACCAGAATTAACCTCAACATCAAAATAGGTTGGTCATGGCCTCTTTGTGATGCAGTGACTGTGTTGAGCAGTTTCAGTGCTCAGCCATGGGCTAGTCCCAGTGCAACAATTCCTGTGTGGATCACTGTGTCTTGGCTGGACTTGTGAAGAAGTAATTAATCTTGCAAGGTCAGGTTTTTTTCTTGTATCCGTTCACATTATCTGTTTTTTGCTGGGGCTGTGATATTGGCAGTTTATGCAGGATGTTGAGATAAAAGGACAATTGAGTTGCCAGCCTGGGCTGGGAGGGTTAATGGCAAATATGTGCTAAGAGCACTTCAGGCACTTGAGCCTGTCCCGAGAGAGAAGTGATTGGGTAAGACCGACCCCCAAGTGCACTGTATGAGGAAGGCTCAGGAAAATTACCAGCTTTTTCTGTCCATGAGAGGTAGTCCTTGCCCAGCAGCTGAGTGGCGGGAGGACACTGACTGACTGACTTGTGTGTTTTCTCTGGTGGCCCTGAGAATACCTTCCCCAACAGACATAACCTCTGGGCCTTGCTGTCTCCCAGAGAAGCTGAGCAGTGTGGGGGCTTTAGGTGAAACTTCTTACTGGGTTGGAAAAGCCAGCTCTTGCTCCCAATGGCACATTTCTTTTCAGCCTCCATTACTGCTATGTTGACCACTGCTTCGAAAGTAAGTTTGTATTGGGGGTGAGGGTCAGCGTGTATGGGGATTAGGGGTGGTGTTCAAAGACAGTAGACACCTGGTTGTATTTAAATACTTCTTGTGACTGCTTTCCGCGTGGTTTGTTGAACAGGATGAAGAAGCACAAATGAAATCAAGTACCCTGGTTGTACATGTCCCTTCTCAGTCCCCTAGCTCAGCTTCCCAGATGTGTTCCTGCAGCTTCTTGCTGGTGAGCTCACGTGGCAAGGTTAAGGCTGTGGGATAACCTGAGGCCAAGGGCTGTGGCAGGACAGTGTCCCAGCAGCTGGGCACAGGGGGCAGCCAGCTGCCTGCTGCTCCCCAGCTGTGTTCTCTGCTGTGGCCCAAACCAGGGCTCACGGGCTGGCTTTAATATGTGCAAGCTTTCTGCCACCTGCTCACCAAATGAAAAATTAATATGCTTATGCACTGACTAAATTATGCTGTACACTAATTCCTGAAGAAAATGTTGATAAGAGTGCTTGGAGAAAGGCTTTTTAATATCCTTTCCAAGTGACTAAAGGAATTCCAATTAGACCTTACATGTCATTTTCATTTCCCTTGTCATTGCTGTCTAATTCTGAAAAATGCTTCCATCTCTCCTGCTTTCATGTATCATCTGCTTTTCTTATTTGTCCACCCATAATCCTGGTGGGTGACATGACAGCTATTTCCATGGCAAGAGCATTACAAATTCTAATAATATCTTTCACTGAAGTAGCACATTTATCCCTGGTGGAGCTGTGTGAAATGAAGTTTTATATACATCGTTTTACCACTTCATATGGTTTTCTAATCTTGCATTGTGCAGCTCCTGGTTACCACATTTCATGTAACTTGCTGGAAAAAAACCCCACAACACTCCTTTTTTCCTTTGCGGTTTTGATCTAAAAAAAACCCCAAAAACTCTTCGGCTTGGAAGTACGATTTATTTAGGTTTTGGGTTGGAAACAAAGCTATTCAGCATTTAAAAATGTTAAGAAAATGTCCCTATGTGCTAAAATAGGCTTATTTTCGTTTGTGTAACCAAAAGTAAACCCCCATCCAACCCCTCTGAATTTCAGCTAGACAGTTTTGCATTTGATTACTTCTATTCCATGCATCCTTACTCTGAAAAGATTGAAAATATGTTCTTGTGCTGAAGATTTTATATTAAATAATTATTTTATCTGCAATTGAAACACAGCTACTTTTGCATGGGGTGTGGCCAGTGCTGAGCACTGAGCTGCAACACTGCGCAGTAGCTGCCGGGATGCTGGGAAGGGAGCACAATGCCCAGGCATCAGGACAGAGAGGATTTGTGTAGGCTGAATGTTAATGACTCCAACTGCAGTTTTTCCAAGGAACTAGGCTCAACTTCTCTCAGGATGGAGGACGACGAACAAGAGATATTCCTGGCCAAGTGTCATGGTTTTAGTTCAGCACAGATGTGGAGGGAAGGTTGCTGCTGAATGCTAGCACTAGTTTGTTGGGGTTTTTTGCAGTATCTGCAATTTCTTTGTCCTTGCTAATTAAAAATATGTCTGTGAAATGAAGAAATAATGAAAAAATAGACAATTACTTCTTTGGCAGTTGGCTTAGGGCAAAAATGGTATTTCCTAGAATTCTCTAATACTTCTGCTCAGTGACTGAATATGTGTTGTTTAAATTGGATAACTACTGCTGCAGCCTCCTCTTGAGAGGAGAGAAGAACTAGAGCTCATTTGTTGAAACTCTCCTCTGCTACATTTATTCTCACACAGTACTGGGCTCACCTTGGCTGGTTTCTTATTTAATTGCTGTTGACCAGGAATAATTTCACAGAAGGAAAAAGACTGACACTGCAAAACAGTGCCAAAGAGGACCAAGTAATGCACAAGGACTAAAAGTCTCCTTGTGCATTACTTTATTAGTGTGCTTGAGAACTAAGAATATAATTTGAATCAGTAAAATGTTCAGTGACTCACTGCTTCATAGCCCCATCAACTTTCCAGGGGTGGCTGTGCAATTTGTATTTTGCCCCTGAAGAACTTGTGAGCTCAGTTATGTTGAATTCAGAAGTATGTATGTATTTAGTCCTTATTTGAATTATTTTTTACTAATCCAAGTTTAAGTATGGATTGCCCTTTTACTCTGCGGCATTACATCACTTAAAGGAAAAATTTTACTTTTAGTTGTCCTATATTTTGCAATGTCTAGCCCTGAGTGTCCCATAAAGGAGTTATTTCACAAGCAGTAAGTACATGCTTTTTGTTAAGACATGCACAAAAGACATCAATGAATGATGTTTTAAACCACTGAAATCTAAAGTGAATACTCCGTGAAATTCCGGGGGAAATCACAGCATGACCTGCCCCCTGCTCTTGCTGGCCTTGGAGCCAGGCTCCAAAGAACAACACATGTGCAGTGGTTTAAAGGAAAAGGAATTACACAATACAGAGGGCAGGGCACAATGTGCTGTGGCACTTGACAGTGTCCTTGGTCATGCAGAAGAACATTTTTGTACAGGGGAAAAATGTTTCGCTTTCAAATTTATGTTGTATTTGAAAGGGACCTGCAGACATGGTAGCTGTGTGAAAAAGCAAAGCAAATTTGATTACATGTTCAAAAGCAAGACTGCCTTCTTTTGATGCTTTTGTGTAGATGTTGAATGCCCCCAAAAGCAGAGAAGTAATTCTACGAGGCCCCTAATCAGTATACTGAAAGTTGCAGGTTTGAAGAACAGCTAATTATGATGTTAGAAATAGTTATTTCTGATATTTTGAGGTCCCTTATTTTGTGCTTGAAATGAAATACAACGCGGAAGTGCTACAAATCTAACTTCAGAGAACTTGTGGCTAATAACAAAACATGTAGTAGATAACATCCTTGATCTCAGGGATAAAAAAACTTCTGGAAAGTGATCATCAGAACTGTGATGTAAAACCCCAGAGCATTCTAGGATTCACCTAGATTTTTGTGAACTTTTCCCCTGCCCTTCGCTACTGCCCTGCTTAGAAAAGCTGATTCTGACGTGAGATATGCACTAGGGACAACCCAAAAGAAAGCATCAGGCCCTGCTTTTGCACCGCTACTTCCATTTTCACTGCTATTTTGCAAATCTTTTTTTGAACCATTTTCTTTTTTTTTTTTCAATAGCAGTTGTGTCTAGAATCAGCTTGATTATCTCTGCTGTGGAAAAAGTGCCTTCAATTCTTCCTTTTCCCTCCTTACTTTCCTCAGAGGAAGTACCATCTATTGTCTACTGTAACTAGCTGTGCCAAAGCATCTCTCTGTTTCCAGCCTGTGATCCCTTCCCCGCTGTTCCAGGGCAGATCTCAGATATTTAAGCAGCTCAGTTCAGTTGCCTAAACAACAGCCATCTAGTGCTGTTCAAGTGCCTTGCAGTATCAGCAGATGTGACACTGAGTCTGTGCACAGCCCCTTCTCTACAGAGGAGCAGGGTGTTGTATCCCAGGTATCTTAGCGGGACTGAGTTCAACTGAACCATTTTCCATCCCTAAAAGTGTTCAAAGCCAGGTTGGATGGGCCTCTGAGCAACCTGGCCTGGTGGAAGGTGTCCCTGCCCATGGTGGGGGGGCTTGGAAATACACGATTTTTAAGGTCCCTTCCAACTCCAACCATTCTACGATTCTATGATATTTAGACAGGAGAACTGGTCCCACCCTCTCCTGTGGTGGTATCCATCTGTGCCAGTGTCAAAATGAGGACGTGGATGGATGAACCTTGGCTTTCTAGCAGGATGCTTGCCTTGCAGTTCCCATCGGCAAAGAGCCTTCACAGAGGAGGTGATAGGGCAGAAAGGTAGGGTTAAAGTGTTTTAGGAAATAAGGACACTTCTGGGACAAGAAGGACCTGTGCAGGCTATGCCATGGTTAAAATGAGGTCAGGCTGTGCCTCTGAAAGGGCTGGGAGGGAAATAAACAGATTGGAATGAACAAGGAAATGAGGCTGCCTGTGGTCCCTCTTGGCCAGCAATGCTCAGTGACAGAGCTAGGGAAAAACAAACCCATGCTTTTACAGCAGCGCTTAGTGTTTAAAAATAAGGGTAGGAGAATGAGCATTCCTGGGCTCAAATGGCAACCCTGATGGAGCAGTCATCCCAGGGGCACGGTGGGAGGAGTAGGATCAGTGGGAAATGGTGTTGCCAGGCTACCAATCTTGCAGGAAAAGAAAGCAGGACATATTGGTGGGGGAGTGACGTTGTATTTGAAGGATAATATGAAGTGTAATGGCATAAAAATAGTCCAAGGAACACAATGCAACCCCTAGCTAATGGTGGCATGGTGGGATTGTACTGACAAACTCCTGCTTAAGGACAGGGACTGATCATCATAACAGGACTGGGCAATGTGAGGTGAGAGGAGCTGAGGCTGCAAAACAGACAGCAAAGGGGGTAGTTGTGTGGTCTCTCTAGAGACTGGATTGATGCCTTGTCAAGGGAAGGTGTGGAGGTAAAACATTTTGGCATGCAGCATTTCCTGCTGTGTAGAATTACTTGCAGGAGAAGATGCTGATCTCTGTTTGGACCCAAGTAGTGCATGAGACCTACTTCAGGAGGTAGCTGTCTCAACATGATTAGATTTCAGCAATAGCAAACCAAGGGAATTCAGAACATGAATATTCAATTTCAAGACAGGGCGCTCTGTGGAAATGAGACAATTTGTCAAAAAAGAAAATAAAAACAACCTTGAAAACACTAGTCTAGGAAGTGAGAAAACTGAGGCTTCTAAAAATTCCAGTATTAGAAGTTGGGGTAAATTTTGCATTACAATTAGAAAAAAAACATAAATCCAGTAACATCCCTTCAAGGCTTAATAAAGAAGTTGAGGCTATCACAAAGAATGGATTGATATTGAAAAAATGGTAAAATTGCCCAAATGAAGAGAGTCCATAAATTATGACAAGTAAATAGGCAAATAGGACAGAAAAAAAGCCCCTAAAACTTGAAGAGAGCCTTGCTAATGATGCTTGAGCTGTTAGTGAGAAGTTCTTCAAATGCATAAGAACTGGGAAGCCAGACAAGGGATCAGTGGGACCATTTGCTGGCCAAGGTGAAAGATGCTCTCAGCACATCATATCCAAGAGCCTCACTGTATTTGCACGTGTCTCTGCTGCTGGGGAGATTCCTACACCCAGCAATTTTTTTCACAGCAGGAAGGTCACAGGACCCAGATCAGGTTTGACTAAGCAGGTAGGTTAAGAAGTTCCTAGGACTAGATGGCATCTAGCCTGGACTTATGAAGATTCTCCAAAGTGAAGCTACTGCTCTTCTGCCCGTGTGACACATTGTTATGAGTACTTGCTGTGGCAGCAGACTGGTGGATCTCCCTTATAAATCCTGGCTATGACCCCTACCTATGGGGCTGGAGAGGATCAAAGGATGTACAGTGAACCTGATTTCCACCCTTGGCCAGTTAGTGTTGGAAAAAAGAAGGTCACTGAAACTGTGGATGAACAGAGCTGGCTTGGAAGGTCTCTGTCACTGCAGTGAGGACCTGCTTTGCTGCTCTGCTCAAGTTTTGTACACGCATCAAAGAACATGGATAAAGAAGTTCTAGTCGGCACACTGTAGCTTGGATCTTTCGTGTTCAGAATGCCAACCTGGATGGACCATTGCTCTAACTCAACAGTGTTTCTTGCCCTCTCAGATACAAGATTTAAACCCTTATTGTAAATCTTTGCTGACAGAATGAATTCTATGATGCAGGGCACTGTCCAAAGTGAAGAGCTGCTGTGAGCTGCTGCTATGTCATGGCAATCTTTCTCCTCTTGGAGTCTACCTGCTCATAAATGCAGATAAAAGTTTATTTTTCCATTGTCTGGACACTGGACAGAGGAAAAACTAGATCTGATCCCTGAGAACTTCCATCTAGTTTCCCCAGACTGACAAATCACCAAATGTAAT
This sequence comes from Machaerirhynchus nigripectus, assembly GCA_013397975.1. NCBI lineage: Eukaryota > Metazoa > Chordata > Aves > Passeriformes > Dicruridae > Machaerirhynchus > Machaerirhynchus nigripectus. Next base: position 292,096 of record VZRQ01000173.1, on the reverse strand, counting down.
TTGCTTGCTGTTAAGGACTGGCAGAGATGTCCTAGCAAAAATGAACTTACAGAATCCTTCAGAGCAGCATGTGTCGTTAATGGGGGTTTAATTACCCAAACATGACAGAACACAGATGGTTCATCCAATTTTTAGTGTACTGGTGGAGAGTTGTGAGACCAGGTGGTAAAAGCAACTGGGAAGAAAAGTTCTTAAAAAATTTATTTCTTACTAGAAGGAAGAGTTGAAAAGTTTATGCTAGAGAGCAATTAATATGGTGGTGATCATAAAATGACACAGTCTCTGATCCTCTGGATGAGAAGAAGAGGTGACAGAACAGTCAGGGTCCTGGACAACAAGAAAATTACAAGTGTGATACCCGTAATTAAAAAGGGGGAAGCAGGTGAGTTATATTTAACCTGTCACTTCAGTTCTCTGATAAATTCTGGAACAAATAATTATGTGATATTTTGTAGGCACCCTTGAGATAACAAAATAAACAGTATCTATTATGAATTTGTCAAGAACAAAGTGTTAAACCAGTCTTTATTTTTCTAAAAAAGCAACCCACTGGCAGGTAAGAAAGAATCAGCAGGAGCTGGCATTTGACACTCTTTCCCATGTACTTGTAAATAAACTACAGAAAAGTGGTCAGAATGAAATTGTTGAGGTGTCGAATCAAAATTTATACAGTACCCATTTTCTTGGGTGGTGACAAAGTCAAAATGATAGGATGGGTCAAGTGGGGATTTTGGTAGTATATATTGGGGTTTTTCTCCTTTTTGGATCCCAAGGCATTTTCATAACTTGAAGGAATTGCTGGGAAATAAAGTGAGACAGTTCAATAGGAACAAGTTCAAGGTAGTACCCGTAGGTAGTTAATAAATGGAAGCAGTCAATATTTGCCCTGAGGCAGTCTGCCAGGTGTGCAGCAGTCGATGGGGCCGTGCGAAGGGAGGTGAGTGCCAAGGCAGCAGCCTGCCACAAGAGGATCTGGGGCTCACAGAGAAGCACAGGATGAACTGGATCAGCAGCTCCGTGTACAGAAGGCCGATGTTGCAGCTGGTGGGGGAAGAAAGGTGAGGAAACAGGAACCAACCAGATACCTGCTGTGGCTATTTCTGAATAGGCCAGGGCAGGAGCTTTGCACCTCATTTTGGGCAGTAAGAATGAAGAAAAATGAGGACTGCCTGGAAGGATGAATGTGTAGAAACTGTGAGAATGGCAAGAGGGCTAGCAGACATCACCTACTGGGTGAAATAATGAGATTGGTTCATATGAAGGAAGGGGTTGGAGGGTAACAAGAAAGCAGTCTTTGAATACATAAAAGGCTCTGGAGAGGAGAAGGAAAATAAAATATTTCAGTAGTTATGGTAGCTGGAGCAAAGGGTAGTGATTTTGACTGTATGGGATGTGAAGCAGAGATGATTCAAACAAGACATAGGAAAATCTTTCCAAAAAAATAGCACTGGAATAGATTCTGGAGTGGCAGTGTTGGTGATGCCTCATCACTACAAGTGGTTAGGGCAGGTTAGCCAAATCTGTCCTGGAGAAGATAGAAGTACAAGGTGATTCTGCTGTGGGACAAAATTATTCTGAGACTTCATTTTCTTCTTATCCTATGTAGTTCTGACTTCGTATTTTTAAATTAAAAACCTTTTCTGAACTGTATTCCCTTCCTCTGTGCTCTATTTTGTGTTCTTTTTGATGTGATATGTTCTTTGAATAGTGCCGCTGATACTTTCCTGTTCATCTGTTTTACCCAATTCAAAATCTTAGAAATTGTTTGCATTAAATTGTTTTTATTTCTGGTCTGCAATAACAACCTGATACTTGACACAATAATCACTGAGGAGCTTGATTGCTTTGATGAAAATCTTTGCAAATAGTTAAGGAATTAGAAATTTTCAGTGTTGGTTTTGTGAGTACCCCTTGGCTTTTTTGGGGATTCTGCCCTTTAAATATTTTACTCGTCATCTCTTCTACCTACACCTGTTGTATTCTGCTCTCCAAAGCCAGTAAGTTTATTAGGGAGGCATTTCTAGTTCCCTGTACTTGCACAGTCCTATTCCTTCTTTAAGCACACTGCTTCCCTCGGTGTTGCCTGGGCTGAGTAAAGGAGGAACCCCATGTAATTACTTAGTGAATTTGGAGAGAGCTTTACATTGTTGGTAACTGGGACTAATTTAGGTGTTTGCTGCATGTCTGTCTGAGCAGAAGGAGTTAAACAGATAAAAGGCTGCATCTGGTCTCCTGTGTGCATTGTTTTACTCCCACGGCAATTTTTTACCTTTGTTGACAAGCATGTGCCCAACCATTCTTTCTGTCTCTCTTATTAGGAGAAGACAGAGCAGTAAGTCGACATGTTTCTGTCTTCTGTTGGGAAGTGATGAACTTTCCACAAGGCTTCATGTTGTGAGATAGTGTGGTGAAACATCTATTCCTGTCACCACGACCTGGAAGTTTTTTGTGGAAAAATTGCTTCCAAATATGTTCAGCCATTTAGTTCTGCTTCTGAAAAAACTCCACCTTTTCATCTGTGAGACACAGGGAACCTGTGCTGGAGCCACCTGTTTTAAGTAGACTCTCAAAAAGCCATAGGGGGGTGTCACCACTCAGATGGGGTGTTTCCAATTAAAGGATGAAACAGGAATGGGACTTCTGTGAGCAAGAAGCACCAGCAGTCTGTGCCCCGCAGCAGGCAGAAAACCACATCTGTGCCTCAGCCACCCCAGCTAGGGGCCTGGATGGGTCGTGACGTGTTGCAGAGTGTGGATGAGAAAATCTGAGGTGCTGGTCACCACAGCAGCCTTGGGGATGGCTGGCTGCAGCTGCACCTCTGTGCTGATGAAGGCTATAGAAGACAAAACAAGCTTGCAGAAGGGCAAATGAAAAGATTATAGTCTTCAAATATTTGCTTTTCCCTTCTGTCAGGGTTTCTCACTTCTGGAAGTGAATGGGATATCCCTATGAGATTTGGCTTGTTTGCAAGAGGATGTGAGTGTCATGCTTTCTGCAGCATCCTGCACAGGGGCAGCAGCTCAGGGGAGGACGAGAAGACAGCTGGGCCTAGAATAGCCAGAGACAATTTTTGAACTGCTGAAGGCCGTGAAAAATTTTGTCTCTGTCCTGAATGTTAAATTCACCAGAAAGTTGCCTGATCACCAGTATTTCCCCATGGGGCCATTGCAGCCAGCCTTTGCCCTTGGGTTTGGAGTGGCCACTGTTGTCTCGGTAAGGCAGCTTTTCATGAAGGTGCACATGGGCTGGGAATGGGCTTAATTCTCTGCTCGGCCCATTTATTGCACAGCTACACTGAAGGCAGGCCCACATAAGATTCAGCAGAGTGGCTTTGACTGGAGAAAGCACTCTGCTGTAGATGTATGGGTGCATCTGTTTAGTCTTCATGCTGCAGTGGTAATGTTCTTCAGGGGCGTGACCCGCTCGGCAGATGCTGTTGTTCTGGACTAAGCGTTAACATTGATGCCTTACCTATTGCTAGGTTTGATCAAGGATTTCAGTAATAAAGGAGGAATCAGTGCTTATCTATTCAGATTCCTCAGCAGAGCGAAGTATGACACAAAGGTAATAGACCTTGATGGGTAGTGACCTTTAGTTTCCTTAATAAATGCAAATCAATTGTATTCCTTATCCAAAGGCAAACTGAACAGATAGCTACCAAAGGAAAGGACTCGTATCCTTGCACCCCAAAGTGTGCTGGAAGCAGGTTGTACAAAGAGCACAAGCACCCGGGTTGCTCCTAGTGGGACCAGGGAATCGTGGTGTGGGGCCAGGATGGAGTGAGCATGTTGATAGCCAGCCAGATGGGGGCACAGAAGCCAAAGTGGTGTGAACTCCTGTGGAGAGAGGGAGATTTTTGATCACCTGTTTTCCATGAGTCAGCTCTTCTGACTGTTTCTGCTTTGGGGGGTGAGATGGGGGGTGAGGTGGCAGTTGGAGGCAGCAGAAATTAAATTACAGCAACCTGGGATAGCAAAGTAGCATTTGACGTGGATTCTAAGGCTGAGATTCTTATGGAGATCACAGTTGGCATCAAAATGTCTGAGCTTGGGGAAGTGAAAATTATTTATGTTGCTTAGTTCTTTGCGACAGGGAGTTTAGTTCCTTACATTCTAAAAACAGGCAAGACCTCCCCCCACTTTGAGCAGCATCATTTCAACATAAAATATTTCCCTCTACACAACCCTGTTTCTCAGTGGAAGGGTCTTCTTCTGTAGATGCTATTTTAACTTTACCATACAAGAGATCTGTCAAAGCGTTTCCCCCTCTAATATTAATTATTAAATATGATTTCAACTGGCTTGAGAAACAGTTCTGTCAGCTCATCAGCACTGAAGTCTCCTGATTCTTTTTGTTTTTTGGGTTTTTTTTGGAGAGGGAAAATACCCGAGGTCATTCATGTGTTGCAACAAGATGCTCATTCAATGATTTCAAACAAGCAAGTGTCTCCATTCTGGGGTTTTGCTTTGATTAGCACCCATTACAATGCTTCTGTGAATGAATGCATTCTATCTTCTTTTAGTCCTCAAGAATCTCATGCTGCTCAGACAGTGCTTTAGGAAAGAAATGGACCTCTTCTTTCAGTGTGTGCATTGAACTATACAGCAGTGTTTTACAGCATGCCTTAGAAAAAGCAAGAAGTTGGGGGACTTTGTGAATTGCATTCATAAAACCACTGGACTGGCACTTTGTGATGCTCTCTTCTGGGTGACCCATTGCAATTCCAGGCATAATCCCTCCTGCTAAGAATGCCATCCTGTGTGATTTAACCAGATCTGCCCCCATGCAAGGTTTGCTTCTGCCTGTGTGAGAAGGGATCCAGGTGCAAGTGTTCAGTTTTCAATGCAGAGAGAGCAAGGGGCTGGTGCAGGATATGGAACTCAGCCCATTCTGTAATTGTGCAGAGCAGCAGGCCACTGCTGGGATCCAGGAGGGATGGGGAGAGGGGGTGTGTGTGTATGCAGGTGGATATGTAGGAAGCAAGGATGGACAGTGATTTTGTAGGAGGACTGATGCATATCCGGAACTTGCTGTATGTTGACCTTGGGATGCACTGAAGGCGTCCCCTTCAGAAGAGATAGCACAGCCAAATACAGGAACAGGATATACATTCTGTACATATTTCATCACATTCAGACAAATGAGTGGGTGAGGTGTGCTTAAACCTCTGCAGCAACTTCTGCCAGCTTAGCCCACAAGAAATGATACGATGCTTGTATCACCTTGTTAGTAGTTTTTACCTTTTCCTGTTTAAGTTCCTGTATCTTACTTGTTTCTGTATTAAACATGGTGCTGCATTTTCTAACCATGTTGGAAAATGTTCGGTGTGCTGTTCAGTGCTTTTTGTTTCAGCTCAAGAACACTGTTTTAGATTTAAATATCTTCACTGAAGTAATGTGAGCTATATATTGAGTCAATGACTGCTAAATAAATGAGGCTGTAGTTCCCTCCACAGTAAGTGTGAGTTATTCCAGATTTTGCAAGACCATCTGTATTCCAGACTTCTAGCTGAACTTAGTGCAGAATATGTTTGATAGACAATAGTGTTATTAGATAAATTAAGTGTTAGCAATAGGCTGTCAGCTTAATTATGGTAGCTGGCTGCTCTTAAAAGACAGTGAGTTGTTTTGGATAGAAGTGTGTGTGTGATAACCTTCTCCAACTTCTTGTGGTTCTTGAAGTTGGTACAGCAAGGCAGGAAAATGCCTGTGGCAAAGCCCTGCTCAAATGCCTTATTTATAGGTCCCTATTAGCATTTTCTGTTTTAACACGTGAAACAACAACCATTGACTGAATCACAGGATGACCTCCACAGCTACTGAGCCACAGTTCTCTGACAGGGCACTTGGAGATTCTCTGCTATTCAGTTGGCTTGGCTGTTAGGTTTTTGTTTTCTTCTTATCAGCCAATTCATGTCACAGATGCCCTGTGTGTTAACATGAGGCTGAAACAGTCAGGAAGCAAGACTTGCATGAAGCATCCGGAGATGTCTTATGCTCTCTGCTGGTGCTTGAAAAATACATTGATTCAAAAGTGAGCATGTTGCTTTTTTCGTGGACCTGTGCCCTGGGATTCACTTGCTCCTACATTCAATTGCAACCCAGTCAAATCCTGTCTGCTTCTGCACAGTCTTTTTCCTTGCTTGCTTCAAGGACCTGAGATGGAGATTATTTTTCTGGTAGGAATAACTAGTCTCTGCAGTGAAGGCCATCACCAGCACTGGGTTTCGCAATAGGACTGGTAGTAGACGCGTATTATTCAAGTGTCTTTTATTCTGAAGCAATAATTACAGGTCTACTTTTAAATGATACTTGCATAACATCATCTATTGCATTTCAAGGCTAGGGCTGAGGCAATAACCAAGAGCCACAAAACCTGACTGTAACAGGGTGCTGCACCTTGGGGAGTGGGAATGAAACTGGAGGCTCCTTCAGGCAAAGTTCCACCAAGTGTGCTCAAGAAGTGACCTTGTGCCAGCTTCTTGACTGGCTATGCAGCTAGGTGACCAGGCTTTTTCCCCAGCTAAATTCTCCTGACAAACTTATATTCAGTGGCAGTGGGCTATGCCGTCTCTCCCAAACAGCGCTGAATGAAACCTCTCTGTCTCCTCTTCATCTCATTTGCCCATTTACGTGAAAATATCAGGTTCCTCTGGCATTGGCTTTCTCCCTCCTTCACTAATGTTAGTTACCATGGGGACTGCTAATAGAAGAAAAATCAGTGATTTACCCAAGTAAAAGATGAAAACATTTCAATGTTATGTTCATGTGATGCACTGAATATCTAGGTTTCTGAAGAATGGATATATGAGTGACGATTGTTGTGTGAACAGCCTGTAAATGCTAAGTAAGGGGGCTGTTGTTCTTGCCTTCAATATATCTGGCATCATAAAAGAGTGTTCTAGTACTTTTGCTTCCGTGTACTCTGTGCCATATAGCACAGGGATTTCTCTATGAAATCATATTTTTCCTCAGTTTTAAAATACTCGTAAAATGCATATATATCCCTCAGCTGTGCCTGGCATTTTTAAGATAATGAACAAATTCTACAAAGTTTCAAAGAGAAAGAATACTCAGATCTTAACCCAAAGACTTGATTTGACCTGAGGTGAGGCAAGAGGCAGATTCCCAATGAGTGCCTTGAATGTGGTGTCAAGTGCTTCTATGTGTAGGCTGCTTGCTGAATGGCACCACGCAACTGTTCAGAAATCTGAAATGACTTTTTTTTTTTTTAAAGTAGAAGCTGTAGATGACTGAAAGAGATTTCAAGTGTGAAATTTACACTTTTCATTAGTGCGTAAGGTTTTCCTCCTTGGTGGTGGCTTTCCTATAGACGACAAATTAGACAGAGAGAAGAAACTGCTAGGAAAATTTTCAGAACAGCCCAGCACCAAAGATTTGGTATTTGGCTGGGGCTGCTGGTAACTCTGCTAAAGAATGTGGCTTCCAGGTAGCCACTGGCTGGGTCACCCTGTGTGATGTGCTGAAGGGGAATGGATGCAGCTCTGCAGCTCGCCTCTGCAGACCTGTGCCACACTGCCATGAGGCAAGGTGAGGTCCACCCTCTGTTTTTGGTGCCAAGTTTATTCAGGCACTGATTTGAGTATGATACAGGTTTGGTGCATGCTGAGGGAGTTGAGGAGGAAAAGGGCATTGAAGTATTCTGGTTCAACGTTCAGTTTGCCCTTGGGATGCCCTAGGTGTGGGTTTCTGGTCCAAATTCAGCAAATGGTACTTACAAGGTTAAAAAATCCCCATGTCGTCCCCCCCAAACACACACACACACCCACACACCCACACACACACACGTAGAGAAAAAAGGGTGCAGTGGAGGAATTTGTACTAAAAGCATTTTTTTTATACCTGGTACAATACCTATATCTAAAAACGTGACTTAGAACTCTGTTCTGTTCCAGCAAAGCAAAAAATGAATGTATGCTTTACCTGCTCCGGCCTGTTTCAGTTCTATATAGAATTTCTTCCAGCTGACCTTTCCCAAGTTGGCATTTATTTTATATTCTTCTTGAATCCCTCACCCTTATCCTGCCTCTTTCTGTCACTAATATCACAGGGAGATGGCTAAGCCAGCATGGAGCACTTTTCCCCCCTCAGACTACGGCAGAAGTAAAAGTTGGAAGTTGTGCTAAACGCTGTTAGCCAGATTGAAATTGGTGAAGACAAGGCCCCCCCAAGCCAGACAGTGTGGGGAATGATGACTGAATGATGAAGGGCAGGGTTTTCAGGTGGAAACCCCTGTTCTTGATCCGCCTGCTTTTTCAGGGGGCTTGCAGCGTTACTGCTGTGGATGTGTTCAGTGATGCAGGATGTGTGCACTGATGCACTCCTCGGTTATTCTGTGGGGTTCCACCTAAGGCTTCTCAGATCCCCTTGCCCAATCCTTCAGTGAATGCTTCCAACTATATTTCAGCCCAGAGAACCTTCACATCCAAAGAAAGTCATCCCAAAGCTCTAAAATATTTCATTTGCCCCTTTTTATAGCAGCAGGAGAAAATATGCTCTTGTGTGGGGTTTTCCCAGTGTGCGTGGTGACGGAACATATCCTCAGCCAAGAGCACTTTTACAACCCCAGCTCTGCCCAATGAAGCTAGTTTGAATGGCTATTTCAAAAGAACTTTGAAAAATATTTATGGGTTTTTTTGTTATTTTTTTTTCTAATTGCATCTACTGTAGAGAACCTTCCTGTTGCCTGCCTCTGTTATTGAAATAAAGCTCTGTTAAGGTTTTCTAAATGTACAGTCTTTCGCTTTTTATATAGTAAGAATTAATTCTGATTGAATACTTTGCTTCACTGAACTGCAGATAAGATGAATGGGGAGCTGCTGGCTAAGAAAAGGCTCTCACAATGTGTTTTAGACCTCTGTGTCCCTGAGCACTTGATCTATTGATGGGTTTTGTAATGCTGTTATCCTGCTGATCTAGTTGCAGAGTTTTACCTCACGTTGCAGAGCGCCTGCGGAAGAAAAAAGGGAGGAAGAAGTAGTGGTGACCTAGTTTTTCTCATGTGTGTGCACACGGAATGTCCTGGATGCCCTACAAGTCATTTTTGGTGGACAGTTTTCTTGGCGCCAGACTCAGGCTCAGAGTTTGTTAATCCTGCTGATGATATTGAGGAAAAAAGAAGCAGGACAGAGTGGATGGTATGCTCTGTGTTTGCAAATCCTGTAAAGTTTTTATTTGGAAATATCCAGAGTTGTGGCCCTCATACTACCTTGCAGTAGGTGAAACTGGGGTTTTAGGGCTGCTTTAGGGATGTCCTCAGAGGTGTCTCTTGAGGCTTAATGCCCCTTGGTGTGAGCTGTACAGAGTGAGGGAGAGAATTAGTTTTAGCAGTACTCTTTAAAAAAATGTGGTGGCTAACCCTCAAAATCCTAACGCTGAAATTGCATTTATCTTCTTCCAAATGCTTTCTGAAACCTTAAGCTTAATACTTGCTTGGAGGGAAACCAGCGATATTTTTAACTGGAAGAGACCAGGCTGCAGGAAAGGGGCGTTTAGCCCAGGACCATGAGCATTTAGTGCTGCTTCTTGGCTCCAGCCTCCCTGAAGGGACTGAAAGGCAACTTATTTGCTTTGTCCTCCTACCACTGCATCAACACAGTGCCAGTGACAGCCTCATGACCTCCTGGAGCTCTCCCAGCCTAAATATTTCTTTAAAACAGATACCTACAGGGCCAGATTCCAAGTTGTGTACCACTTCTTATTACATATACACCCATATGGATAATTTGAATTTCAGGCACTCTCATTATATATTATTCTTGACTAAGCAAGTGATACCAAATACAAAATATTAATTACTAGCATGATATCCAAAATCTGTACAAATGATGAACATTTTGGTCTTATGAGAAATCTGGTCTCATTTCATAGACAGGGAATGTATACATACATCATAGAATACATTCCAAATCAGTATTGCATTCCAATACTGATTTGGAATGCACTATGCAGTGTGGAAAATTGCACATGACTGGCACAAAGCAAGGTCCTGTTCAGGCTCACAGCAACTAGCATTTGTACCAGTGACGACAAAGTTGCAAGGCTGAGGCATATCTTTCAGTGTCTGTTAAAATTATTGTTACTTTTTCTGTCAGATATAAATTGCAGTTGATACCTACCTCGATGCCTTCAACAAGTTTTCACAGCTGGCATGTAAATACACATGTATCAATCCTTCCTGGTAACTGGCCGGTTGCCAAAGTAGCTGAATACAGTCACAGCCCTGTTTGAATTTGGACACATCTTGCATCCTCTGATATGCTAAGTAAGTCATGAGCAGTTGCAAGAGTCAAACTAGTATTTATCCACCCGCTTGAAAACAGTTCTTGGAGTTCTTCAAAACTTCCCTGCACTCTGATTGTGGGTTTCCTGTAGGACTTCTTGCAGGGGGCAGAAGACATCTACACAGTAGATGTAGTGCTATGAGAGACTAATATCTTCACTAATGTTTTAGAGCAGGAGCTCTGTGCTGGTTGCAAAGCTGCAAATCATTGTGTTTTGGTTTTGGTTTTTTTTTTTTTTTCTTTTTTTTTTTTAGTTGCCTCGATGAATTGATGCTATCTGGTGTTAAGGTAGATGGCCAACAAGAGACACCTATCAGGGGTCATCGGCTTGCCTGGCCTTCCCTTCAGCAGTAGTGGCCTGAAAAGTCCAGCTTTGGTGGGTCAGGATATTGGGGGAATTATGGGAACTGCCTGGCTGGTCTCTGTGCTCTTTAGACAGAAGTACTTACAACTAAAATCAGAGGATGAGGATCACCAGGATAAGTCTCTGTCACAGGCATGGCCTTTACCTGTAGTAGCTGCCCCTGTTCTGGAGAACGCAGTACGGATGTACCGTGGCACAAAACCAGATGTGTTTGAATATGTTTGAAAGTTGATGCTTGCCAATATAGACGGTTCTTTCTGATCTAGACATCAGCCTTTGAAATTAAAAAGAGAGCTGAATGAGCTTTTCTTGTAAATGGGGCATTTTTTACCTCCCTTCCATGGGGCTTCCCTAGTTTCTAATTAAACACGTTAAACTAGAGCAAGAAAAAAGTCTCTTTTCTTTGTGGTTATTTATTGTGATTATCTATTTTCAAGCAACTTGGAATAGATGAAAATTACTGAGACTGCATAAAGGCATTTTGCTCTTTTGTGAAATTTCATGGAATTTGGCCTGTGGGTTTAAGAAACGCGTGACACGCACACACACACACACCGGGACTGCACCGGCTGTATTTCCACAGAAAAATTAGGCTAAGAAGGTCAAGCTGTGTTTAGCCCTGAGGTCAAATATCACACATTGGAAAATGTGCCTCTGTTCTTGGTTTACTTCTAAATGAAAAATATCATTTGTTTCTAATTTCTAACAATTCCTAGCACTGCAGTGTTTCCCTACTTTATTTAAGATTTTCTGCAATAGAAAAAAATGAATAACGCAAAAATGGATTTGCAAATTAATAGGTTGAATTCATGGTGCTAAAAATGAGGCTGCATCATGAATTACTCATGTATACCTGAATGAGCACTATCATTTCTTAAAACATTTGTGAGGTCCAGAAGATTCAGAGTCTCTTTCCTCACCAAAATAGTCTTGTTTCATAGTCAAAAATAACAGCATCAAAATCATATGAGAATAATAAAAAAAAAATCCCAGATGAAATAGGTTTTATGAGTCATAGTCATTAAATATGTAGAAACACAATGATCTGTTTTAAATACAGACTAAATTTGAAAGAAAAAATAGTCTAAATATTATACAAATCAATGTGGATGTTAGTCTTTGTAGAAAGGAAAGGTTGTTAGAGGGTGGCATGAATTATTTGTTCAGAAACTTGCAGTAGAAGATGTTTTAAAAGGCTCAGCATATTTTATAAAAGGGCAGAAAGCATATTCCAGCACAACTAGCTGAATGAAATTGCCAGGGTTGGGATTCAAGTGCCCTGAGGACATCTGCTCAGCACTCAGCTTCTGCAGCTCTTCACATTGTTGTCTTTGGCTGGAAGCTCCAGAAGCACAGGAAGACCTGACAGAGGTATCAAGGTGACATACTGAGTCCTGACTTCTGCCCTTCAGATCTGAAAGGGAAAATATTTAGCACTAAAAGAATGTGACACAGGAATGTAGGTGTACTGTCAGACCATCTTTATGTTTGTATTTAGCAGGAAGATCCTGTTAATTAGTCACCAGGCAAATCCAGAGGTCCCTGCCTGAAGTACTCCCCTCTAGTTAGTGCTCTCTTTCAGGGCTCCAGACTGAGTGATACGGTGATACTATCTCTGTGAACTCATGGAGGAAGCAAAAGGCCTCTTTTGCATACCTGTGGAGGATTCCTGAGTTAACTTGTAGAGAGAAAAGTGGGCTCAAACCCTAATGCTTTCCAAATCACCATTCAGGTTTCTCCTATTTAAAGCCAGATCAGTCTCATAGCCTCTGTGGATGCTGGGCTTGTTCAAACCAGCTTTCTGAGAAGTGAAAATCCCAAATATACTATGAGTTTTCTTTCCAGGAAGTGTCTCCAGCTTCTCTTCCTCTGTAACCCCTTCCTTTGGGGCGGAGTGACTCAGTACTGCTAGTGGTAATGAGCAGACCATTTTGATTGATGAGCACTTCACACTGATTCTGTGATGCTGGGGGAAAGAGCACAGACGACTCCCAGGGTGCAGGCTGAAAATGTGCTTCGCTCAAACCTCTTTCTTCACACTGATAAAGGGAAAAAAAATGGTGTGAGGTTAAATACTGTTCCTCTTTCAGGTTCTAGATTTTAGATACATCCTTTTCATTAATAAATATCACTCTGTTTCAGCGGTTATCTATGCAGTTAGAGCACACCAGGCTTTTGTCAGTGCTGGAGTCCCAGTTTGCCAGGTGCTGGGCAGTGAATGCCAAATCATTTAGAGCCTAGTGAAGCCAAGACACTATGAATGGACAGAGCAAACTGCTGAAAAGAAAGGAGAAACATGAATGGAAAAAGTAGCTGTGGGAACAGATGTACATTTGCAGGCCAGAAGCAAATGTAATTAAGAGGCTTTGAATGATTTGTAGTCCTTGCATACAAACGTCACCTCTCTAACTTGCTTTACTCACTTTCTCCCTAGATGTCAGCATGTGGCACATCAGATGGACATTCAAGTAGAATTTTGTGTAAAAGGAATTAGAGGAAAATAAATACTATTTTTGTTACATCTGGGAGACTCTTTACATCTGCTTTTGCAATAGCTTGTTAACAGGAAGTTTTCCAAGTGGGGAGAATTTGGTTGATAACAAGATATTGCTTTGTCAACATCACAGGATTTGAAGAACACCTGCTGGCTGTATTTGAAGCTTGAAGTGGGGGAGAGGAGCAGTGTTAGTTTCGGACTAGTAACTGCTGAGAAGAGCCATGATTTCTAAATCACTCTTTTTCTAAAATGCTGTGGCTTTGCATTAGAGACACTAACTCTGAAACATCTCAGTGCCTTCTTTCCCTTTTGTAATACTAACCCATTTATGAGACACTAGCTATGGCTTCCTGTTCTCTCCCCTCTTTCTCTCGTGATGTTTGTCAGTGCTTTTACAGCCTTTGGCAGCTTCCCAGCCAGAGCAGGTTCCCTGCCAACAGGCTCCCCTCATGGCAGCTCATTTTATAAAGGGCTGACTGCTTTGATGGATGATAAGGCTAAGGAGAATGAAGGAACAAGGGATGGGTTTTTTTAATTTTTAAGGAAAAAATCCCTCTCACTTGCATCTGAAAGACATATTGTAAATAGAGTCAGTCCAAAACTTGCAAGTTTTTATCAAAAGGGAGCCCATCACGGGTGAAAGCTGTTCCTGTGGTGCTCTGTGTGTGATATGGGGTGTGGGAGGTAGAAACATCAAGGCAGGAAAGGTTAGGAAATAAAGGAGAGCAAATTAGAGTCCTAGGCTATGGGAGAAAAACACAGTGAGCGGAGAGAAGGGAAGAATAATCAGTCAAGGGAGAAAACTGGAACAAAGAAGGAAAGAAGTTGGAAAGCAGAAACAAAACAAAAATGAAACAAAAAAATAGAAACAAAAATGGTCTGTAAGCAAAAGAGAAGCTGAAGAGAAGTGCTGGAGGAAAGCAAGGTTGGTATATATGCAGCCATGTATGCACACGTGGTAGAGGAATAAGGAAGAGCTGATGCCACGATGAAAAATAAATAATTAGAAAAGATAAAAACGTCTTTTTGCTGACCTCCCTTGTCATCAGTCTGGCTGATACCTCTCAGTGTTGAATTTAATATTGGTGTTTAGTTCTGCAGGTATCTGATTGAGCCTCAAAGGCCTTGATTATTTCCATCTTGTGGAGATTTGCCTCAGTGCTCATAATTACTGAGGACACAGAAGGAAATACATGTTTTGAATCAGCCCAGTGTTTCCCTCATTTTGTGTGTCCCGGCTGGACTCTGATGTTGGCAATTATTTCAGGTTTGCCCACCTTACCTTTTCTTACCTTAACACTTACGCTTTTTAGCAGCTATTCACATCTTAAGAACCTCTAGTTCAATGTGAACATCTCCTGTGGATTATGTTTCACATCCTCTGGCTGTAGAGGGTAGAAACATAAAATGACACGTTCCCTCAGTGTCCATATGATCTTTGCGCAGCATCAATATGTCACTTCATTTCCTTGCTCATTCCAACAAAACCTCTCGTATGAGTGCAATTACACAGGAGCATGTAAACTGTAACTTAAGGGAGAGATGTCCATGGATGTCTTGGCAGGAGCAAACCTGTCCTATATGCCTGTATGCTTGGGTAAAGCTCTATTGGGTCTCAGTCCAGACTGGCTCATTACACACACTGCATTTACAATTGCCTTTTCCAGAGGAAACGTGCAGCATATTAATGGTTACTTTGTTAAGATCTTTTTCCTATCTTTTTTTTTTTCCCTCCCCCAGCTGCTGCAGGCATCTCTAGCAGACCAGGGCCCACAGTCATTCCTGCTGGCCACAGGCAGGCAGCTATCATTAATTTAAGGTAATTCTTAAGTGTCTAGTAATAGGGTAATTCTGCGTTTTGAACACCTTTCTTATTTACAGCCGTAGCTCTTGGGGCATTCCCATCCCATACACATCTACTGCGACAGCAGAGACAAGTGCTCTCTGAAAATGATGCATCAAGTCTTCTCTATTTCACAGTAAATTTTCTGTCTTTCTTGGATACCACTTGCTGTGTTCTCTGTTCCCACACCAAGTCAGTGGTGTTGCCTATCTTCCTGCAGCAGGCTGTGCTGTGGAGGTTGGCACAGGCTCCGCTGCCTGCCCAGGGCCAGCAGGAATGGCCCTGGGCCCGGCTCTGCCAGAGATGCCTGCGGCACAAGAAGGGAGCAATTCCAGTCGGGAGGGATTGAACTGGGTTGAGGCAAGCTGTACCTTTAAAGCACAGTGATGTTCTGAGTACTTGTGGTGAATCTGGAAAAAGGTCCCATTTTTGTTTGGGTTTGTTTTTTTTTCCCCCTTGGTTACTGGTTGCACTTACCATGTTTAGAGAATGTGTTTATGCCTCAGCTTGGTTTGACTCTTGTTATTCCTACCTTCAAGGCTCTGTCCCTGCTTCTGTCTTTGATCTAGCCTGGTTTACAAACCAGTTTCCTTAGGATATAGACAGAACTTTTGAGGTTTAAG
This sequence comes from Machaerirhynchus nigripectus, assembly GCA_013397975.1. Taxonomy (NCBI): domain Eukaryota; kingdom Metazoa; phylum Chordata; class Aves; order Passeriformes; family Dicruridae; genus Machaerirhynchus; species Machaerirhynchus nigripectus. Next base: position 276,466 of record VZRQ01000173.1, on the reverse strand, counting down.
TGGCAGTTATCTGCTTAGTCACAACTGAGTGACCTGGACTCTGGACTTTTCAAAGCCAGCCCTTGGATTCCAGTGAAGGTGTAGGTGCTCTCCAATTCATGTTGAAATGTAGGCATTCCAGCCTAATTTCTTAGCTGCAAATGCATGCAGATCCTTCCCATCACTGCCTGGGTGCTGGAAGAATCATGTCTTCTGGGATTATGCAGACTTCAGTTTCAGTGGGTTTGATGTGAGCATCTAATCTGACCTCTAATACTTCAGGCTTACTCCTACAGAGTGCACCTGAAGGTCATGAAAATAATATAAATGAGTTTAAAAAAAAAGTAAGAGTAAAAGTGAAATAAATGAGTTAAGAAAATTCTAAAAGTGAAATTCAATGCGTTCTGCCTGTGCTTATTTTGTGAATCTTTGCTCCCTCTATCAATCAAAAGGAGATTAAACTTCCTCACTTGCTTAATACTTGGTTAAACATTATACAGTCCATTGGCTCCAGATAAATGTGTCCCCAATTACATGGGACTTCTACTAATAGAACTTGAGCTAAGAAGCAGTCATTAGAGTAAATCAAATACCCCAGTAAAGTGGCCTCAGCTGAAGTTAGGTGCAGTGCAATCACGGCCCTCAGGGCGTGTGGCTTGATTGCTTACAGCCTTGCATGTTTCTTTCTATAAGTGCCATTTTCTAAATGAAAAATGTCTTCTTTCTTTTTTTGTTTTTTTCCTGTGGATCCTTTCAATGCATAATAAAGAACCTCAAGTACTTTTTGAAGCCTCCTTGAGGGAATTCTGTTTTTTTACTGGGATCTTAAAAGGGAAATAAATGGGAAAACAGGGAGAATTACTGTGTTTCATCTTGCTCACCAAAATCTCACCTTGTTTGAACTCAGCAGTCGGAGTACATTCAAACATCACAGAGGCAGGAAGTGTTCAAGTTTGTGGAATAATAGCCTTAAAAAATTCACAGAGTGCTAAATATTGGATGAATAGCTGAATGAAAATTCCAGACCTAGAATGTGGAAAGATTAGTCAAACTTCCCAAAGGAAATGTAGGTTGAGCAGCTACACTGTCTTTCTAAGCTGCCTATCCCTCCTCCCCTAGGTGTAATTTCTGAACCCACCAGTCACTTGAGCAGATCTGATGGAAGCATGGGTTTCAAAAGACATGGAGTTGTTCCAAGTTCTGTGGAGGTGGTTAGTTGGAGGGGAGGAACAAAGAGGCGCTGCAGGAGGACAAAAGCTTCTCCATGCAGCACATGGGGCTCAAACCCCTTGCAGCAGGTGCTGCCCTCAGTTCAGCAGCCAGCAGGGAGCAGGGCAGGGTGGGGGGATGTGGAGAGAGCCAGGTGTGTTTGGGGAGGCTCCAGGGTGCCACTGTGGTGGGGGACCACAGGCTGGAGGTGGTGTGCTGCGACCAGAAGGGTGCATGGGCAGTAGAACACCAACCACCAGGAAAACAGCTTCATTATTCTTGTTGGAAACAGAACAACTTGTTGGTGCTGTGTGAAGGAAGGGAGAGGGGGAGTGAATCTCTGTGCATTTCTACGAACAATTTTCATGTGTAGTTCAACATTCAAGAATGCAAAACATTACTTGAGCCCTCCTCAGCCCCTTCCCTGATTCTGCTAATAAAGTAAGATGTCAGGAAGAAACTGGGCTGTTAGAGCAGAGCAGGCAGGACTGGGAAGACACATGTGGGACTATGCAGGAGGCACCCAGGAAGGCCTGGGCACTGCAGCTCAGTGCGATGCTCCTCTGACGCTGCCTGGGCCGTGCTGGCCCCACGGCTGCCACCGGAACCACTGGCTGGTTCCACCTGGTGCCACAATCAGGACCTGTAACTACATCAGGATTTTTTTTAAATATCTTTTTTGTGGTTGTTGGGGTTTTTTGTGTTGTTTTGTTTGGGGGTTTTTTTGGGTTTGTTTGGCATTTTTTCAGGGCAAGAAGGTAGGATGCTGCTGCTGAGCAGAACAAGATGTCTTCCAGTTACAGCTGCTCCTGCAGAAACTCTGTTGGCAGATGTTTTGTTTATCTTCCTTGTGAGGGTTGTGAGACAGGAACCAAAATTACCAAGTAAGCTCTGCTTTAAGGGATAACCTCTACGATATCTCTCCTTTTTCATCAGAAATGTGCAAATAGAAAATGACAGCATTATTTTCCTTTCCTTCTTTTCTTGCTGCAGTATGCTTTCTCCCTGCCTGGCATACTGATTTGCTTGAGAACCCAGGCAGCAATTTGTTGGAGAAAAAAATCATTAAGTACACGCAGGTTTTGCTCAGCACTACATCACAACTGGACTCCTACTAGCACCTAATATTTTTTTGCCCCAGATCTCAAAGTACTTAATGCGTAAAATAGTGTCCTATTTCAACAACTTCATTCTTTTTTTAACCTTTAAACAAAGAGAATGACTAAAATATATTTCACAAATCATCTCATGGATGTCTCAGAGATCTTCCTTGTCCTTATGTGTGCCACACAGTTCTTTCTCAAGCATTTTCGCATACTTGAGACAGCACATTGCAGTGCCAGAATATTCTGGTTGCAAGGCTTTTCTTTATTTAAACTGAACTTTGTCAGTAGCAATAAAGCTTTATGCAAAGCTTGAAATCATCAGGAGAGTAGCCTAGAAGTTGTCAGTTAAATTAAAATTATGTTTGTGCTCTTTTGTGTTGGTGCTCTTATTTCTGAGCCTGGGAGGTATAGTCAAGCTTGCTTCTGGTATAAAATGTTTAAAAAAATATGCAATTCAGACAGAATTTTAAAATGTTTGGGGAAGGAGCCTAGGAAAATGGTAGATTTGACACAGAACTCCAGAGGTGAGTCAATCCTTAAAAGAAAGATGTTGAAATTTCCCTGTAGGAGAGAGAATTTGGTTCTTTTAGGACATAACACTGGGGATGCAGACCCTGACCCAAGGTTTACCCAGCTCAGAGTGCTGTTTCTGACAGTATCCATAGGTGAAGACCTATGGAAGAGTCTGAGCAAGATAGGTATGTGTGATACTTGATGTTCTCCCAGCCTTCTCATTTTTGAACTCAGAGTCCTCATGGCTAGATGTGGTCCCAGGGCAATTGTCCTCTGTGAGAATATGTCCAGCCTTCCCTTGAAGGCTCAAAAACTTGTACAAAAACATCTGTGGTGCCCTTTGTCAAGGAGCTCCTGCTGCCCTTTTTGCTGTTATTTTGGTTCCTTCAAGCTTCAACTGATGGCCCCCTATTGCTGGTACTGTTAGAGAAGCAGACAATCAGTCTTTTTGCAGACTTTTTTTGTATACCCAGAAGTCACCACTTTCACAGAGTGATGTGTCCTACCTCACTCATTTGTTCCTTGTACAGCAACTTCCTCTATCTTTGATCTTCTCTTTTGCCTTTCTCTGAACGTTTGCCAGTTCCATTATAAAGCTTTTGAGGGATTTTCTTGCTCAGCTGTATATGATACTCCTCTGCAGTTTTTCACAGTCGGTGCTAGTCCTCACTATCCTGAATGACTTAGTATTCTTGATAAGCTTTCTCACTTCACCCTTTTCTGAACTTTCCATAAATACACTGAACAGCACAGACCATTCTTGAACTGTTGCTTACTCTTCATTGAGAAAATGTTGTTACTGTATTTTCTAACTGGGCAAAGACCCTCCGCAGATGCTTAGTTTCTTCTAATGCTTTGGAAGATGTTTCTGAAAGTAAAGGCAGTCAGTGTCATCCAAATTACTTTTATCTTCAGATTTGTGGATCCCTTTGCAGTTCTCCAGGGAGAGCAAGACCTTCTCATTACAACAGCCCTACTACCTCTTTGTACTCTGATCATCTCAAGTATCTTGTGCTCTTCTAGTTGACCACTAATTTTTTCACTATTACAATTCCTCCTAACTGTCTTGGTTCAAAGGTCAGGCTACTTTTCCCATATCACTTCCGGTGATTTTTAGTAATTGGCGTCACTTTGACCCACAGCTGTGACTGAATGTTGCAATGCATCCTGGAGCTGAAGAGATGGTCTCCAGGGGCCCAGCATGCTGCTGGTGTCCTGGCCCCATCTCTGGCCAGTACACGGGACACATCACACCATTCTCAAGTGCAAAACTGTGTGCTCAGAGAGACAAAAAGTATTAAAGCACAGATACGTAAGATAGGCTGGGTGCTCACATGGGAGGGGGGTGTTCAGGCCCTACTGTGCCACAGCTTAGTCTCTCTCTGCCTCTCTCCCTGGATGTGCTGTGGGCGTAGCGTTATTTTCCTAGCTCACAGGGTTAGGGTTGGATAAATAGGCTGCAGACAGCAAGAACCTTATTTACTACTGGAATCTGTGCCATAGTAGAGCCAAAAATAGGTGGGTGAATGTACTTACATCACCAGTGGAGCGTCGCTAACCTTGTGTGACAGACCGAGGGCTAGCACGCTAGGAATGTGTTGTGGAGAGGGAGTGGGAAAGCCCCGGCTGAGCACAGTAGATCAACCTCTCCTCACGGAAAAGGTACTGGGTTCCCTTGTCAAAACATTGCATTTTTTGTCTGACTTGACCCTTTGTGTGTGAGGTTTTGGGCCCTGCTTAGTATTGTAAGCCCGTAACTTCAGACATGCTGGAAGTTCTTCACGGTCTGGAGATGAAACTGGGATGGCAGAAAGGGCCTGGCATTGTGAAACACAGAGCAGCAGAAGGGGACTCACTTATTGGCCACAAGTCTGCAAAGAGTAGTTAAAATTGGCTAGAGTACAGTTATTCCTTATGTTGCACTATACCTCTAATTTAAACTTCCATGTGGAAATTACTTTCAGTGGGTAGTGATCTGAAGAAAAAAAATATTGTTCTAGTCAGTATTATGAAAGATACGTCAAGCTCTCTGAGGCACAGTGAACTGTGTGCTCTCCCTGCTTCGTGCATTGTGCATTAGTCCAGCCACACCTAACAGAGGCATTTGCATGAGTAATTAACTGCCATTTCCTGCAAATCAAATTACTTGGAATTAGAATTTAAAATTACTTTCCAGTTACTGAACCATACTTGTTAGTGAGAGCAATGTTTTTACTGTGCCACATTTAGAAAGGGCAGAGGCTCTTAACTCTTTCAAGAGAGCAATTATTTCTGAGAAGCACAGTGTGTCCAGGGATCCCAGCCTTATTTGCTTTACACTGTTAACAACCACTGGAGCTGGTGATGCTGTTCTCACAAGAGAGACAAATGAATTTGCTTCTTAAACTTTATGAGTAGAACAACATAAAATTTCCTTTATTAGCATCATGTTTCAAGGACGGTTGTATGGGCTTCAGTACAAAGTTGTTTTNCCTAAAGCTCTTAACTGGTCAAAGTTAAGAGCTTTTGCATCAGCAAAGGTGTTCAGAGCCTTTTCATGACAGGCCGTATAACTCTATGTGCAGATGTAGATATAATTCTAAATGAAGATGTTCCTATTATCACTTACAGTATCAATTTAAATTGCCAATGGGAATGTTGCACTAATATTAGAGAACAGTATTTCCTAAAAATATTCTTTGAAAATTTACAGACCCTGAATTTCCTCATGTCTTGTGTTCAACAGTGATCAGAGAAATTGTCTATCTTTCTCTCTGCCTGAAACACAACTAAATAGTAAAAGGGATTATGTAAAAATGATGAAGCTAGGACATAATATTTTAAAGTTGTGCTGTGGGGACTTTGGCTGGCATCAATGCGTTGAAGAAAATAAATGTATTCGTGTTTCTTGATTCCTGCAAACCAAGTCTTGCATGTAACTTAAATGACTTCCTGGCTATGTAGCATGGTTTCACAGAGTCAAAGCCTCATTATTAATGTCTGCTTGAAGAACACCGTGCCCTGTTAACTGTTAATAGGAGTCAATGAATCCTAATTGATTCAGTGACCAGGGAATATTTGATGTTCAAGATCATAAAATATTATGAGAACAGACATTAATTTTTGCTATCCACTGCCTAGAAAAGGAAGGGATTTAGTTAAAAGGAATACTAGAAGTACAACTTGTTTTTTCTGTATATTATATAAAAGCATAATGACATGGTGTAGCTAACTTGAACTGACAAGAGCAATGAAATGTAAGGCTGAGATTCTTACTACCTTTAATCTTGCTGGGGCTGGAGGTACTGCAGTGCACTAAGCAATAATACTATGGGAATAAAGAGACCAATTATGATTGTAAACAGGGGGCTGGAAAAAGGAGACCTTGACTCATTTCTTATCAGATTTATTGTCCGACTGTTAGAATAATCATAGAATAATCCCTTCTGAAACCAATAGAGGTCCTCAAATTGACAGCCAAAAGAGAAGTTGCCTTAAATTTGTTTCATTTCACCCCAAATGTCACCTTTAATTTACCCTGTCAAGTTAGGGGATGGGTTTAAGGAGGAGTGATGACAGGAAAGGCATTTCATTAGTGCTGCCTTCTTTCTTTCACTCAGGACAGATGGTTCTGCTCTGGGGAACCTGCCATGCTTCCTAGAGGGCAATCATGGTATGGGAGGTGACTGCTGAAGGTGAGCGCCTTTGCCAGCACCCGGACAACTCCGTTTAGGGTTTCACTGACTCTTATGTCCTAATAGTAAGGAAAGGCAATATTTGTGCTGTTAAAGGGTGTTTGTACCTGTGATGGAGTATGAAAAGGGAAGTGTGTTATGAAGTTGGACATCGGAAAATAAAAGGAGAGGGAAGAGGTGGGGGAAGCGAGAGGAAGATGAAGCAGGATAGCATGGGTGGACAGAGCAGAGGAGCAGGCTGAGGGTAAACGAGCAGAGCTGTTTGCTGCCAAGCAGCTCCCAGAGGACAACACTGGGGAAGAGAGACTTGTCTCTGTGAGGCCTGAACTTACTGCCTCTCCCTGGGATATGGCTGCACTTGTCAGCCTGTGTCAGCATGTTTTCAGAGTGTCCTCGGGAGGGTTTGATACAAGGGTAATGAAGAGTGTGGAAAAGAAACCTTTTCTTAAGCTGCCTACTAGCATAAGAAGCTCATCAACCATGATGAGTCACCATGGTCATGGTAATTCAAGCTTTTGCCTTCTGAAGAGAAGGCTGACACACTTTCAGAGATCACTGTGATCTGCTGGAACCATTGCCATGAAAGGACCTGGTTTTGAAAGAGATGAGGATTTTGCACCATCTGAGGCATTTTTTGCCACCATTGCCAGGATGCTGGAACAGCTGAACAGTTGCTTGGATCTGTCAGTTTGGTGTCTGTTCAGAGGCTCATCACACAGTTTTGCTGGACAATTAGCTCCCTGAACCTTCTCTAACAGGAACACGGTTGGGCAGAAACCAGACAGGACAGTGCTGTGCAATATATTTAGACAGTTAAATGGTTAACAACAGAGCTCCTGTTGTGATTCAGTCATGCCAGTAGCACAATGCCAGCTTCTGTCCTCATCTGACACTTTCATGCTGCTTGGGAGGAACCGCTGGGGAAATATGCTTCCACAGATTGTTAGTTGTACAGCCACAGCCCTCAGAGCCTGGTATAGTAAGGCATTGCTGAGGAAGGGGAAATAACCAAGTCCTGGTCACATACCACCTCTATTTTTGCTATCAGCACAACCTCAAAAGCAGCTGATTCTGGGTGGGAGGTAAAGCTTCTCAGAGGTCACCTCAATTAACATCAGGGCTTGGACAGGGGCCCCGCCTGGTTTCATAGATAAAGCTCTGCTGCTTTTTCATTTACTGAGATGAACCTGACTAAAATGAGCAATTGGGTTTTCATGCTGCAAAAAGCCAGTGACAAAGCTCTAAAGTAGGATCCTCTGTGTCTGTGTGTACCCGCTGGCAAAGCGCAGGATGACAGACTACCTCACAGTTAGCAGGGGCAGGGAGAATCTGTAGCACAGAGAAAGCAGTATATAGGTCCTAATTATTTTTTATTTTGGAGTGCAATCACACTGAAAAGCAAACAGTTGCAGTCAATATTGGAAAATGAGCTTACTTATCTTTTTGGACACAGAAGATGCTCCAGCATTGATTAACTGTAATGGACTGCAGGGCACTGATTGCAAGGTAAGATATGATTGATCAGTGGTGGGAAGACACTTGGTATTGGGGCAGCACCTTGGCAACCTTTAAAAGAGCATCAGCCACGCATGCAGAGCTGTCACAAGCTGAACTCCACGTGCAGTGAACGTGTTTCTCTGTTGTTGCTGCAAGATAATCTGAGAGCATCAGGCAGGGCAGAAGTCTTTTCTGTCACTGTATTGGTGACAAGGCAAGGTAAAGGTAAGGACGCTGGCAGAATGCCTGGATCTCTGCGTTCACTCATTTATGGTGCACATTGCATTTTCTAGAAATACCCATTCATAAGTTTTTAAGTAAAATAACCTCTGTGGAGTCTGAGTTTCTTCTTCCTCATACCAATGACTACAGTCATAATATACCTGTGATGGGGCAGCATGGGATGCTCCAGTCTTTCAGATAATGCCATTATTTCCCTTTGTGAACTTTTCCTCTGGTGTCAAGGACCATGTTCCAATTTTAAAAGGAATGAGAGAATATTTTTTGTCATTCAGAAAGTAGATCTCAAACGGCTGTTATGGCCTGAGATTTTAGGTTTTTTTCAGTGAGACAAAAATGGCAAGAGTTTCACAGTGGATTTTGCTTATGTAGTTAGTCTGAGCTTTTCAACGAATTTATATCCCAAAGATCCAGAGGAAAAATTTCAGATAAGCCCATTCCCAAGCTTTGTATGCCTAAATCAGATCTAAACCCACTGGAGAAACCACATGCCAAGTTCACTGGCTGGTAGAATAGCAAGCTTCAAACAGTTTAATTGTCCCACACAGTTGCATTTTTTAAACAGTCCACTAATATCCAGTTTCAATTTCAGAGAGAAATTGTCTGTAAAGAAGTGTTAGCTGAGTAAAGTGAATTGTTTGAACAGTGCTGGGATTTTGAACTGTCCTTGTGAGAAAGGCAGCTTTTTTTTCCTGGACCAGCCAGGGAAAGCTGCAACTTCTTTCTCTAGGAGGGAAGATGGTGAATATTAATCACCCCTTGGCAACCTGTCAGGTGGCGGATTGCAACCCGGGAGAAGTGATTTGCTGATTATCTGATCTGACAGGTTAATAAACAAATATTTACACACAGGATAAAAGTAAGAGTAAAGTTGGGCAAGAGTTCTGCATCTCCTGGTGTCTTAGGTCAGTGATTTGGGTAGAAAAAATGTTTTCCTTTCTGGCCTTAGGGAAAAGGGTGGAAATACTTTGTCAGGTTCTTTGTGGTGATCATTTAAATTCTCTGTGTGCTTGGGATTTCTCTTTAAGAAGATCATTCTAGATGAGAAGAAGATTGGCAATTCTGGGTTCCTTGGCTGACTTTCCAGCCTCAGGACTGCTGTGGAGCATGCTGACCTGACCACCTAGCTATCCCACCCTCCCTGGATACCAAAATATTTGACATTATTAGAGACTCTAAAAATGTCTCCCATGGTGTTTGATGTCTCTGTGGTTTACCTGAGAGCTGTGTCAGCACATGTGCTGTTCTGAACTTAGCACATTGCGTGGGCATTTACTTCCCTGCTTCCCTCCATAAGCAACAAGTTCTGGAGCAAGGGAGAGGGAATACTGAAGAGCATCACCCTTGATGCAGGTGAACCAGCTCCCAGTGGCAGCTGATACTTGGCCACTGATTCTACTGTGTGAAGGGAAGAAGGGTTTCACTTGGAGGTAATTCCATGGGGCTGCAAAATCCCCTTAGGGGGATGCTTTCTGTTAGGCAGGGTAAAGAGCCTGTGTGGCAACTCCACCATCCAAGCCAACCCTGGAGACAGCAAGGTGTGACTCCTGTGAAGGAGAGCAGTTGGAGAGGGATAGAGCTAATGATGGGCAGACCCACCTTAACAATGAGAGGAGGCTGTGGATGCCCTTGGTAGTAAGGACAGGGCTTCAGCCTTGTGATAGTTTTCTTCAGGGGGCTGGGAGATGACACTCATTCAAAGCATGTAAAGAAGAAAAAAAAAAATCCAAACAAGCAACCCACAAAAAACCCAAATCCTTTGAACATTGCTATTTATGATTACGTAGGAATTCAAGGCTTCCTTCATGTTCATAGCTAGAAACTGTTTTCCTAGATAAAGTTTTAGAGGCTTAGATGTAATCAGTTAAGGAACTCTTCAAATAAGCTTAGCCGTGTTTTGATTTGGTGCAAATAAGAAATGAAGTAATAGGAATAGCTATTCCTGGAACAGCTGAAGCTTTGAAATGCTGATTTAAAATGCTCCATGCTGACATTCAGCTGTCCTGTCATAACAGTATGGAACGAAAGACAGTTTTCCTCTCTGTGAACCTACAAAAAGAAGGATATATTTGCAATTGGAATTAAAAATCCAGCTCTAAAAAAATAGGGGGTAATTTTTTTGTCCTCTTTTACCTTTTACTTTGTATTTTTATTCTTTTGTTTTTTTCTCCCTGTGTTTCTTCTTAGCATCAAAAAGATAATAGCAATGTTTCTTACATCAGCTACAAAGGACATCCAGTTATAATTTCTCTACTGCTGTTACCTCACTCGACATCGTGATTTGAAAAGTCTGATCATGTGGGGCACGACTATAAATTTGCTATAAACACTCATTCTCCTGCATCGTGAGGTGACAGGGAAGAGAGATCTGGGATGATGTGCTGCAGTGGGAAGCCCAGGCAGAGCAGGTATGGGCTCTGTGACCTTGGGGATGAAGTCTGGGGATCTGCAGCTGCGGGGGTGCCAGCAGGAGCAGCTGCTAGAGCCTTTGCCCAGGGTCATGGGTAAGCCTTTGGCATGGTGATAACTGGGCTGGCTCTGATAATGGAACTGGTTTAGGTCTACCTATACATATACTTCAGCCCCACACCTGGGGCAGTATGGTCATACAGAATCTGCCTTTTGAATTTCTGTCTCTGCATTCTGGCCCCGCCTTCCCCTCTTTGGCTCAGTGTGCAGAGAAGGTTTGCAGCGATATTTTATCTGAAAGAGGCTATTCTCAGCCTGCTGGCCATTGGGAGGGGGCCATTGCTACCCCTCCTTCCTGTTGCCTAAACACCCCCATTATGAAGAGGTAACAGTCTCCATTAGGCTGTGCTCCCATGTGGCTGTTCAGAAATGGTCCTTACTTGTCCCTATCAGCTTGTATCAAAGGTAACTCACAGAATAAAAGAGGTTTGAACATAGCCTATTATGAGTCTGTGCTTAAAAGTGATTGTGGAAAAATAATATTTTGCCTTCAAGTATTTATGTGCCCCCATATTTGGGGCAAACATCTTCATGTATTTATGTGCCCCCATATCTTCGGGCAAAGTCTGTGTTATCTGCAGACCCTTGGGGTTTCCAGTTAAGTTCAGTGATGTTTGCAGGATCTTTGCTTAGAGTTTTAGTGAGTTTCTGAAAACTCACCCATGCAGCTTTACTCCAGTGAGTAGCACTACTAATGTCTACCAGATTCCTGCCACGTGTAACCTCACTCCTACAGCTTTGTGGTGGTAACACTGGTACAGCAACAGCAAATTTCTTCTTCAGCTATGAATCTGGGGGCAAATTAGTGTCTGGGTTAAAATTTAAGGTTTTTTCTGAAATCAGAAATATTTTTAGGAGCACTAGTTGTCCCGTTGAGCACAACTAATGGTTTATCTGATAAGACAGATACTAATAAATGGATTATTCTATTTAGAAAGATATTAATGAATCATGTCAACGGTTAGGTTATTTCCCCACCTGTAATACATAACCACAGGGAGTTTGCAAGTGAAGGGCGCTCTACTGAGGAAAAATGGAAAGAATTGCTCTGTTGCATGGTGCTCTGTTGTCTCGTGCTTTCGTTGCTATGGGATGTAATTCTATTACCCACTGTACTGTTAGATTTCAAAAGGGTAGTTCATAAGCACTAATAACATTTGTGGCAATCTGAGCTAAGTTAATGAAAAAGATAATCAAATCTAATGCTACAGGGCAAGATATCTGATATCTCCAGGGGTCATAAAGGGATCATACAGCTGTCTCGGGGCAAGGGGTGGTTGTATGTGTGAGTGCAAGAAGAGGCAAGAGGCAGCAGAAAAGTGAGGTCACCTTGCTCAGAAGCACCATGTGGTGGTCACTGGCAGAGGCAGGAGGGGATTGCTGGATATGTCACAGAGATGGAGACGCTTATTAAGCTAATGATATTTTTAGTAATGCCAATACCTAACAGATAAGTTTCAGCTGATCCCAGACATTTGTCTCAATGTGTTGACTGGGAAATTGGATTAAGTAGTTCATGCATGGTTCTGCCTTGCCCATGGGTGGCATATACTGAGCTGGGAGCTGACCAATGATGGCATTGAAATAGCCTTTGGAATTTTTGTTTTGGTAAACACGAGCTGCAGTCTGAAACTCACGTCTGAAGCAAATGCAATATTTTATTGCATCTCTAGACAATACCCAGTGGTGACTTTTTCTTGCTTCTAACTATAAACACCAAGTTTTTTTGTGGACCCTTTCATTACCACATACTGGTATATCACTTGAGGATCCGAGCAGTGGGTTTGTGTTCCTTGTAGGTATGTAACCAATAATGTTCAACAAGGGACACTTGCAGTGGGAATTGTAGCCAGCACCCAAACCCACGTTTTCTCTCACAGACTCATGCTGTATTTATTGCCAGTACCTCGTTCATCCTACTCTGCACTTTTGTACATTCACTGTCAGCATTCTTATATTTCGACTGCTGTTCTGTTTAACATAGATCTGCTTTTGACTACAGTAAGACTTCTGTCCTAATTTTGGCCAAGGACAGCTTAATTTTTAGCAGTAGCCATGAGGAGGTGGAGCCTGGAGCCTGGAGCTAGGGTGTGTCTAGGTTGTTACTCTATACTATGCACTTCAGCAGGGGGAGGCAGAAGTAAGGGATTGTCACTTCCAAGGAGGGTGATGTGGCTTATTGACATTGCCAATGGGTTTTTCTCCATTCCTCTGGCAGCAGAGTGTAGGCCACAGTTTGCTTTCACCTGGAGGGGCATGCAGCACACCTGGAACAGACTGCGCCAGAGGTGGAAGCGCAGTCCCACCATCTGCCATGGACTGATCCAGACTGCACTGGAAGAGGGGGAGGCTCCAGAACACTTGCAGTTCTTTGATGACATCATCGTATGGGGAAACATGGCACAGGAAGTTTTTGAGGAAGGGGAGAAGATGGCACAGCTCCTCCTGAAGGCCGGCTCTGCCATAAAACAAAGTAAGATTAAAGGACCTGCCCAGGAAATCAGGTTTTAGGAGTAAAATGCCAAGGTGGATGTCACGTTCTCATGGACATGGTGAACAAAACAGCAGAATACCAGCTATGTCCGTACCAACGGGCAAAAAGGAAACACAGTTTTCTTACCTCATTTTTCTTTCCAGTAAATTTTTCCTATCTCAACTCAGGATATCTGCCCTTTGGCTGCCTCAGTGGAGGGAAGCGGGGGGAGGAGGGGAGCGGCTCATGGTTTTCATTTTAGTGGAAGCACTAAATCAGGGAATTCTATTCTTACACCACAACAACTTCTCATACCAAATCCTAGCCATGTGAGGACATCAAGTGCTATAGCCTGTGTGTGTATATGGCCAAAGGTAGATAGTTAGGAAAAACCAGAAGGCTAAGGACTGCACAAAAGGGTCCCACCTTCCATATGCCTTCCTAAGCCCCAGAGACTTCCTAAATTAGGTGTTTTAACTACCATACTTTGCCTCTGATAATTAATCAATTCTGAATAGATGTGTTGGATCCCTTTTCGAATATCTAGTTCTTACTAATATTCTATTATATACTAATACACTAATAGCCCCCAGTAATAAGTCCTAGGAGTTCTCCAATAAAGAGACTTCTCAAAGTAAAAATGTGTGAAGAGCAGATGTCATTTGTTGGCCTCAAGCGTCCTTGCAGCCTACCATGGTGCACGTGCCCACCACGGGACAGTCTCGTGCCCACGGGTGTGCGGCCGCCGCACGATTGTTTGTGTGATCATTGTGTGACTGTCCCACCGTGGGTGCATCCACTAATGGCCTTTGCTCATCACACGTTTTCACTCTGAGAAAAAAATAAAGGGCTGTATTTGATACTAGAGTACTTTTTTTTTTTCCCCCTCAGAAGAAGAACAACAGCTATGCACAGAATTTAATGGGAAATACTGAAGAAAGAATTTTGGGGCCAGAACTTTAATACAATGGTCTGTACCTTTAAGGAGTGCTTGCATGTTTTCATGCAGTAATAGTCGAGTACTTTGATGTTCTCAACATTTTCTTAACTTTCCATGTTTGTCAGAAAAGCTCCATTAATTTCTAGGAGTAGGGTTATTTGTAATGTTTCTCCTGACTTTTTTGAGACTCAAAAAAGCCCCCCCCAAATTCAGCTGCTAGTCTTTAGTATTTACTGTGGAACAGAAGAAATAATTGTAATAAATTTTCTTGAACCTGTCAGGATAATAAAAATCACATTTCTGTAAAGCTTGAATTGAAAAAAATTCTAACAGAAAAACTGATTGAAATCTACCATACAAAAATTGACTGTTTCCGTCCACCTTTTCCCACAGTTCCTCAAGACATCACAATTTTTCTGTTTTGAATGTCTACAATATAGAGTTATTTAAACTATATCAGGTTTTAATTAAACAAGATAGTGTGGGGTTTCTGTGGGTCTGAAGTTCAACCTAACAGTTTTCAATATATAACACCAAATAGATTTTGCTTAAGTTAATACCAAGGGGACTTTTATTTAGCTTTCTTTTTTCCTCTGTTCTACAAAAGAAAAATTGGTATCACCTCTAAGGAAGTCAAAGTTTTTCTGGAACAGTGAGCTATTACAAAGTTTCCAGTATTGCAAATAGAGGTTGTTATTTTAAACAACATCATTCAGCCTTCTATATTGCTTCTCTCACTTTCAGCACAGACCTGTCTCTTCATTGGATGGATTCTCAGCTGTGAAGCATCCAGATCCTAATCTATGCGTATGTGAATATTCAAGGTTAATATATTCCCCATGGGAGAAACAGTCAGTGCCATTCAGACCACATTCTGTTTTCCGTTGCCATAGAGTAGGCTGTTGAAAATGTGTCTGATGAAATTGCAGGTTCCTTCTCTAGTCTCATGAATTAATTTAATGTTTGGGATTAGGTAAAGTACCTCTCCCCATGAATGGACAGCCAGCAGGTGGACAAATGAGTTTAAACATCTATTTTAAATCAAGGAGAGAGAGGATAAATATGCAACTTTTTTTTTTTTCTCCACATGATAATTGTTTCTGTTCCTGTAGAGTGGATGAGTTTTGGAGCTCTTTGTTTGTGCAGTCCAAATCAATGACCCAAGCACATGTCCCAGGTCACAAACTGACTGGAGAGAAGGGAAGACAAGATTCATGGCTTGGATTTTCAAGCGAATTGTCCTCTTAGCCACAAGTAGGGAAGTTTATTTCCAACTTTACTGGATTAGATTAGAATAGGAACCTAAGTACAACTTTTGCATGTCCTCATTATTACATCCCTGATGGATTTGTGCAGTCCTGTGGCTGGTTCTGGGGCTACCCTTCTTACACAGATCCCAAACACTGCCTATAAGGTCTGGTACCTACAGGGACTGGGGGCCTGTGTGTTGGAGTAGAATGCAGTGCAAAAGCAGTAAAGTGTTTATTCTGTATCTGAGCTGGGCAGCTGAGAAAGCCCAGCCTGGGTACAAGCTTTGAGGCAGTTTCATTTTGCCTCTAAGCACGTCTGGACAATATGTGCACAGCTGTGCAGTTTGCTTGACCTTGCCCTTTTAACACAAGGAGCTTCTATTAGAAGAGGATACACGTCTGGACTGTCAGCCAGACTTCCACTGTGTGTGGCCAACCAGTGTGGTCACACATTCCTCTTCTTGTGCAGCATTAGTCTGTGCTTCCCAACATACAGACCAATCCTCAAGGCAGCTGGCAGTATCTGCTGGAGCACTGGAAGGTAGGGAGCCCTTGGAGTGACAGTGTCAAAAGGGACCAGTAAGGGTGTGCTGAGTGCTGCAAAACTGGTGGGGTGAGAGGCATGAGTGGTAGGGTATGGACTGAGAACCTGTCAGGATGAAACCTGTGCATACCCCAACTTCTCTCTCCCCTTTGTGTCCTGGTTTTCACATAGAGGAAACTGGGGGTGCCCAGGGCAGGGACTGCAATGACCCCTGCAGGTGCCAGCTGCAGTGCTGACATGCCCTGAGACTCACCATCTCCTGGCATGGCTACACTCACAACTGCTCCCTCTTATGCTTATTCAAAATGCAGATTGACTTGCCATGGATGCTGGGACATCAGAAATGGCCCTGTATGGCCTGAGATAAGGCTTGGCAAGGATGGTGCTTAGCAGGTGCTAAGAAGGGCACTGGTGACTGATGCAGTCAGTACCCCTGCACCGTGCTCTCCAGCACAGCCCTCAGCACCTGCTGCCATCTGACATTTCATTATCCAGTATATCCCAACAGCCCCAGATAAAGACAGCAATTCAGTGCTGCTGTGTTGGTTCAGTTCCCAAGCAGCTGGCTGAGGTAAAAATGGGTTAAGCGTTTAGACATTGACCATTATTGGATTATACCAGGATCCTATCGATTTTTAATCTTTGATAAGATGCTGAAACATGGCTTTAAAATTCACTGCAGCCCTCACGTATTTTTCACTTTGATTCCTTGAATTCCTCATGTCAGTTCCCCCAGAACATCCAGGATGAATATAGGGCTCTGTGAATTGTCTCACTCGTGTTTTATACAGGGGCAATGCTGCCCCTTTACTTAACTGTTCTACTGACCTGTTGACATAGTTGAGGGTGGTGCTGCAAGCTGATTTTCAATTGGTGATATTCTGAATTCCTGGGATACATGTAAAATGCTATTTTTATGAGTTAAACATTGAAGAGGTGCCATTAGTTTTTAAATGTCATATTCCCACTTGGCTCTTCTCATAATCACTGTTACAAGGAACAGTGATTTATGTGTTATGGCACGACCATAGCAATAAAAATAAGAGGGGAGAAGTCTTTTGCCTCAATCAGGAGTTTTGAATGACCTTGGGGTTTTTTAATTTATTTTGCACTGGACAGCATTTATGTGTATGGTCAGTGCCTCTGCTTGCTGTTTATAAGCTGTTTCTTCTCAGAAAATGTATAAACCTGGCTCTGGAGTTTTTTTTAACGGCAGGAGCTGTTTATTAACAGCAGGAGCCCATCACAGATTAGATTGTGGGGGCGGTGTCTGAAAAGTAGAAAAAAGATAGGGCGGAGGACTAAACCTTGAGTCCACCCCTTTTTGCTTACTGCCTTGCTGCTCTTCTCTCTTCAGCCTCTCCTTTTCATGAAAAACTACTGAACTTGGAAGAAAGGCTCCACATTTTCATAGCCATGGCACTCTTTTCTTCCCTCACCCCAGTCTTTATAGCCATTATATGTGTTTTGATTGGGGTAATAATGAAGAAGACTAATGGAGAGAAGGAAAAACGTGACAGTAAAAGCAAGCATCCATCTCGCCCATGGGTGGATGAAGATTTAAAAGATGGTACTGACCATCCCTTAGAAGAAGAAGGTAAGAAAAATCTTATCCCAAACACTTTTGTTGTTTGAATTTTATCTGCTGATATGAATAAAGGAGGTGCAATCTTCTGGACTTCTCCACAGTGACAGCAATGCTCAGCACAACACTGCTGCTGTGCCCTGAGCTTGTCAGCTCCCAGGAAGGAGGCAATCCTCATGTCCTGTCACTCTTGGTGTAGATCTCTATTTCCTCCAGACCTCACAGATCAGAGTGCAAAAAAAATATGCATAAAATATATTCTCAGAGACTCCAGTCTGTTCCTCTGTAGAGCAGATCTCAGACCTGTGGGGGCTCCATTGACAGTGTAAGGAAAGGAAGGAGATCCTGCTGAATTCCCCACAGTCTCTTCCCAGGCCTTATTAGTGTGAGCAAAGGGGAGACTGGAGCAGAGTGTTTCTATCTGCAAGTCATCCCACTTTATCACCCAGTGCTACATATTTCATCTCATCACTGCTAAAAAGTTGGAAATGGGCTTATTGGTGTTTTTAACAAAGGTCCTCCATTTGTGGCTTCTGAGAATGTCAATGACAGCTTTGCTGGTAGCTGTGTTGATCAAATATTTAAGAACAAAATGTGGTGATGGTGATACTCTGCTCACTCAGCTACGTATTTGAACCTGTACAGAATGCCCTTTATTTTCAGTCGCTGTTTCTGATTCACAGCTTGGGCAAAAGTCAAAGTACAAAATGTACCCTTCCTCCTTCTTACTTTCTAACTATCCTCCATAAACTCACTTTATTTCTTTGTGAAGTAAAAACCTACAGAGTTCTGTTCCTATGAAGTTTTTTAAGTTGTAGTTAATACAGCTCTTTTTTTTTCTTTTTTCTCCCTCAAGCTGGTTTCAAAGGCTTTTTGAGGGGTTTGTCTGGGTTATTTTTTCCCCATAATGACATTTCCCCCCAGTCTGCTTCTAGGAATCTTAAAACTTGCATTGTTCTTCTGCACATAGATCTATTTCTAAGAATCATTATAGCTCTTTTCTCAGTGTTCAGTGTACTTTGAATTACTGTTGTTTATCAGTTTCTGAAAATAGTTGACACCAGGAAGGATTTAAACCCTGTTGACTGTTTCCCAAATATATAAAATTTCTTTACAAATTAGTTCACACGTTGTATCCTCCTTTCTTCAATGCAAAATAGATTCTGTATAAAATTATCCCATAATTTCTTTGTCACTGATGGCTTGCTAGTTCAGTTAAATTGCTGCAAATTAAAATTCCTGTGGGTAGTTCAAACTTGTTGTCACTGCTAAAATTTTCACTGACTGCACTACATGGTTAAATGGAAACTTGGATGTAAACAGAGATTTTTTTAATTAGTAAAGAATACTTTACGTGCTCTGTAAATTTTGCTATTTTACTAATATATCTTACTTTATCAGACAAGCTAATTTCTACTTAAATGTCTCAAGCTGGCTTGTATTTAAAGATAAAGTTCCTCTGAAGAGAATTTGAGTTAGGTAGCATGAAACATTCTTAAGGCTTTGTCTAAAGCTAGAGTTTAGGGCTGCCCTAGGTGAAGAAGCTGAATTTTCAACAGCCCCCTGAATAGGAAGGGGCAGCTGAAGACCAAGTGTTTTGATTCATGTCCCTGACCAAAGCAAGGTCTATTTGCTGAGAGTGAAGCACTCTGCTAGAAAAGCACTGACCTTACCTGTAGACTTGAGCCCCACGAGTCTTCCCTGAAGTGGAACCATCAGGGACATTTCCCATGAGAAGAACATACCTCTGAGCAGCAGAGCATTCAGTGTAAGTAGCTGAACTGCTTGGGCAGACTTAGTAGGGTCACTTTTTGCCAGTGAAGGGTAGAATGGTGAGGGCCAAGTGCTCCTGAGGTTACTTGTGTTCTGCTTTCCATAGCTGAAGAGATGGATGTTTCTTGGAGCAGCCAGAAACCCCGTTCTTTTGTTAAGTGCAAAGCACTCAGTCCATTTGTTTAATGCTTTAACTGGCAATACTTCAGATTTGTTTGCATGCCCATCTATCCTGTAACTCTTTTTGTTATTTATAAGATCCAGAATAAGAGATTGTTGTGCTGTGGATTGGCAAGGACGCTCTGTATATGTGTATATCTGGCTGTGCCTTGCATTAGGCCCTGTGTAATTAGACCAGTTAGATACAGATGAAGAAGATGCTTCTTCAGCCTTGCCTTGAATGATGAGTCACAAGGGCTTCTATAGTAGCAGGCATTTTATCCCTAAATGG
Source organism: Machaerirhynchus nigripectus (assembly GCA_013397975.1). Lineage (NCBI taxonomy): Eukaryota > Metazoa > Chordata > Aves > Passeriformes > Dicruridae > Machaerirhynchus > Machaerirhynchus nigripectus. Next base: position 256,763 of record VZRQ01000173.1, on the reverse strand, counting down.
TGGTACCTTGTCTCCCATTGCTTCAGAATAGATCTGGACTCTTGCAAAAACAACTGCAGCCTTTAGCCCAAGAAGCCTAATATATATTGATAATTTTTTTGGTCATGCATTCAGAGCCATACAACTGATGGATAGGGTAAAGACAGACCCAGTTTATAGTGGTGGGGAAGATGAGGTTGAATTATATTTGTATCCTTGTTATTCTGGGAATCACTTGCAGAGATTAATAGTGAAGGCATTTTATTACTACATATTTAATTGTGGGGACACTCATGAAACACTCTACTTAAGGACTACACAGGAATGCACAGAGTCCCAAATGTTCCATTTCTTCTGAAAATGCACTGCTGGTTGCTTGTGATACTCCTTATAATAGACCTGTGCCACTTAAAAGCATTTCTCCTCTCCCCGACTTCAAAGACTTCCCATATCTTAATAATGCTACTGCTGACATGAATGAAGCAGTAGCAATTTAAATTTCCTTTTCCATGACAGTTCATGTTTTGTATCATTTAGGAACACAGGACTTGGATGGACACGATGCATTACTGCGTGTATCTTCCTGCTGCTGCAGATACACCCAGCCTTTGTCATCAGCTGAATGAACATGAAAACTGGACTTTTGTGACCCTTTTTCTTTAAGCTTGCTGAAAGGCTGGTCCAGAATTTCATGGTATGGGTTAAAAACCCTCCTCTACCTTCCTACCTGCCCAAACTTATTTAATACTATTGTATACCTATTTAATCTGTTCCATCCTCTTGATTTTAAAGGATTCTCTTCCAGCCCTCGTATATACCCTCCTGTGGTTTATGGATAGCAACCAGATTACCCCTCAGCTTTCCTTATACTAGGTTTTCTCTTTATATAACAGCCACTCTATTTCTCTTGAGATCTTAAGAAACCTTCTGCTACTGAATTCCAGTAATTTTCACAATATTTTGATGCTGGGTTCTTTCTTCCAGAGTCTGTGCCTCTCCAACTTACTACTTCTTTTGCTTAAGATCCCTGATCCACTCTTGAGCGTTTTCAGGATCAGCCTGCTAACCACTATTTATAATCCACTAGTAGGGTAATCCATCTCTTTTAGTTCCCTATTAGTCACACTCAGCTCAGGGCTGGATTCACTACTGGGATTCCTGTAGCCTATTGTGCAGCAGTCTGCTATTAATCAGACAAAGAACCCACAGGGTCAGTTACCAAGTATCTAAGTCCAAAGATCTGAAAGCTTTCTTTACATACATTTAATTTTTTTCCTATGCATCATGTCTTTACACTGGAAAAGAGAATTAGAGAGGAATTGTATGCTTAGGAAGACTCCCTAGAGAAGAAACTTGTATGGAAAGCGAATGCAGTGGTCTTGACTGGGGTTTCTCAAGGATCAGTCTCAGGACCAATTGTTAATATTATCTAGTGGTCTTTGCATAAAACCAAGGAGGGTACAAGTTAACTTTCTTAATGACGTACAACTGGAAGCCAGCAACACAGAGAAGTGTCAGTGTAGGTAAAATAAGTGGCCAGCAGAAGTGAAATGACAACTTACTGTTCTCAGTGTGAGTTTGTAATTAAGAACTCATGCTTCAAACTAAGGAAAAATTTATTACATGATTTGCAGGCTGATTATAACCTCCCATATGGACTGCTGGGAAGAACACAGTCATCATCCTAAATTGTATCCAGAGAGGATTTTCTGATAGGGATAGAAAAATAGTACTTTAAAAATGAGATTCCATTTGGGATGTCTGAGCCAAAACCATTCTGGATTTGCTTAAAAAGCAGGAAGCTTGATGACTACTGTAAATGGGCAACAGAATTGATGGCAATTTTGAGAATGTGGCTAACAAGATAATAGACTTACTAGCAGGATGTCTGTTGTCCGTCAAGTGGTGGAATACATAGAGATATAAACAAGACACTTCTGGTATTGTATAATGTGACTGTACCAACAAGAATATGTCTAAACACAGCAATTAAAGATATAGAGAGCATGCACTAAACAGATGGTGCTGATAATGATTTTAAGTTAGCATATGGATAATGTTAACTGCTAAGAAAGAATAGTAGACACATGGTGGAAGAGAATATATAATAGATGAATTTATTAAAATAAAAAAAAATTGCCAGGAGAGTTTTGGTTTTGTGTGTCAGTTCCCACATTTCTGGACTCTTCTGCTTCAACCAGTATTCCCATGTTGAGTGTATTGGGATCTTCCATTCTCACTAGTTGTCTCACCTGTATCCCATGTTCAAATATCTTTGAAAGTACATTTCTTTTTTCAGCTTATTATTAAGTTGAACTGTTGACCAAACAGCAGCTTCATTTCTCTTCTACTTATACAGGAAAACCCCCCCACACCACAAAACAACCAAGCACTCATCACTATTTTCCTGAGTGTAAACCGCAAGGGTAGCATTATCAAGAGGCATCGTTTTACTTTTTGAGTGTGCAAGATGATTAAAAAAAATTTTTTACAAGGGGTCACTGCTTTCCATTAACCTGGAGCCAGGTCCCTGCAGACTATGACCAAGAGTGCTTTACACAGGCATGAAATGCTAAACAAAACATATTCTCAGGGTGAATTCTTTGTATGCAAAATGAAATGTGTGTTGTTTGGGGACCAGGACCATTCTGTTTAGATTCAATGTATGAAACTGGATTTATTTCAACCCTTTGCACAGGCTGAGCCACACTTGTGAATATTTCACTGCTTTTAAAACGAACAAAAAGTCAGCCTGGTCTCTAGGCAACTGCATACTACTAAAACACAGAAGTAATTGCTGTTTGAATTTGTGCTGGAGATTGCTGTGATTCGGGAATAATAGCCTAATAGTGACTGAAAAAGAACTGGAGTATTTCTTACTGACTCAGCTCTCTGTAGCAGATTGCTCAATACTATTGACTAGTCAAAATGCAGCATTTAAATGGCTTTAACTTCCAGATCGTAGTTGCAAAAAGTTGCTATCCCTGCTGATTCTAGGAATACAGGGGAGAAAGAGACCTCAGAGACAACGGAAGATTCATTTTGTGATATAAACAGACAGATTTCAGTGAAATGGGGAACCATTTTGAGTTCTTAAATTAAAGACAACAAACACAATATCCTACATTTGATATGTTGTTACCCTAAGTATAGATGCCTGACATCCATTTCCTCTTATGCTGAAAGTATCGGGAAACCAAAGAGCTTAACCACAAAGTCACATTTCTGCAGAGCCAAGGCTTGCAATACTTCTGCTATGAAACATAAATATGGAAGAAGTTGACATTCAGCTCTTCAGAGGAGATTTTACGCGTATTGGTAGTTAAGCTCTCTCCTTAACCTCCGTAATTTAATTGATTTTTTTCCTTATTAAACTGCTCAAGAAGGAACACACATGTTCACATTTACTTGCTGAGAAAAATGGGCTGGAAGCCTGTCCACTTTTTCAGTGCTGTTTCAGCCTGTAACCCATTTTTACAGGCAGGCTTGCAGGCTGAAGTGGAGAAGGCAATGACTTCTTTGTGGATCACACTTGCTAGAGCCAGCCAAGATCCTCCTGTCTCTTGGTATTTAAACAAGGTGTTTATTCACTAGCTGGAGCTGGGGATCAATGAGTTGTGTCAACTGGAACCTCAGACTTTGCATTACCAGTGGTGTAGAAGTGCAGTGTATGCCAGTGCAGGACAAAGTGCATCACGGTGTGTATGCCAAGGATATCGACAGCGTTCTCTAGCAAAAAAATCCCTAACCACCTGTATTTTCTGGCAGAGGGTGATGAAGAGTGGCAAGGACTTGAAGAAAATGTTGCCCACGTCCCCTTTACTGGTGAGCGCTACTCTGAGGCTGAAATGATTAAAAGGTCACAGACATTCTACGAGCTTCTAAATAAGAGGCGATCTGTCAGGTTTCTCAGTGATGAGCCGGTCCCCAGGGAGGTTATCAATAATGTCATCAGAACAGCAGGTAGGTACTTAGTGGTTCAAGGTCTGGGGAAAAAAAAAGGATCAGCATTGCTGTTCAACTGTGTAACTGTGAAAAGGTGGTGTGGAAAAGCCAAGGGAACTGGCATTTTGCTTATGGTTTTCCTAGATTCACCTGCAGCTGGAATGAATTAGCACCCGTTGATTGATTGGAAATTATTCAGCTTGGACAACTGTATGTCAGAGACTGGTTTGGAGCACTCCGAATTCCTTTGTATTTGTAGTTCACCCATAAAGGAAAAAGAGCATTTCAACAGCATGAAACAAATCACTTTATTTTCAACACTTAAAAGATGTTATTTAAAATAAAATTTATGTATGGTTTATTGAGGCATCTTTCAAATAGAAATACTGAAATGTTTTCTCAAAAATTTCAAGCCATGTGTGCTTCACATGCTTTAAAATTTAATGCATTATGATATTTATCCTGTGTGGGTTTTGTTTTTTGGGGTCCCCCCTCAAACAAATAGATGAAATTGTCTCAGCCATGCAAAATATTTCAGTTGACATAAATGGTTGCTACTTAATAAAGGGAAAGACTTCCAGTCTAGAACAAAAAACCTTTTCCAGTCCTTCCAACGGCAGTGCCAGGCCTCTGTTGCATATGATTGGAGTGCTATGCTGAGGACCCTCAGAGAGTTCATTTGACTGAATGTCAGAAATTGGTTATCTTTTTGTTGTTGTTGTTGAGAAGTTATGTGTTCCAAATCATTACTTTCATGTCCTGGCCCAATCTCATCTCTGCTTTAGTAACACTGACTTCAGCCAGGAGTGGTTTTGACCCTCATTATTTCTCTTCCTCTATGAGCCAGCTGCTGCTACTATAGAAAATATTCCCAAGCTGCCTTAGAGAAAAGTTCAGTAGCCTTCAGCAGGCTTAATAATCTAAAGATTGTCCACATTTGAGGTGCATTATTTTCCCTTTAAAAACTGTAAGCAGCTTTGTTACTGCACTGTAACAAAGTCTCCATCTCCCTCTAATTAACTAGGAGTCATTAAAACACTGAGCATGTTTTGGCAAATGCAGCAAAGCAAACAAGGCTGGCGTGCAGATGAAGTACTTAGCAACCCTGAAAGCTTTGGGCTGTGTAGAGAAAAAGAAAACAAAGGGAAGCATGAATGCCACCAGTTTTTACCCAAACCTGAGGAGAGGCGAGGTTCACAATATAAAAACGTGTTCATATATCAAAATAGTTCGAGATGCTTGTTCTGTGTTTCTCAAACTAAAATCAGTCCTTGGTATTGTATGTGTTCAAGATCTTCAAATATTTTTAAATGTGTATGAGGGACCAGAGAGATCTAAGCAGCCTTCTTAACCGACGTATCTGTGAACTTGTGCAGATACCTATTCTTCAGCTTCTGGCTTTTAACCTCTAGGCAGTTAAAATATTCTCCAGTGGTGTTGGTGGGTGAGCAAGTACAGATTTAATATGTGCACACCTACAAACACCAGCTGTCTGTGGGACAACGAACTCAAACCTGTACGTTCTATGGCAGATGTCTGTGTTGTACAGCTCCTTATCTTTGTCAGTCAGTGACAGGTTCCTGCAGGTGGTCACTTAGCCTTGTTTTCCTGAAAGCCATTATTTTCACCCTTTAGCTAAATCCACGTGTCAGAGTTGGCTGTGTATTCAGACAGTGCTCTGCTCTTGGTGCAACACTTTGCAGTAACATTACTGCATTCATATATATTGCACCATGCTACTGCCTTATCATAAGAACCACCAAAAAAGGAATTTTTTACTGATCCCTGACTCTGGCTTCCTGTAGGATGGCAGTATGAAAGGACTAACCTCTGTTCTTCAAAAGGGATTTTACATTCTTTGAGAAAGAAATGAACAGGTTTGTCTGCCAGAACTTAGTTCTTTTCCTCCCATCTCATACAGTTGCTTTCCCATTGCTCAGGTGGTCAGCCTGAAAGCTCACAAGGAGAGCTGATACCTCTCACTGCCCACCCTCCTTCCTGGGTTTTCATCTTTTCCTGTTTTTGTATGAAGGTACTTCACCTAGTGGAGCACACACTGAGCCCTGGACCTTTGTGGTAGTGCAAAATCCAGATTTAAAACATAAGATCCGTGAAATTGTAGAAGAAGAAGAGGAAATCAACTACAAAAAAAGGATGGGAGACAGATGGGTTAATGACTTGAAAAGATTGAGGTATGAAAAGTCAATTACTTAAGGGGTTTGAAGAGAGCTGTTGTTTCAGTGTGGGAAAGACTTCTATAATTTTCCATTTCTTCCTCCCTCTCACTTTTAGTATTTTTCTAAGATTCATATAAAGAACTTATAAATATGTGTAAAATTGTGCCTTGGTGGCTGTTTCATAAAATTGCTTCCAGTAAAAGGAATTACATGCTCTCCATTTTGAAAGTTTTCCAAGCATTTGGCTTTATTTTTTGGCCACTATTATTTTTTCCCATGTAACCTCTGTGGCTGAAACTCTTGTCCCAGATTTCTCCTGTTGTTTGCCAAACAATGAAGCTCCCAAAGTCATTGGAAGCTTTGCTACTGACTGAGGAAGCCCCAAGGCCTGTCCCTATCCAAGTGCTGAATTATGCAATATTTAATTGTTCCAAATGCCCTCCAAAGTCTGACTGACTCACTTAAGTTCACACAATGGGAAGATGTCTGCTGAGTCTTGGCTTGTCAGATGGAGCATATGCACAAAGCTTTGTAGGGTTGACCTGCCCTACTTGTTTGAGAATGTTACTGGTTTTCAGGTGCTTAGGTGCTATGCAAATTTATGTGCTACGGAAACAACAAAATGCCAGGGGTTCTTATGTTTTGAGTGGGAACAGTAGAAAGCACCCATTTTCTCGTCTAAATCCTATATCATGCTTGTCATTTAAGAAATTGAGGACCAAATGAAATGTAACAGGGATGAAATACCCAATGACAGAACAGCAATTTTTGCCATCAGAATATATTTAGGCTTAGACCATAGACAAAAAAAGTTTTGAACTTTTCTGACAGCAGTCTTCCCTGCAATGACAAAAAAGTTGGCACTTCTGGCAACAGGCAAATCTGCAAAATTCCAGAAATTAAATAATCTCAAAGGCAAATGCTCATGAGGCCAGTTCATAGATAAGAGGTCAAGAACTGTCTCTTATTTGCTTGCAATTCCACTCTTCAGAGTGAGCACATCAACTCCTCAGCCAAATCTGTTAAAATTGAGAACTCTATTCAAGCTTTTTTTTTTTCTTTCTGAAATGTTTCTATTTAAGCTGATAATACTTAATCCTCTGCAGTAAATGTTCTAAGGTTTGGTCTACTGCTATAATTGTTATGTACCTTTAGTGCCCCTTTGCAGACAGTAAATGTAACCTACAGGAAAGTTAAAAGGTTGCAAAATAAATGTCTTACACATTCTTTTGCAGAACAAACTGGATCAAAGAGTACTTGGACACTGCTCCGTATTTGATCCTCATTTTCAAGCAGGTATATGGGCGGCTTCCAAATGGCAAAAAGAAGACCCACTACTACAATGAAATCAGTGTTTCTATTGCCTGTGGTATCCTGCTTGCTGCACTGCAGGTACGTTGACAGAACTGGCATACTGGGATTCAATATATTAGTTCGGATTACGTACCAAGATTATTCTACCCAAATGAGGGTGGAAGCCAATTTAGATTTTAACATTTTCAGTCTCCTGGATCACTCCAATTCCTGGCAATATGTCTTAGTTTTGAGATTTAAAGTTATTCTGCTCAGGTCTACATCTGAGAAGGTGATTCCTATCCTCAGTACTGGTTAACAGAAAAAATATAATGTAGCTTCCAGAGTTGTCACTCTTCTCTCGGCACAGGCTTCAGCCCCTGTGGTTTCTGCCTTATGCTAACAAGGCTGACAGGCTTTTCAGACTACCCAAGCATGGCTGTGCAGTGCCACACTGGCCCTTTCTTTTCAGTAATCCCTATAAAACAGCTTGACACCAAATCACTTTTAGTATACAATGCTGAAAAAAAAATCAGGGACATGTTCCGCAGGACAGGCTGTACTATTTCAATCAGTCTTTCTGAGGCATTTCTGAAAGTGAATTGATTTCTAAAGCTCAGCGTGTTTGACACCAGCCAGTTAGATTTTCTCAGTGCTCAGTTCTGCTTCTTGTATCTGATGTACTCACACAAGTGTTAAATAGAGAAGCTATTCTGATGGTTAACCTGGCCTGTCAGCAAGATAACAGCAAGGTGCCTCCTCTTATATTAGGCCAATTTCCTACCAGGCACTGGCATTTCTCCTCCATTCTGTTTTGAATGACACTTCCTTTTGTGCATTGCTGCTCCTCAGGCACCATTCAGCACCACCACTATTAACTCCTCCTCTCTTGAGAAGGTAGTAGAGATTACTTAACATGACAGGCACATTTCCGGGGCACCTCTCCCTGGCTGACTTTTGTATCTCAAAGCCTCCCAAAATGCTTGCATTACATAGACAGAGAGACTGAAATCCACATGTGCAGCTCTCAGGAAGCAACTCAGCTATGTGATCATACCTTGGATGATGTCAGCTTTTTATTGTTTGTCAGATTTTATAGGCTTTTTGTGAGATTTTGTATGAGAGGAAGAGTGATACATAGACTTATTTTGGGGTTCTGATGTAATCCATAACAATGGCCACTGTGACAGATGCCAACAGACTCCTTCTGAGGCAGATCCTGTGGCCCCTGTCCCTGTGAGATACAGCTCTTGAGGAGGAGCAAGTGTTCACAAGGCTGTGAGGCATCTTCCTGCCACCTGTATGGAGGCAAGAAGTGAAACATATCTCTGTACGAGCCAGACCACAGACTCATGGAATAGTTTGGTTTGGGATGGATATTTTAAGGTCATCTTGTCCAAGCTCAGCCCCACAGGATAACATTGCAATCATATCCCCACAGTTGCCTCTCAACTTCCCTGTGGCTATGGATCCCCCATCGCACTGAGCACCGCAGGCAGGCTCTGGCTGTACAGCACACACACATGGCAGGCAGACTGGGCTGTTGCTGCGGTGGAGAAATGTTCTACTTCTCTGTAAGCAGATCAGGCATCTTTTATGGTACCACTGAGGCTGTCAGTAAATCAGGTGTTCTGAAGCCTGCAGCAGGCCTGCCAAAGCAGTATTTCTGGACTAGTCAACAGAAGGATGTGTGCAGGAGTGGTGGGAACAGCCACTACAAACACAGGGCACAGACCTCTGTCTCACTCTGTCGCTGTCTGTCTTGCTGCAGAACGCAGGTCTGTACACAGTGACCTCCACACCTCTCAACTGCGGCCCCCAGCTCCGGGTGCTGCTCCAGCGCCCAGCAAACGAGAAGCTTCTCTTGCTGCTCCCTGTTGGCTATCCCAAGAAAGATGCCACTGTGCCTGCGCTGACGCGGAAGCCGCTGGAAGACATCATGGTGGTCATGTGAGCCCAGTGCCAGGAGGAAGGAGTGCACCCCTGCTGACAGCTGAAGTTGTCACTGCTGTTTCTGTGCGTTGTCCCCCTACGTCACTGTTTCTCTGGCTGTTTACACCTCTATTTCTTTTCGTTAGTAATCTACTAACAGCAGTGAGCAGCTAAGCACTGTGCCTTTGACAGCTGCTGTTACCTATCCGACCAGGGCGTTGTTCCAGGGGATATGTACAATGGTATTTAAATGACCTTCTCATGCATTGTGGGGACAAATCTCTCCTTGAACTGGAATATATATTTTCCTTTTACTTTTGTGATTGCCATTACACAGTTATTTTAACTTAAGGATTTAAATGAAGGTTGTATTAAAAGATACAAAGAGGTCAAACTCAGCTGTCCTATCTTGGTCAGCGTGTGCTGTTTAAATGCCCCTTCCCCTTCACTGTGTTCAGCTATGTGTAGAAAGATGCTATTTTCCTCTTACATGGTAGGATTTCTCTACTGGGTTGATCTCAAAAACTTTCTCTATACCAGGCTTTCTTAAACTATTATGGCTACTAGTGTCTTAGGTTGGGGAAAATTTAGTAGGAACAAGGCATACAAGCAATTTGCTTGTTACCATTTATTTATACATGTTCCAGGCACAGCTAGATCATGTGGTAGCTATCAGTCGCGTCCCCGGTACTTGCTGCTTCCACTGGAAGCAGCCCAGAGGGAACCACTATTCTGGTTGTCCTGTTTACCTGCAACTATACGAGTTTAACACCCTGAAACTGAAAGTGCTTCAGAGACCTTGACACGTGAGAGGCGCTCTCCTGGCAGCCCCGAACAGGGGTTTGGGAGCGGCGCGCTGGAAGCGCTGGAAGCGCTGGCGCTGCCGATGCCCGCGCGGGCAGAGCCCCCTCGTGGGGCCGCGGGTCCCGCAGCAGCGACAGGGGAAACGCGGAGCGCCGCGTCCTTCCTGCAGCTCTCTCTCTTCTGGGGAGCACTTTCCCACCCTGATCGCTGCTGCAGCTAACGTCAGGCGAGTTCAGCCGAATTGGCTACAGCCGTCCTTGAGGGATGAGAGGCTGGAAAGCAGAGCCGCGGAAAGGGACCTGGGGGTCCTGGTTCATGGCAAGTTGAACCTGAGTCAGCAGTGTCCTGGCAGCCAGGAGGGCCAGGCGTGGCCTGGGGGGCATCAGGCACAGCATCGCCAGCTGGGCAAGGGAGGGGATTGTCCTGCTCTGCTCTGCAATGGGACAGCCTCGCCTCGAGCCCTGTGTGCAGTTCTGGGTGCCACAGCGTAACAACATTAAACTATTAGAGAGTGTCCAAAGGAGGGCAATAAGGATGGTGAAGGGCCTTGAGGGGAAGCTGTATGAGGAGTGGCTGAGGTCACTTGGCTTGTTTCGTCTGGAGAAGAGGAGATTGAGCAGTCTACACCTTCCTCGTGAGGGGAAGAGGAGGGGCAGGCACTGATCTCTCCTCTGTGGTGCCCAGTTGTGGGAGTTAGGACTCCACACAAGTCCTTTATCTTTTTAGCCTCTGTGAAGCTTTACCTTAGAGCCTGAACAGTTGAAGAAACGCCTGCAGATGTTGTTTCACGTTGTTTATTTCTTCTTATCTCTAGCTAGCTCTCAGCTCCGGCCGCAAGTCTGATGCCAGCCGTGTCTGAGCGGGAACTGCCCAGTCCTGGGCTGTCTCGTCCCTTTTGTACCCTTTTCATGATCCAACCATTCTTCCCAACGTATTTATTATTTACTATTTTATACCAATTAATTTGCACCTATTCTAGACACGTAATTTCTACCTCTTTTTCATTCTACCAATCATTTTGTGCCACCATCACCAGAGAAGATGGAGGAGAAGAAGAAGAAGAAGAAGAACAGGGTAACACCCAAAATCCTCCATCTTAAGTGTTTTATCTTTACTCTAAAAATCCTAAAATCTACTTTTTTACCTTGCAACACACTAAACCACTACTTATTTTAAACTCTTGTGTTTTGCAATGTTTCTTGCAGTGTTGGTAATTTTTCCCATGGACTAAGATCAAAAACTCCTTCATTCTTGGCTTCTGGCCAGGGTCTGGGATCCCCTTGCAGGGGCTCCAGGGCTCCCTGACCTGCCAGGGCTGCCAGAGGCATGCCTTGGACTCCAACACCCAGTGACAGGACGAAAAGGAAGGGCCTGAAGTTGTGTCAGGAGAGGTTTAGGTTGGATATCAGGAAAAGGTTCTTCACCCACAGGGTGGGTGAGCACTGGAACAGGCTCCCCAGGGAAGTGCTCCCAGCACCAAGCCTAACAGTTCAAGAAGCATTTGGACAATGCTCTCAGGCACATGGTGTGACTCTTGGCTCTTCAGGGCCAGGAGCTGGACTCGATGATCCTTGTTAGTCCCCTCCAACTCAGCAGATTCTGTGATTCTGAGTTAACTCCTCCTTATCTGAAGTCTAACCTGGTCTAGTGGAAGGCTCAGCAGGGGGATTGGAACTACATGATCTTTAAGGTTCCTTCCAATCAAAATCATTCTATGATTCTACAAGTCAAATCCCATTTACCATCACTTGTCAGCTGAGCAAGTGGAGGGGATAATGTTTTGCAGAGGTACAGATTTTGGCCATGTCCATGCATCTGTCACCCAGTGGGAAAAACTATTTTCCTCATTGACTGACCATTTTGCTGATATTTAGCAGATATGGCTTGTTCACCTGTTGTACTAGCCCTGTTCCACATTATCAGTGGTACAGCTATGGCAGGAACTTTCTTATGCAGGCCCAGTCTGAAATGAACTCTTGTAACTACAGTCAAATAAAATAAAAACTAAAAAAAAAAAGGAAATCCTGGGTCTATACATTTTCTTTTAGTTTCTAAAAACTAGTAATGGAGATAGGGATTTGCTGAATCAAGTGAAGGCTGATCAGCTGCAGGTGCCCAGTTATCAGGAATACGTATTAAAGTCACTGTTGCAAGCTTTCCTTCTGTGCAGTTGCTGCTCTGCCCCACCATGTCCCTTCACAAGCAGTTTGTACCTGCTGGTACAACTATGTTTTAATTTAGAGTTCACATCAACAGAGGGAGGACTGAATCCCTGTCATGTTGCAATCTTTCCTACAGAAATAAACTCTCAGCTACAGAAATAAATTGCTTCTGCCTGGTCTCAGTCTGCAAAATAGATGACACTCAGAGAAATTTTACCAAATGAATTCAGTTTCAAACAGCAGGAGCTTGCATATATAAGGCTATTTCTAGTGTGGTTTCATAACTAAAAAACGAACTAAAGCAGTTTAAAAAACATACAAAAAAGTGTCACAATAACAAGCATTGGTGTATACCAATATAGCTCTTCATACCAAAGAAGATTAATGGTTGGGTTTTTTCCCCATGTGCTAATTCTAGAAACAATATACACATAGTAGTTGAAAAACTCAGGCTGTCATACCTACTGGATGGGAAAGATTCTATCCAAAAGGCATTTCTGAAATCATGAAAAGTAAGTAAAACAAGCTTCTTTTTTTTTTTTTTTTTTCCTTTTTCCTTTTTTTTTCTTTTTTTTTTTTTTTTTTTTTTTTTTGTCTCTCCCATACAAATGCTTACCCAAATGGAAATACTTCAGTAGTATTACAACTGCTGATGATGCTGCAGTCTCTTGTAAAGTGCTCCTGTAGTGACAAGCCTATTTGGAATTGCCACTGTTCTTTAATAAGTGCACTGTCTTTACTTAAAACACAATTAAATAATAAATTTTGCCTTTCTATGCAGCATATCATTGAATAAAATAAAGGTTAGCATTTAAATTGTTTTACATTTAACTAGGGATACCTGGTTGGTATTTGTTCAATTTCAAGGTAAAAAATGTTTTTCTGCTATCTAAATGGAGTTTCCCATGTTTCCACTAGTGTCCATTGCCCGTTGGCCTGGTGCCACTCATCTCCTAGAGATGTTTGGCTTCATCTTCTGTGTATCTTTCAATCAGGTAGCTGCAGACAGCAACTAGTTCTGCCCATTTCTTCCTTGAACTGTGTGGACAAATTTGTGTGCATTCTCACTGTCTGAAATTTGTCAGACAAATGCTCTTGAAATCAGGTGCAGCACAGTGGGTTGCATGACAGTCCAGATAATTAAAGGAATAAGTATCACATTTGTTGGAACCACAGCCAACTGCCCATCTCCTCCCACTGCCTGGATGATTGAACTGGCGTTGGTTTCGGTCTGCCCTTGAACACGGAGCTGGAAGGTATTGCAGCTGGTGCTTCATTAGCAATCCAGCTGGCCATGCCATGAGGCAGGGAAGCATTACTCCTTGAGCAGCACCACCTTACCCACTCCACCATCTTCCTTTCAAAACAGGTGAGCCAGAACCCAAATGATGCTGCTAGAAAGTATTTTTTTTCTTAATCTTAGTGATTCAGAGTGCAAAGTCTGAGGACTCCACTGGTATATGTGCCCATCTCCTCCATAGCTGTGTGATCGAGTGTAAGATTCCCATAAATTAGCTGGGCTCTAGTACCCATATAAGTGCTCCCTGCTTGATGAAAATAGCAGCTTGTCAGTATTTAGCTTCTTTGCAAGTAGTGTGAAGCTAAGTGCTGTTAACTTGCATTTGACGGAAGTAACTGTTCCCAGGCACAGTTACTGGGTCTGAGCTGGTGCACAGGGATGTAACAGGCTACAGTTTATCATCTGTGTATTCGAGCATTTCTTACCATACAAATTCACACTAATACAATAAAAGTAAAGCAACTTCTGGATGTGAGGAAGTGTCAGCTTGGTGCTATGTGTCCCAGATGAACAGAAGCACACAAGCCCCTACCTCAGGTTGTGGTTTTGCTCTGATTAAGCTGCAGCACTTCAAAGACATTTAAGCAAGTAGATATGCAGTCAGCATCTGATTGATTTATTTCTTTAATTGCTACGGAGATCTCATGGGCCCATGAAAAATCAATCTTGAGAAATAATCCAGCTTGCACTCTAAGGCAGGATCAGCTATACTTGAATGCCAGGTACTGACAAAACATGAATCCACAGCACTAATAAACTGCTCCCAGCAAAAGACTTGAAAGAAATAAAAATGCACATGCTAATTCTGCCAGCATGTGCAAGTCTTAAGAAGTTTTTTTTCCAGAAGGGCTCAGCCTTGCCATCATATTGTGTCACTGATGAGACCTCCATGGGGATCATTAGGAAGAGGTTGGGCTGCTGTATTGTTTTTGAAGATTTCCACCCACCTGAGCTTAGACAAAGGAAGAACTGCAAAAGTAGAACAGACATTGTACTCATGACTTAGAACTCTCAAGGAATTTAATTTTTTTTAGCTAACATTACCTACATCAGGCATCTTGGAGAGCCAAGTCTTTTCCCATATAGATAGAACTCTCCTGTGCTTGTGGAGTGTAAATAATGAGAACACTTAGTGGCATGAGAGCTGGGACACAGGTCATTCAAATTTAAGATGGGAGAGGGTCATTGAAGCTTGAATCAGTGCAGCAGCAAGTTACCAGTTAAATATCACATCCTGTTCCAGGTTGTGTATGTGTATTAACTTAGCTACGAGGTTGGAACTGAGTTGAACTAGTTCTGGTAGAAACAACAAAGGCATTCCAAGACCCAGGTAACACAGTGTAAGACATGGGAAAACAGTGCTGATCAGCGAGATGGATAATGACCATGACCTCAAGGCATCAGTTACCAAGTTTTTTGAGACATAGATCTGAGAGACGAGGTGTTTGAAGGATTTTTAAGAGAACACTTGGAATTTTTTGTGAAGACCTGCCCTGTGCCTGAGGGTAAGTTCTTGTCTGTTACTTGAGGGTAAGATCTTGTATTGAGATCACAAGTGACTCAGCCTGAAAGGGTGAGACCAGAGTCCAACAGTTTTGCCCTACATTGTGACAGCGTTGGTGAAGTTATTCCGAGGAGCACCTCCTGCAAATACCAAGTTCAAACTGTGAATACTGGGAGTCAGATAGACAAAAGCACACCTGTGTAGACCCACAACAGTCACAGATATGCTTCAAAGAGAGGATCTCCTTAACAGGCTGCCTTTTTTTTTTTTTCAGTTGGATATGCAGTAGGGGCATGAGTCTGTAGATAATGCACTGGATTTTAATGAAGCTTTTGTGTCGTTGTTTTTGTAGTCCAAATGGTCCAAATGTCAGAATGCTTTTAACATCTTCAAATTATTCCTTTAGCTCACTCATAGGATGGCAATTACTCATTCAGCTTGCAGAAGGCTGTCACAGCCATTTCTCTGTGGGACCAATGCCAAAGCACCAGTCCTGGGTAAAGAGAAGTATGTTCCCTAGCAGCTTGCTGTGAAAGATATCTCTAAGCAAGTAGCATTACCAAGTGGAAAGGTTAACAGTGACCTGCTGGTTTTGTCTTCCTGGGGCAAATAAATATGAGATGTGATATAAGTCACCCCTTTTTCAGTCTGAAGATCTTAGTCTGCTTTCAGTACTAGTGTACCAGTAAACTTGTTCTTTGTGGTTTATGACTGAAGAAAAAAGAAACAGAGCAAGACAAGCCACAACTACCAGGCAATGTGTAAGTGTCCACACAAAGGGTCAAAGAGCTGAGGAGAAAAAGAGCTTTCCTACGCTGGCCATTCTGTTTGTTCCTGTTTGTGAGCTGATATGCATTAAATTTAGAGCTGACTAGATTTCAGGAGACTAAGTGACCCTTGAAAAATCAGTGTCACTCCTGGAATTATGTGTTAAAAGCTACTAATGAATGATGACTTAGCAGCTGTCAAGCAGGACAGTTGTGGCACCACTCCTCTTTGGTATAAGGGCCTTTTATTTCTCAGGGTTCTTTTTAGACTTAATACAATACAGCAGCTCATTCTTCACTATTGGCCTCCGTTTTCCTTTCTACTGGAAAATGAAAATGAGGCACATGATGGGAGAAGAATAATTTTAAATTCAGTGAAATATATATATTGGTCAAAGCAAAAAGGTGGTGTAATCAATAAACAAAGTGATGGACAGCTATATGTAGCTTTATAAATTTAAAATGTTAAGTAATCACATATTTAACAGTTGTGCAAGATGGTATGAAGTAAGAGCATCCTCAACTTTAAACTAGGGTGAATTATCAATTAACTTTAGGAGTAGCTGGGCCTGCAAAGGGAAGAAAAGCAAACTTCAAAATGAGTACTTGAAATATTTATAAATATATTATCTATTTAGAAATCAAAAGCCACTGAAAATACTGACTCATTTTGATTAACTTTCAAGAAGGATGAAAAGAATTGTGATTATTTTCTTTCCCTGCTTTGGAGACCAAAGCAGCATATGCAAGTGTAATCACTTGAAAGAGATTTAGGATCTGTTTCATGCTGAACTGTATTTCAGACTGCCCTTGAAATGAGAAATTTTATTTCCAAACTGTCTACTAGCCAGGATGTCAAGGCAGCAACTGATCAGCTATATGTAGGATTCCAGACTGTGTTTCAGCTGAAGGATGTGTTATGCACAGAACAGGGCATGGTGGCTCATTTCAGTGGCTCAGTGAGATCTGAGAGGCGAACATGATGCACAAACCTGAAATACATTGTGCCTCAAATGTCTCAGTTTGATACAATGGCATCGTAAATCAGAGGTGGTCAATGGATGGTAGCTGACAGGGAGGTTTCTTGTTGTGACCACTAATTCTGGCTGTGCAAGTACGTGTGAATGAGTATGGCTAAGAGGTGTATGTACATATATGAAGCATAGATAAGGGCTGTGGCACAGCAGAACTGTTCTTGTCTCACATGATACGGATCGGTGCTTCTTAAGTGGCTGCAGATTTGCCACTTTCCCAGGAAGGAAATCTTAGGCAAACACCAAACATTGCTGGTTTTGGAAGGAACAGAATTAAATCTTGAAAAAAAGTCCAGAAGGATTCTTAAAAAGTGTCTTGGTTCTTGTCAGAAGATAGGAATGTTTTATACAGGATAACCTCTAACTACTGCTTCTCCCTGATACCTAGAACGATTTGAGTGCATTCATGATGAATGAACAGCAGCAAAATAATATCTGCTTCTTTTTTATCCATTTTCTTATGTTTTTGACCTCAGTTTCTTTTCTGTCCTTCATTTCACATCTGTCACCTCGCAGTATATTTTTGCCATAGGTAGTTTTTGAGCTTTGAGCATGGTGTTCCTATTCTTTAATAGAACAAGCATGAGTACTATGCAAAGTGTGTTGAGCTGGCAGAAGAGTCAGGAAAACAGCAAGCACAGGTCAACAGCAAGATCTCCATCTTTCTGTGCTTATTTTTACTGTGATTTTTATCTGAGGGGATATAGCACCCGAACTCCACTAGATAGGTAACAAAAAGTGGTTCTGACTCCAAAGTTTGTCTTCCTTTTAGCTTGATCTATTATCCTGTTTATAATTAGATGGCAAAACACAAGTAGAAGTATGAATGAGGTAATAAACAAAGGTTAGAGCAAACTCTTGTCAACTGTTGTCTATTTTAACTGCCAGGAGAAATCTGGCAGGCACCTCCTTTCCAGCAAATCAAAGTGAATAAACACTCTCTGTGAATATTACCTTCCCATTTAATTTAGTAAATTGTTGACGAACAAATTGCAAAGTTCAAGAATGTAATTATTTGGGATTAGTAGAGAATTTCTTTAGCACGTAATTGATATTCTGTGGATCATTTGATTAGCAGCTGAAAACAGTTTGTAATTGATGCTGTAATTAGCCAGCCCAGTGCTGACTCCATATGAGATTGCAATGCTTTAAAGTTGGGTAGACCCAGAATACAGAGCAATGCAGCTTGACTGCTAACTACCTTACACTGGACAAATGTTTTATAGACTACACTTTCACCTGCAGGAATTGAATACAGAAGATTTGCAACCAGATCTGAATCAAAAATTGCCTCAGAATCCACAGCCTTTAATTCTGTGCTGATGTCAGCTGTCTGTGGATTCCCACTCTGTGGGTTTTTCATCTCACTGGTTCAGTTCAGGGCAGAACGGACTAAATGTGACTGATTTATGAAAACCCACGTGGAGAGGAGCCCTGGATGGTGAAAGATCCTCTGCATAAATGCCATCTATCCGTGGGGTGTTCCTTCAGAGCATGAGGGTCCCTCTTGACTGCAGGCTGCATATTTTCACCCTCACAATAATGCAGCAGACCTGTATTGTGGGAGGAACGTGTTTCCTTTCTGCCCCTTAGATCCAGGAGAGCAGAGTCCTGTGATGTCGTGGTTTAGCATAGCTTGGTTTTTAGTTAAGGAGAAAACGAAATGGGGAAATACTATTTTCTGCATGGATTATTCAGAGTCAACTGATTTAATAGGAGACAGTGTTGCCTGCAGGCCAGTATCCCTGTCAAGAATTAAAATACCTTCTGTAAGAAAAAAGTAAATGATGTTTTAAATAAACTTTCTTTTTTTCAGCTTGTTTATGAACTGCATAACTAACCTGGCACTCCTGCTCTGCTAAGGGCTGGATACATAATTGCAATTCTATTGTTTAGCTTCTCAGAGAAAGTCTATTCATATGGAAGGAGCTTTCCCCTAACCTTTTGTAGATACAATCTTTTTTTTTTATCCCCAGCTGCTCCGGATTGGCAAGAAAACACATGAAGTGCTCCATTACGTTTGCTACCGTTGCCTTTGTACCACTAGATGGCACGAGAAGACCATACAGGAAGAGAGGACCTTTGCCTGGAAAGACGCTTGCTCTTCAAGTCCTCTTACTCCAGTTACCTTTGGCCGTACTCTGTTACCCAAATCACAGATCTAGGAATAGTCATCTGAGAGTTAAAAGCTAGAGTGTTATCTGTGATCAAAAAAGGACCGCATGCAAAGACTAAATTTGTCGTGCACTTTAATGGCTTAAGAGTTGACTGTAAATGCAAAGGGTGAAACTCACTTCATCCAAGCTCTGACAGGAATGTATAGGTGGGGTTTTCCTTGCTGTAGAAGGGACCCGGTTTTATCTAGTTACCTAGTCACATCTGCTTTGCAGTGACACAGATGCAAAGTTTCCTGTTAGTCATGCAGCATACTGTCAGGTTCACAGGTGTATTCAAATAAGAATATGGTCACTAATTTCCAGCCATTTCCTTCCATTGAATTAATTCCCCATGTATTTCCCTTCCTCCCCTGTGGGTCTCCATACTCCAGACCTCTGCAGTCCTGGCTGGCCAGCAGCTAAGGCATGACACAGAGACACTTGTCTCTTACTCCAGTCTACTCAAAGGCTCTTACTCGCTCATGTGAAACACAAGGCGTAGTTGTCCTCTGAGTAAAGCTTGTAGACTTTTTTTATTTCTACTGTTTGCCTGAGAAAAAAAATTCTTCTTTCTTTCCCTTCAGATATGGATAAGCCATGATGTAATTACGTAACATAAGAATGAGAAAGCTGTGGAGAAAAAGCTTTCCCTCCCTCTTCTCCCAACTTATCTCTGAAATAAATCTTCATTTACTCTCTATTTAAAGGATTTTGGAATGAGCTGTGTATGAAAACTAGAACTCTCTCTATTTCCATGAGTGGTGGGAAAATAAGGCCTGGGATTTTAGATAACTTGTGAAGTAAGTACAAGTCACCTTTTAATATGAAGCATGAAGCCTAATGGGAGCATAGAAAGGCAAAAAGGTCCGGGAGTGGAACACAGGTTTGAAGGCATGTGTGTAAGGCTGTGTTCAGGCTAGATCTGTTGTGTCAAAACAAAAATTGTGTACTGAGGAAAGGTAGGCTCGGATTTGCCTGCAGGTGTGGAGGAGTTACTTGGTTGCCCAAGCAGTGAGTCAGTCAGATGCCAACATCAAGTGAAGGAACATTCTCCTTACAGAAGATTCAGTCACGTATCTAAGAGACAAGACTGGAACTCCTGCCCATGTAACACTGGATAAATCACTTCCCATATTTTTTCTGTCAGTGCATGAACGGTGGGATTTGTGCTGATAATCTACAAAGGAAATGAAGGGGGAAAATTGCTACAGCAGCCCATGATAATCTTGGTCTGATAATCTCAAATTTGCTGCTTACATCAGTTTTCCAGATTTCATATTCAGCTTATCTGTGACTAAACCTTATCTGTACTTGATCATTAATCATGAATGTATTCATCCTGTAATAGTCGTGGATGCTGAAAGGAAAGTGGGAGACCAAGAAAGAATAGATAAACACTGCAGAAATATTTTAACACTGGACAGACTGAGAGCAATGTACTTTGTGTGCACTTGAGGAAGAAAAGATTTTATGCTTAAACTTAAAGTCTGTCTTGGATGCTGCTTTCAGCATTTCAGTTATTCCTGAGGAGGATTCCAGGTGTCTACTTGAAAATAGAAAGTGTTCCCAGGCAGGGGTTTTTGTCTATATTCTGTGCTCCTGTACTCACAATGAAGAAGAGAATTTCTTACAAAGACAAGGCACTAGATGGAATATACAGTGTTTGGGGTTTTTTTAAGATAGATTCAAACGGGTTTAATGAAAGCCTCTTTATTATGTTGTTTGTATAATGGTTATATAGATATGACTGAAATTTCTCCAATTAATGTGATTATTTTTTTCTTCCTTGCTGTGTAACCTAATGTACATTGCTTTGCACTTTTTCACTAGAGGCAATACAGAGCAGATGATGGAGAAACTGAGTTTGACAAAATACCTTTAATTTTTACCTTGAAAGAGTTGCTAAAGGGAAAAACTGAAGCAGGGGGAGCACTGAGAACTAAACAATGAGAGGGTCTTATGAATTCGTGGCATACGTGGTAGAAAGTGGTTACTGTTTTGCAGAACTGCATTACTTGAGAGATGCAATTCCACAGCAATTTTACCAGCTATTCTTTGGTATTTTCATAAATCACAGCAATAGGAAATTATTAGCTGTACATGCCCTTGGCAGACCCCCTGATGCATCCCCTTACTGACTGCATGTGGAGCTGAGGAGCAAGTCTGCCTTGGGTGTGGTTATGTCTGATGTGGTTAAAATGAAGGAGTAGAAATCAGAGTGATGCTGAGGACTGCAGGGCTGACCACCACCTCACCCAGACTAGCCCGTGGCTCTCGCTGAGCTTGCATGTGCTGGATATTGGGCATCTATCAAAGCCTGTGGTGGTGAAAGGCAGAAGGAACAAGTCCTCCCACGTGAAGAAAGCGAAGTGTTTGGCTGAAGGAGGAAATACAGCACTGATCCCACAGTCTTTAAAGATAAACTCCAATGGAAGACTGAAGCGTTGATTATTTTTAGCGGGGCAGAGCCTAAGGGGAGGGCTTGTCAAATAGATTAAACCACTGTTAGGAGCAGAGCAGGATTCTCCTGCAGCACTTTCCTTTCCATCACACCTGCATCCTGGTGTGAAATAAAAAGCGTGTGTGTGGTGGTGGGGGAATGTGGAGGAGGGAAAAGCTGCACTTGGGAGAGCTGAAGTGGTAGCAGTTAGTGATGGAGTCGTTGTTTCCTGTCACTGCTTTTACCCTATTAGCTTCTCTTATGCTGATTTCTTTCTGTTAATCCCCAAGATTGCCTCGGAGAGTTGTTTATCATCCCGGGCAAAATGACTGCAGCCTGCTCTCACCACTCTTTTTCCTGCACACAGTGTTGCTGATGTGTCTAAGTGTCCAGAAGAGCCTGAGGACAGAGTGGGAGGATGTTTTCTCATTTTTGTAATCTCCCTGGGCCCGTGACTCTTGCTCAGCACTGTTCTATTTCCCCCTGCTTCTCCCAGGCACCCAGGCTGTGAGAAGCAGTGCAGTTATACTGAAGCAAACAAGGTGCCGTGCAGCTGCTGGGCGTTCATCCGTGCTGGGGCAGGTGATGTCTAACCTTCCTTTTGGGAGCATGTGTTGGAACATTGTTCAGAGCAGTCTGGTCACGGTGGGATGGCATGGGTGCACTGGGTAGGGCAGGGTATTATTCAGTGCTGCCCTTTGCCAGCTAGGTTTTACTAATTTCCTGGTTCTGCTGCATGACTTATTTCCCAGACAGAAGAAAGAAAAGGCTGGGAGAGTGCGTTTGCCCCAGAGAAAGAAGGTATTTGGGAGGATACCTGGAGGTTCAGCCAGGTGTTGTGACAACAGAAGCTGGCTTTTTTCATCTAGAGCAAGAGTGTGAATATGTGAAGTGCCTTCAGAGACTGAAGGTATAACCCCATCTGAGTCTCTCTTCTCTTCTACCTTTCTATTCAATTGTTTAGATCAGCCTTCTGTAGAAGAACATCTTTTAGGTGGCAGTCCATCAGAGAAGACTTCTGTGACTCTTCAGTCCTGGTACCATTCTCTAGTTTTGTATTGCCCTACAGATCCTCTGCCTTAGGGTCTTTGAGTCTAGAAGAGGAGGCTTGTACATAAAACAGAACCATGTATTTCCTAATAACTAAACTTTCGGGGAGAGGAATCAAAGAAATATATAAGCAGATAATCCATGTACAGACCGGTTCTTTTTAGAAGCCTATCTGCCTAAAAGTGAAATCTACTGGGACTCCCAGCTTTGAGTAGAGAGAAGGTGAGACTTCTCTCTTAATAGTCTTTCTGAATACTTCAGGAAATATGCCTTTAAGCCTACTGAGATGATCCCTCCTCCACAGTTTTAACTTCTTCTTACATAGCTGGTTAATCTGACTTTGGGAAGCTCTTGAACCCTCACATAAAAACATTTTTATGCCTTGTCCTAGAGTATTCCCTCACTCTACTTTATAATCTGAAAGGAGAGATGAGACCCCCTCCATAGCCTCTGAAGGGCCTGGTGATCCTAAGTGTGAAAACCCTCTCCAGAAGTGGTAGGTAAATGGCTGAGCTGTATAAAACTGAACTATGTTCTTTCCTGCCTGATGTAGGCAGCTTGTTTTTCAATTTAACTCCATGTTTTTATACAGCAAATTGCCTTCCAGTAATCAAACAAACATTTAAAAGATTATATATACAATTTCAGGCATCTTCAAATCCATCACAGATGTCCTTGGGGTTTTGTGTGCTCAAGGGAAAGCTTTGGTTTTTAAAGATGGAAGAAACAGGAAGAAGATGAGAGATGAAAGGGGAGAGGCTAGTTGCTTTCAGAAATATGGGAATTATCAGACTGAGCCAGACTTAGACCATGTAGTCTGGCTTGGATACACTGAGTGCAGAAGGGGACTTTAATTATCACTCAGCACACACTGGTGGAGTACATGTCTTCAGTCATGTAGGCTTCCGGATGCCTGCATAGCTAACCATCTCCCTTTGGAGCTGGGATCCCTGCAAGCAGAACTAGGACTTAATTACTCTGCTGTTCCTCCTGGGAAGGGATCCACACACTGATGTCTGATATCAGCCTGAGCTAAGGGAGGAGCAGGGAAAGAGGAGCTATTGCCTTACTGTGGAACAGCTGCATTTTGGGCTCAGTGCCAAAAGTGGGGGAGGAAAACTTCTGGAGGCCTGAAGAGATAGAGAAAGGCAAATCCCTTCAGGTCTTGGGCTTCAAGAGACCAACGCCGTGTGTGGGCAGGAGCTGGGACGCTGTGTGGGAAAGATTTGTGGTTTCAGTAGGAGTTCCCTCCCAGGTCTTCATGCAAACCACGTCCCCTAAATCCCAGACTTTATCACAGATCTAGGCTAATACTCTGGGATGGACTGCAGAGCTACAGCCTCCACCCCTTTCCACCCACTGGCATCAGATACTGTTAACCTCTGGATTTAAAGATGCTCTGCTTTTGGCACAGAGGGTCTCAGAGCCAAAACCAGCAGTGTGGCCTTCGGAACCCCTCCTCGGTAGCATGAAGCAGCACATTATGGGAAGCTTATGCACAGGGTGCAGAACTTGGCAAGTCTGTGTAATGCAGCTGCCACAGCTCTCAGCCTTGCATGCTTTATGCTCTGCTGGGTGCAAGACAAGGGCGTTCCAGCAGGGCAGGCAAACGTAGGTTTCAGTAATACTGGCAGCTGGCTGCTTGCTATGAAGTGAGGGCACAAAGGCCATGTATTGTTTTTATTTTAGGGTGTTTGGTATCAGAAAAGCACTTTGCAACACTGCACACATGCCTGGGCTTCCAGTGACTTCATTTAGAAATGTCCAGTCACACCTGGAGCGAGCTTTAAAGTGCGAGTCGGGATGACAGCATCTTTTTTAAACAACGGGATTTCCTGGGATTATGTTTGAATGGTTGGCCCTCTTGGAGAGGGGGAGAACGTATTAGGTCTGATGAAGTAATGAGAAAACTTTCTGTGTTATGTAATTTATAAGGCCACTGGTTACCACTGAGCCAAAAACCTGCTTCAAATTGAATGGGTTAAGGTTATCTACACAGTCCTGTTGAATAAATTCTAATCTCATGGGATACAATTACATTAAAAACTTTAGTCAGTGTAAACCATGTCTCTGTCGTTCTTATTTTTGATAAGCATAAAAACATCCTGTAGTGAAACCAGCTAACTGTGTGTTCCTTGCAGGAATGTGGCATAGGATTATGTTGTGACCAATCTAAGTGCTTTTTCAGTGTTTCACAGCTTTCTGGTATATTCTCCATAAAACTTTTTTTTTCATTTTTTGTATTTAAAATTTATCCTGACTGTCTGATCAGGACAGGATAAATACATCTTAGTGAACCCTATAATGAACATGAAGCTTCTCTGGCAAACCAATTTGATTTTCATGAATACCATTTTTAGATTAATATATTAAAAAAATCAGTGTGGGTCCTCTTTGAGGGCAAACACTTCCTTTGAAATTAAAGCAGTATTTTGTGAGCATAATGCTTAGCTCTTGTTCAGTGGCAGTGACCAGGTAAACCATGCTGTTGTAGCCCCGTTGGTGGTATGTATAAGCTTTCTAATGTACACTTTAAATGTGGTATCAGCAAATAATATGTGTAGCTTTAAAACAAGATTTGGCAAGCAGTCAGTCTGGCAGCATTTGACTGGACTTTCAGTGAAGCAGAAACAGGAAAGTACACACTTCTTTAAATCTGCCCTGTCTGTTGGTGGAAATAGTCCTTGTTGTATTTGTCCACTTGTGTTACTGAATCAAATGACTGCAGCAACTTACAAGCATTTTCATTAGCTGGAACCGCTGGATATAATTTCTGAAATTCTGAG
The DNA here is from genome assembly GCA_013397975.1 of Machaerirhynchus nigripectus. Lineage (NCBI taxonomy): Eukaryota > Metazoa > Chordata > Aves > Passeriformes > Dicruridae > Machaerirhynchus > Machaerirhynchus nigripectus. Next base: position 231,434 of record VZRQ01000173.1, on the reverse strand, counting down.
AAGCAGTTTTAAGAAAAATGCTTTTAAAAGAATCAGTCTCACTTGCCCCAATGACTGTGGCTCCAGTGCATTGTGGTATGGTTGCTATCAGCATCGGTCCGTGCTGACAGGCATCAGGAGCTAGGAGATAACCAGGATCTGAAGCATTGCCCATAGTATTATTGGAAATCTGTACTCCCTAGCATATGCGCTGTCCCGTTCTAAGGAAGGCTGCCATTTCTGACCTCCTGAGGTTTTGCTGCTTCTAAAGCAGAGGGACCGAATTGTGCCATGGATGGAGTTCAAGTGGTTCTTTGTTTTAAGCAGCCGTTGGATCTCAGCAGACATCAGAGAATTTTGGGGTAGCAGACATCGCCTTTGCTGTCTGAGCTGTATCTTTCTGGCATGGAATGGTAGAGATAAAATCTTCTTTTCCAATATAGTGAAAGGAAGTATATTTTTGTTAAGGTTGGTATTGTCAGGAGATAACATTTGCTTGAAAATGAAGGTGTATTGTTCTAGCACAATGTACTGTAATTTAAATCATTCGCAATGCAATTTCTTTTGTGGTTCCAGTCTGTAAACTAAACCAGAAACTGACATTTTAGCTGGTGCATTCAGTTTCAAAGCATTGAATACTGCACATAATGTAAGCAAGAATTCTCATTTTCTTGCTTCATGTAATTTTCGTAAGTAGTGGTGCTACACCTCTTTTCTTCTCCATCTAAATAATGTCTCTGACTTTTTTTTCCCCTTCATCACTCTGGAAAAATACTGCAATATTTTCATGTTCAACATACTTGTCTCAGTTTACCTGGTTTCACTGTGCCAGGCAGATGAATGAGTTAGAGTTTTGTCTTCTGAGACAGAAGCTGCCTGAGGGAACTTGAAGCTCACTGCTTTGCCCTGTACCTAGATCTGTACCTTTGCTCTGTTCACTCCAGGGTAGTTTTCTTCCCTGAAAGCATCTTGTTTAGCTGTACCAAATTAATCTTTGTCAGTTTTGCCTTAAGGGGTTATGCCTTTCCTCACTGTAGGTTTAAACTTGAGTGTGGGGACATGATAGCAGAGTTCTATGAATCTGAGCACACCCGGGATGTGCAGAAGGAGGCCTCTGAATGTGGGCTTTGAGTCAGCAGAGGATATGCTGCTCAGGGCACAGAGAAGCTGGCCAGAATCCCTGCTTTTACTCTTGGTTTTACTCACTGCAGAGAAATGGACTGCCTGTCTGCCTTCAGATAAGATGACTGCCACTCAGTTCTGCCTTCCTGGCCTGGGACCATGGAGGCCAAATTCTCTTTCAGCCTGTGCAACTCATGATTCTGCTTGTTTGCTTCCCAAACCCACTCAGCAAAAAGGAAGTAGAAAAGTAGTAAAATAAGCTAAAGAGAGCAAAATTCAAAGAGTGTAAAATTCAGACAACTGAGAATGTGTAGCTTTAATGTGAATTTTAGTAAAATTCTGTGCCCTTCCTAGTATTTAAGAGTAGCATTTGCTAATATTGTAGTTTCCATGAATGGCCTGCAGTGGACATGACTGCTATGTCTCCTTGTGTACTTCTCAACTAATAATAGCTCTTTGAAGAAAGTGGTATATGGACACAGGTTTCTTCAGTGTGAAGTCATGAACGATCCTGCTTGCGAAAAGGAACTTTATGTTTTTTGACCCTTTCTCCCCCAAGTTTTTCAAGTGTAGGTTTTTCTTTCAGCCCCATCTGCTGTCCTTTTACCTCTTCCACCATCTTTTCCAATGCATCATTGGTTCTTAGTGCCACCGATTTGGATCTGATGATTCATGTATATGCTTTCCTGCTGAATAACCAGCACGAGGCAGGAAAGTCTACCTGCTGACTAGTGACTGCTTCTTTCCTACTTTGCCTTTTTCACAGTAGGTTAAAATCCAGCTTTTAATGGAGAGAAGGGAGAAGAGTTTGGTGGCAGTGCCACCAAATTAAATTCCACCTTCACTCAGCTTTTGTGCAGGTTTTAAACAGTGTTAGAAAATAATATGAGGAGACAGAAACCTAACATGTTTAGACCATACCCAGAGGTTTTCTTTAGATTGGTTATCACTATTACTTTACACATTAACAAACTACATCATAACTTGGTCTGCTTCTTTTTTAAACCAAGGTTTAGCAGTGTTTTGTTTGTTTCCTGTGGTGACATTTGAGGGATTTCCACCTATGGCTGCACCTTCTGAAAAAGATGCCAAGGCTAAAATGGACCTCATGTCACAAAGTCCACAGTTCTCATAATGTGGATTTCTCCCACATCACTGTTCTGCTCAGTGCATGGTACAATGGATTTTCCTAGTAATGGTTTTATGATGGTACAGGCTAGGGATAAACCAACTGGAAGCTGGGAGTGATTCCCAAGTGTTGTGTAAGGAGATCTGTTCAAACTGTTTTGACTCCATTCGTGAGACAGCTTCCACATCCTTCTCTCCATGCTCAGGCTTTCAAGCTTCTAGAAATAAACTCAAGTGCATGGGCCTGAATGGGGTTTTGCCATGTTGCTGTCAGACAGTCATGAAATCAAAACTACAGAACATGCCAAGGAAAGCAACCACCCCACAGGCTAGATGTGGAAGCCATGTATTTTTTGCAAGAGGAATTGCCCCTCCAAGTAACTCTTTACTTCAAAATCAGAAACCTCAAGACCCTTCTGAATGGCATCCACCAGGGTTTGGGCAGGGACAAAAGATAGGAGCTGCTGTGCCTTCAGGGAGACGGCTGTGACTTCCAGGCATTTTCTGCTCCTGAAAGATGGAAAATCCTGTTGTACACAGAGGTGATGTATAGCTTGGAGCATATGGAAGGTGGGAGCTTTTTGCCTCTTGGAGAAGCAGTACGTGATTTATCTCTAGTTCGGTAGGGAAAAAAATTCTGGCGTGCCTTTCTGGAAAGGTTGCTGGGCCCTGACCTCCTTTGACCTGATTTAAATGAGGATTTTTCCAAGCTTATTACATGGGATGTTCTTTGGCAGCACTGAGCAAACAAAGCAGGCTGATCACAAATTATCATTTACACGTGCACAGAACGAAACATAAAAATAGCTTTTTAAAAAAAAAATTTCCTTTTCAGTGACATATAATAACCTTCCTTCAGTAACCTGTCATAAACCTCAAGATTTGTATGACAAAACAGCTTCCTCAGTTTTATGTCTTCCCAGACACATTACTAACACAAGGCTGAAAAATGCAAAAATGCCCATCCAATTATTTTTATTTATTTTTTTTTTCTTTGAACTACATTACTGGTTCTACAGATGTACCCATTTTGTGTCTGCCTACCAGCAATGTCAGCCAGTATTTACTGATGCACCTGCTTTTCTTTTTACATATTCCCACATATGAAATACATGGGACATATTAACATATTTCCTCATATTTCAGGAAATATTATCCATTGCATACACAAAGAATTTGCTTTTGAAGTATTAAACCTCAAGTTGTTGGCCTGACAGCTACTTGCAGTACAGCACATTTCATGATGTGAATGAGTGAGACAACAGGATAGATTAAAAAGGAATTACAGGTGAAATTACTTTTCCTTACTGTTTTTAGGCAAGATGTCATTTTTTTCAGCACACTATTCATTAAGTGAAAAGGTGGTTCCACACCCTGAGAAGTAATTGAAACTTCTCAATGAAAACGAAAACCATATTACAATGTAAGTGGGCTTGGTTTTATTTGAAGAAGCAGTCTCAAAATTCCCCTGTTGTAACTCATCACCTCCTTGACAACAGGTATGTTTATGGGCTTAGGATAGTCAGTAAGAAAGCAAGTGACAGCAATTTTTAGTGTCCCCATAACAATTTAAAAATTATAAAGTCTCACAGTGACTCCCCTACCATTTAGAGTTTTTCCATGTTTGAAAGCTAACAAGACTAGAGATTTTCCCCTTTATGAAATGTTATTAGCTACAAGACTGAATAATTTGCCAAATCTGTGGAACAAAAAAACACTGATGACTTAACAGCTCTTAGGGTTCATTGCAGGATTTGCTTTAGTTTTCTTATTTAAGAGGTGTCTACCTGTGACCTAAGGTAACTGCATGCTGTCTGTTGACATCAGCAGCATTCCTAAGTGTCAGGAAAGGAGGCTAAACCATAATTAATCGGCTGACACATTGCTAAAAACTCATATGTATCCTGGTTATTTTCCCTTTGCCTTCTTTTTTTGCCACCTCCTGTTTTCTGTTTGGCTGTTTCATGTTTAGGGTACAGGAAGAAACAGGTGAAGAATCACATACCTAGGATCAATGTAAGATCTGAAAGAATTATAGAAATGGGAAAACTTGCATGAATATGAGGCTTATGTATAGCTCTGCAATTTCACCAATAAATTCCAAATTTCAACCAAATTCAGCAGAAGTGGAGACTTCTAAGATAAGTCCCTAAAAAATGCCATGAAAATTCATTGTGAGGAAGAAGACAAAAGAAAAGATTGCGTTCAGCCCTTATCTTACTTCTATGATGTGCAAGTGTTGCTGTGAGCACTCAGTGCTCTAAATCAGCTGTGACCTGTGCTATCTCTTGTCCAGTCAAATGGGTAACGTATGGCAGGGAAATAGAAATGTTGTGAGAATCAGGGCTAGAGCATAGAATATGGGATACTGAGAAACTAGGATGATTACTGCAGAAGAGATTCTGGGGATATAAAAGCAATCTGATGGTTCAGTGGCAGCTTTGATTAAGTGGGGAAATAAAAGCCTTTAGTGACCACATGGATATGCAGAAGACATGAGTGGTGTCTGGATAGCAGCTTGGATCTGTAATACTATTTTCTTCTTCGCACGTTTACCCCCTTAATCACCCCACCCCCTTGTCTTTATTCTCCCTCCTCTGCTTGATAAGCTTCCTCACTTACGTCACAGCCAAGGTAGTCATAAGTCAGCTGAGAAACGAGGAATGAATAATTTCCTTCCCCTTGGGACACTAGCACGTCACTGCTATGAAACACTTAGGTCACCTGTCTTCCCAGCAAGAGGGCAGCAAGGACACCGTGTAACCCAGCAACTTCAGTGTGTCTCCTCCCTTTGGAAGAGCCAATACAGTGGCTACAAGGTTGGGGGATTTATACTCTTAGGGAGTTCTGCTAGCTTTTACCTGCAAGATTTTTTTTCTGAGTAAAGTTTTCTCACAAACTTCATGTTTTCAGATACCTCTATAGAACTCTAGGTTTTTTTCTGAAACTCTGAACTCTTCTGGGCTGATAATTGCATAGACATTAGATATCAACAGCTCTAACACAATATGAATTTTTAGAAACAAAATAAAATAGAGAATCACAGAGGAGTTCTAAAGCAAAGCGAAATGAGAGTTCTGAACAGAGCACAAGATCACAGTAAGGCTGGTAAATGTAAGAAATGTAGCTTGCATAGCAAGCCTGGCCTTGAGATGACCCATCATTGAGATGACAATTTGTCATTCTGTGCCCAGTTTCACCTACAGAGAAAGAGGTTAGTTAGCACTTCTGGCTTTAGAAATGCAGTGTTGCTGATTTATTTAGCTCATCTTTTCAGAGCAGTTTGTGATGCACAGCTAGAAGGCACTGTAAAAATATAAATGACTGTTGGAGAAGTGGTACAGTTCTGTTACCATCTATTCAGCTCCTGGGAGAGTGCACCAAGGTCTCTAAGAGAAAATGGAGTTCATGTCAGCAGTTGGATGAAACAAAGAAAGAAGATAATGGCAGAGATGGATGAGGTGAAGAGGGAAGTATGCAAGGTATAAAGAAAAACATGGGTGAGTGGCATCTACCTGAGAAAAAGAAGTTGGAAGTGGACGAGGGAGGGCAGTACAAATGGAAGGGGTGTACCCACCCAGCGGTACTGTCTACCTGTCCTTGCTGGAATGCAAATGTGAAGCTGCATCTGAATGCAGAGATGGTGCCAGCCCTTGTCAGAGAGAGGAGGCTCCAAGTTTATCAGCTACTGGTACCTTGTGTTCCCTGTGGCTGACATGTAGCTCATGTGCCATGAAACAAGAAAATTGTTTTATAGCCTTAGGCTGCTCTTATTCACGCCACAGTGAATTTGACACAAATCTCTTCCAGCGTGACCAAGCTGGAGCAAGTAAGCAACAGCACTTGTTTTCCTGCCTCTGTAAACTCATCCTGCTTTCCCTCTCTGACTTACTCAGTAGAAACAAGATAATTAAAAAATGGCCCTAAACTGTAGCTCCTGAGATTCATGACAGACCCTAAGAGAATTTCCTCAGTGTCAGCTGAGGTGATTTAGAGAGATTACCTTTCCTTAACTGAAAGTGTTTTAAGAATGTGTTAACAGCATATAAATTAAAAAGGGATTGAAGGCTGGAGCTTTAACACCAATGCCACAGGAGGACAAGTCAGTGCAAGATCAGGCAGTTGTGGAAGTAAAATCAAAGCAATGTCAGACTGATTAAGAATAAACCACATCAGAAGTGCAACTGGTAAGAATCCTAATCATTCAGAGTCAAATAAAGTAGGGAATATGATATTCCTTAACACCACTTCCTGGAGAGATTTTTCTGACCAGGTTCAGAATGGGAGAAAGTCCAGTGTATTAGTCTGTAGTCCTCAGTGGAAAGATGAAGACTGGACTTTTCTGGGCTAAATGGGAACATATATGAGATGTCTAGTGGCTGCTATGTAGTTCACTCTTCTGTAGCATGTGTTATTTCTTTTTTTTATTTTTAATTTCTCCTTTGCATCTGTTGCAGGAAGTGTCTTAACTACAGCAGTGAACTAGCTTGTATTTGTATTTTTCTTGTTTCATTCTATTCCATAGAGGGCTGCGTTGTCAAGGAGCTCTAAAACCTGTGCTCCACACTTTTCAGTATGGAGAATACTTCTATTTGCTGGGCTGGCAGCTGCTGTGTAAGCTTTTCAGCCCTTTTTAATCACTCTGCCTCCTGTAGAAAGCTACTGTGAATTAGTTCTTTGGGGCTCATTATCCAGACTCCTTTACCACCCTTGAGAAGGAACAAGAGGTACTGAAGAAAGCCCAAGGGGATATCCCCTGCTTAATGAATCTCTGCTGTGCCTGTAGAGCCACGGTGCCAAGAGGAGGATGGAAGGGTCATGGCTGGGATGTATCGTGCTCTGGATGATAGTGCATGAGAATGGATCAGAGCAGCTATGAAACTGCTTTGCAAGACACTGGAAGTCAAGTCGGCTCTGAATGGTATCAGGAAACAGAAGGATAAGGACACTGAAAACCTCCTTTACCCATGTCCTCACTTAGACTGCAATGCTGAAGTCACTGACAACTAAAAGATCGGTAGCTGGAACGAGGAAGGAAGATGTCCAGTATCTCTGCTTTTTCATGGTGTTTTCTCTGATTCCAGAGAATCTGACCTTAAACAGCATGTCAAGGCAGGGAGGCAGGGCTCTTCACAAGCAGCAGTCACCCTAATCGACAGAAAAGAAATGTGATTGTATGCCCTTGTACTTCCATCCATGGATTTAACTTACCCAGATGCTGCAGATTTAGAGTGAAGAGCTATCAACTGAGATTTTGAATGATGGTGTTTACCCCTCTTGCTCGGCAGATGTGGGAGCAACAAAGATCCTAGGTTTTACAACGGAGAAAGAATTCTTCCCTGTTCTGCTTTGTAGTTGCTGCATGCTGATTGGAAACCTGCTGAGAAAAAGTTTTATAATATAAGGCTCTTCTTCCTCATTACTGAATCATCTTAGGTGCAGGAGACAGCAGGAAACAAAGCACAATAAATGCTGAAGCTTCAAACTCAACCCAAACCTCTCTGTAGACTGGAGGTGTATGCTACTATTCCAGGTTTTTACTTCATTAAAACTCCAGGGATTTGGACTCATTAAACCTGCTAATCCCAGGATTACTTTTAATTGCAGTTTTTAACTCATCTGTTGTGCTACCTGTTGCTCCATCAAAGTTGTGCTCACAAGGAAAAGCATGAGAAAAGGAACCAAGGGAAATTTGTTTCTGTGGTCAGTCGCTGCCTGGAGCTCTCTCACTGGCTTTTAAATATCTTGTGAAAGCATGACTGAAACAGATTGAAACAGTTACATTTGAATAGATTAGGCTGTGAACATCTTTATGAAGATTCAGAGGTTCTCTTACAGGTACAGTGTGTTCTTGCATCAATATGAAGGGTGCAGAGAGGTACACCAGCTGTGCACAACTGCACCACATTCGGCAGCAGAGCGTTTGAATATGAACAAGGCTCTCATTTTGGTCTCAGTCCTTCCCTTCTCTACCTGTTGAATGAATAAACCTGCTTCGTTGCTGTTTATGTGATACAAGTGGGTGAGAATTAGCAGTTTGGAATTACTGGTTTGGGTTATTAACTTGGGTTCATGAATAAACAGAATGACTGCTGCCAGGGAATTATGCATGAATTATCCTTGAGCCATGCTGATGGAAGAGTGATAGAGAAACAGAAAATATACTAACAGCTTTTGACTGTATTACTATTAGAATTGCTAAAAGGAGAAAACTCCTTTTCCTGTCTGCCTCTGGACTGTGCAGGGGGCTGCAATTCAGGCACCTCCTCTAGAACATGAATGACAGATGTATTATAGTTACTATTTATTTGGTGTGATCACTACTAGCCACTCAAAACATACTTCTGGCTCCCCTGTGGAGAGAGCAGATCCACTCAGTTGTCTTTTGCCCTGGACATCTACTTGGCTTCCATAAAACTGGTAATTGTGGCTGTTCATCCTGGTGCCAGCTCTGGTAATGAAGCAGTTAAGCTAGACCTGCAGAAAACCCCAGAGAAATGCACTGATTAAACACTTTAGTTTTATCTTCTACTGTTCTTCTTGCCTGGTCTTTTTCACCTTCTTCCGGCCTTGGCAGTGTGTGCTCTTGTGTTTTTTTGAAAAAGCTGGATGGGAAATTAGTAAACACTTTATTTGGTTCAACATATGTTAAGGAAGTGGAAACAGCTGGGGGCCAAAGGGAGAATGTGGCTGGCAAGGCAGGCTGTTATTTTTATACAGAGCTGTTCAGTTAGGTCTCTTCGTGTAGAGGTGTCATTCCGCTTGGCCCAGTTTTACCTCGATGCCTCCTATTAATCCTTTTGCCTTTGAGTATTTTGTCTTAGTAGTTTACACACCTGCATGTTTATGCATTGTGATTCATTGCAGCTTCTCCTTATCGCTCCCTTTCCTCAGCACTTTTCTCTTCCTTTTCCTCTCCTACAGCAGTTGCCACTCCTACAGATACCAGGGGCAATGGGAGAGGTCTCGCCCAGTTTTGTCTGTCACCTTCCCAGCCCTTCCTCTTCCCAAGGGCAAGAGACCCTAGGGTGAAAGCTAGGAAAAGAGCCAGCCAGCTTCTGCCAAGTTTGAAGAGATAGACCAAGGATGAGTTGAGAGGAAATTATTAGGCAGGGGAGAGGATGGGATTTCCATGGTGCCCAGATAAATGGTCTAATTTCAGTAATTTGCATGAAGTCATAATGAGACAGGACTTAAAACTTCAATCGTATGTGTAGTATTTTCTACTCTGTATTATTATCTATAATTATATGAATGTATTACTTTATTGTATATTCTAGAGTGATAGATGATAGAGCAGGAACTCATAACCACCTATTTTGTGGCAGGAAAGAGCCTTAAGTTATTCCATTAGGAAAACAGAGATGTTACTCTATTAGAAGAGAAAAAAGTAATGTAGTAAGTGATGCTGTATCAAGGCAAAGGGTAAAACTGTCTCCTCCTTTTTTCCTAATCTTTCCCTGTATGTTTCAAAAATTGCTTTCAAGTCTATTGCCACTTATTTCTGGTAATGAATTCAGCCGAGCAGACTCACACATTTTTGCCGGTCACATGGAGATCTTGCATAATGTGGGTGAAGCAAACAGATATAGTTGGGCCTTGATTATACCAAGGCCACTTTATATGGCTACAGGGATCACTCTTGGTGTTTTTATTCAAACGTCAAAGACCAAGGCCATTCTGTTATTTCTTCCTGGTTTGCTAAGGAAAGTGATTTAGTTGCAGAGTTCTTACTGCTGTTTTGTTACTGTTGTGTACAAACCCTTTTAAATTCCTGGGAACTGAAAAACACTTCCGAGGAAAACACGATTTTGATTATTGGCTTCTGTGTGAGAGCATTGTAGCCCAGTTCCTAGGTCAAAGATCACATAAGACTTCCTGGATATCAGGATTGGAAGACTTGACTATTTTTTTTTTTTGCATCATTGACTCTTAAACAGGAGTTCAGCAGCCTTATGCAGAGAGTAGAAAAGAGGCCCAGAGCCACCTCTCTGTCTCTTGCCACAGGAGCCTTTAAAACAGCCTTAATGATGATAACATCCCTGACATAATTTCAAACTGTTCCGTTAAGTGTGTCACTAACAGTATTTCTCTGAATCCATTTTTATGTCTTCTAACAGTTTATTTGTTGAAATACATTTAGTAGCTTCTAAAGCTCAGTAATGAAACTGCTATTTTTATGTATTTAATGTGCAAGTCAGGGTAGCCTTTTGGTTATGCAGTACCATTAAGTGAATACAGGAACATTAAGCCTAATAGACATGGCAGTTGCTTTACCTGATTTTTTTTTTTTATTAACGCTTTTGAAGTGTTTACTTGTTATGTGTTTATCATATGCAATAAAATGCTCCGAGGGCAAAGAGCAAATGTGTTAATCTAGTGTAATAAGTAAAGCTAGTATCAGTTATCTTTCCACTGCTTTCTCCCATTAAACTGGCATGGATCTTAGCCCTGGTTGCTGCACTTTTTTTTTTTCTTTCTTTTTTTTTTTTTTTTTGTTTTTTTAAAGATCCTAGGTTGCAGACATGTCAGTAATGATAAGCTGTTGATACTGATGCCAGCTAATTGCTTCATTTCTACAATCAGATGTTTTCCATTTTAGAATCCTTTGATTTCCTATCAGTCAGATGGTAAAAAGAGGAGAGAGGTTCTGTAATAAAACTTTCAAAGAACAAACAGAAAATAAAATCTATTTAGAGTCTAACAATATAATTCTTGCCTTCTTTTTAGTTCAAAGGGACAAATTACCAGCAGCCTCTGAAAAACCAGAACATGTACAAGACTTCATTATAGCCAACGATTTCAGGAAATATTGACAGATCTAGTTCTGAGGCAGAATTTCCTGCTTCCTGCCTTGATGGATAAAATACTGACACACACAAATTCATCTGTTCATTTTGAATATGTGCTGACAGAAGCAGTCTGACTTTCAGAGCAGTATACACTCCAGGTGTACACACTCGGGATGTCCCTGACTACACAGAGCAAGACTCTTGCATCCTGTTTGACATCCCGGGGGATTTACAAGAGGAAAACATAAGCTGTCATGGACTCATGATGGCAGAGGTATGAAGGTGACACCCAGTGTGCTTGCAGGAGAAGGAGCATTGTCCCCTGCCAGGCTTCAGCCCATTTTTGTCTGGATGAAGAGAAGTTGGCTCAGTGGCTAAACTTTAACAGCAGTAGTTCAAAGTGGTTTCTGACACTTTCTTTACATTTCTGCTCATTTGTTGCTAACTGTCTCCTTCCTTTTGGTATTCTTTCTGGAGAGACTATACAAAAAGTCTTTTAAAGGAAAAAGTCTAAACCAGACCTGACTGTGCCAGCATAATATGCCTAAATTTCTTTTTTTTTCCCTTTCTTTTTTTTTTTCCTGTTGTAATTCAAACAGTTTCACCTAGTCCTAAAAATATCAGCCGACTTTTTAGTACCAAAAGATTTTGGGTTTTTCAGTAATTTGGAGCCAGTAGCATTGGTCACACTTACCAGACTGTCTCACCCCAAGCTGCCACAACTCGCAACAGTTACTGCATGTTGGAATGATGGACCTAGGGGTGGAAACTAATGGTTAAAGCTGAAGTGAAAGGGCAAAGAGAGAGATCTCTCAGGAGCATTTTCTGTCTGTAGGCCTTTAGAAACCTTGATTTATAGGTAGCAATACACTGGCATTTAAGCTGTCTAGACATAGGTGCCTACTTTGAATTAATTTTGATGGGAGTTATGCCCAGGGGTGCTTTCCAAGCGCCAAAATGCCATAAAAAATGCGCTACGATAATCTTTTGGGGGCCACTAAAATAAACAGTTTGTTCAGATACTGTGCTGATAAAGACAGTATTAAAAAAAGAAAACTAGACAGACTTTGATAAAGTAATATACAGCAAATGCAGTTGCATACATTAGGGGATTTCATGCTAGAGGAGTATGGTTCTAGCCATGACCATGCTGGGAGTGAAAAATTCTGTGAGAAGATATCATTAAAGAAGCAGCAAAAGGTTGGGGTATGGCTGTGGTTATTGGCATTTAACACACTTCTAAGCTATGCATCTGAAAGCCATTCAAAAGGCCCAACTTGTATAAGAGTGCCAGGAAACACTGCTTTATTTGTAGACATCCTGGGCAGCTGTAGTCAGACTATAAAGAAGAAGTAGAGAAGGCACAGAAAGGAAAAAGCCTAGATATAATGGATCTTTTGGTGACAAATCTGTCCTCTTCTGAAATATTGCAAGCTTAAGGAGACTTCAAATAGCTAAAAAGCTGTAATTAGAGCCTTCTTCTGAAACGTGCATTTGTTTCCCTGACACTATGCAGGAAAGTTCCTGTTTTCCTGTTGTTTCCTGTGGCATAAACGTTTATTTTAAATTTCTTTTGTCATCTGGGGAGATGCTGTCTGGAGGAGACGTGCTTTCACGTGACATTCTTCCTTCCCGCTGATGTTTTTGTGGCCTCAAAGGCAAATGCAGGATATTCCTCTTCCAGTTCCTTCAGTGCCTCTCCTTATTCCAGTATCTCTGATCAACTTGCAGTGATGTCAGCATTTCCAAAGAACTGATATAATTGCGTGAAAGAAATGTAGAACAGACTGGCACTGAATTTCCTAGAAAATGCTGAAACATTCTTCAAGCTTGTACAGATTACAGAGGATTTGAAGTAAGCAGGTGATATCCTGTATCAGCACTAAGAATTAGAAAGGTGGGAGAACTTCAGTTAGCTGCTGGTGCGCACTGATAATCATATTTAAGATTCTGTGTTGCCTTCTGCACATCATTTCTTCATGGCTACACAGCACTGATCTGGACTGAGCAGTCCAGTGGATAAACTGTGCTAACAAAGCATTAATGGGAAAAGTCTCAAAAGTTCATAAACTGGGAACTGCAGAGAACCCATTTTAAAATTAGCACACAGGTGTATTCCTACAAGAAGTGCTTGGCCTGATTTACCTCATGACCTAATGACTCATGACCACGTGGTTAAACACTGCTGGATAATCTAGCTTAACTTTTTAATAGTTGCAGTAAATCATTGAAGTAAACATTCAGAAAGGCAGGTGAGAAGGAAGGAGTTGCTTGGTTGAGACTCTTATAACATCAAAAAATGTGAGAATGACATGAGGAATCCTGTCTTTTGAGATGACTCCCAAAGTCCACTTTATTTAGTACTAACGAGGGAAGTGCTTTCTGAAGGCTGTTACTGATGAAAGCACAGAGGTTTCTGTTCATCAGGACAGAAAACAGGAGGCAGGTGTGTGTGTGCTTTACTCTGAAGAAACGGGCAGGAATTATACTTAAATATCGTATGGGTTTATCTCCTGCTAGGAATTTCATGGCACTAGTTGACCTCGGCCTTCATTCAGTAATGCTCTTTCTTCTGTAATGCTGTAAATAAAATCGGTTTGCTTCAGCATCCTGCAAAGGAGAGAAGGTAGAAAGGAAATTTGAATAGTCAAGTTAATTATGTAACAAACAGAAAATAGGTAGGACAGGTTTTAGACAGGTGTGCCCATGATCAGTTAAAAAGGTTATAATTTAGTTAGCCCCTATGGGCAAGTAACTTTTTTGTACAAAGGTCTATATTTCAACAGTAGGAGATGCAATCTGTAGAACAGTGCATTTCGTTTGCGATGCACTTGTCTTGCAACTGTTTACTCCATAATTGCATCAAGACTCTCGTTAGGAGAAAAGGTTTTATCTTGTCTCAGTGAAGGTTTCAGTATATCGCTTTGGTTGTTGGCAAACCAGCCTGTGAGATACCTAAGAAATGTTGGTTATTTGAGAAATCTGGCTTCTCCTTTCCTCAAGCAGCCTTCATCATACTCCCTTCCTCCTTCTGACCAAAGCATTGTCAGCACGTTAGCCTGTCATTCTAACTATGAATGAAAGGTTTCTTCGTGTCTCTCCCCATGAACCAGATCTTCTGTCCAGGTTAAGGACAGCTGATATGATCACAAGCCAACCATAAATATCATTGTCCATAAAGATCTTTTCTTAGGCCCTGGCATTCTTATAGGGTTTATAGCAACTGGCAGGGGTCTGGGTCTTTCAGTAGCATCTGTTTTGGGGAGGGTGTGGACACCAGGCTCTGGCAGAGGAGGGTAGGGAGTTGGGGGTGTGAGTGTGAGTGGCGGGGAGGAAAGGTCTGCCTGCTAGTCTGCAGGTTGGTGCAACAGCTCAAGGAGAAGAGGCAGTGGAGGCTGAAGTGGTTTTGATGGTTGGGATTTCAGTGGGCTGTTTGACCAGGCAATATCACAGCATCTCCAAGCACGGCCCCTTCAGTAAGACTAGGGCTGAGTATTGATGGCTAAAGTAAGACACAAATACAGCATGGATGTCAGCTGCTCCTTGGTACCTGCCTGGGTACGCGTTCTTACTACCTGATAAAATTTATCTCTGTTTCAGTGATGAGTCACTCTTTCTGAAGGATAATGTACTTTGTGTTTACTACAGAGAAGTGGCATGTAAACAAAGCAGTTAATGCAAAGTAGCTGGCACAAATGCACTACTACTTACAACCAGAAAAATGTGACTTCTCCGATGACTTAGTATATTTTTCGTATTCTTACTCTTCTGGTTGAAAGGTGTCTCTTCCCTTCCATATGAGGCTTCTTTACCAGAAGCAGCCGGGTGTGGTTTTGCAGTGTGAAAGATGGATGTGGGAGGAGGCTTAAATAAGATGTCAATAAAATTCAGAGTAGGAAGGAAAAAGTCATTATGAAAGAGTTTATCTCTGTTGCTTCCATTACCAAAGCAGGTGAGTGTGCCATGAAACCATCAGGTGTCAGGTTCAAAACAAACAGGAGATAACGTCTTCACAGGCTGCTGCATGTTGAAGTTATGCAATCCTTGGCCACAGCATGTCTTGGGGTCCAGAAGTTCCCAGAGCTTCAGAAACTGGCTTTGAAAGTTTGTAGATGAAAGATGCCTTGAGATTTGACAGGCACAAATATACCTACCATAGCTTAATGCGTCTGTCATACACAAATCCCTGGAAACCAAGTAAGAAATCTTGCAGAATGTCAGTCTGAGCTTTCCACGCTAATTTATTCCTCCCTGATATCCACTGCTGGCCACTGTCAAGCGCATTACATTGTGCCAGATGCCATTTTTGATCCCCCATGAATTTTTTCATGTTCTTAACCGAGCTGTTAGAGGGCACATTTGTACCAGTACTACTGCATCTATACTTGGAGAAGATGGGGATATCTGGTTCTGCTTTAACTATTGTCAAAAGGATCTAGTCTTTCTGTGTGGATGAGGCAGCAAGAGGCATTTGAGTAACAACACATAGAGCAATGGTCTGAATCAACAGCTTTTCCTAAGCTCTGAAGACAGAAATGTAGTAGAAAGTATTTTTGAATACAATATTTAATAACAAAATAAAAGACTGATGTTTAAATTCCATATGACAAAGACTACCTCTTAGGCAAAATTGCCTTTTTGAGAGTTCAGTTGTTTTGCGTACAGAAAAACGCCGTTTGGATTTTGAAAATGGGGGAAAACAGAGACATTCAAATTTGTTATAAGGAAATTTTTATTAGTCTGTGGATACCTGCTAAGTTAATTTAACTGGGACTTCATATCCTGTTTTCCCAGTTGTGCAATTAGGAAAATGATGCTGCTGTTTCTAAAGACGGCCTGAAAATTTATAATTTTGTCAGGAGAGCCTAATGGTTTACACACTGCAGGCATCAGCCTGGAAGAAACTTGGGTGAAGCTTCTCGCAGAGGGAGAAGAGGAAGCTTTCCAGTTATTTTAATTTCAGATTAACTAAGACGAAGTAAGACATTATCCTTTCTCTGGTAGTTTATGGGCTACAGGTCATTTGTTGTGTGCAAGGAGAGGGTGAAGTTGCACAGACTAACTTTCTTGGATACTCTGTTGTGGTGCAAGCAAGACAAATGGCAGATAAGGCTTTGGTCATGTGGTGGAGTCAGTTGCTGGCCACATCTGCCTTCAGGCTGGTCAGCAGGACAAGTGCACACTGCAGACAGTAAATCTCTAAGATAAGTTATTGAATATCTATGTCCATGCTATAAGTCATCTAAGGAGAAAGAAGCCAGGGAAGGTTTCCTGGGCTCTAGAGCCCTTCATACCTCCTGCCCAAGACTTGCACAGACACCTTGCTGTCCCCTTGCATCGTGCTGGTATATCCCATGTCCTAACCAGGACATGGAGTCCTAAGGAGGAAATTCAGCAAACCTGCACCCAGCACCTTCCTTGGTATCTTGGTCTCTTTTCTCTTAACAGCTTCTCTAAATGGCTTCAAGGTCCCTTAGTGCCAAGATCCTGGAATGTGGTGTCCTGGGAACAACTTTTAAGCACAAGAAAGAGCCTCCCCGTCTCAGGCCAATGCTGTTGTTGGTCCCTCATTGTAATAGGATGGTGGGAATAAGGTTCTACCTTTTTTACCTGAATAGGCAGCAGAGACAAACACAGCTGTCGGGAAGAAGGCCACAGCTGCAGCAGTGACAGCTGAGATGGGGAGATCCAGTGTCTCCTTAGAATGGGAGTGCCACAGGAAGGTGACGGCTGCGCCATGGTCTGTTCATCTCCAAGTCTCAGAGTCTTGTTTGGCTGCGATCTGAACCTATTTGCTCCTGTGCAACACCCAGCTTGGTTTTGTGTCCTACCTATGACTCTCCTGCTGCTCCTGTTCCCAAAGCTCTGGATGCAAGTGTAAGAACCAGGGCAACTGGGGACAGGACACAGTTGAGGGCTGACAGTTTAGGGAACTGTGAGAGCAAGGGAAAGGAGGAGGAGGAGGGGGTGACTTGTTCTCAGCTTCCCTATATGCAAGGTTGCTAACATAGCCCTGATGCTAATGCAATGATGAAGTTCTCAAACCTTTTCTGTCTCTCTCCAGCTCAGTACATGGGCAGTTTCAGCACAAAAGCATCTGCATTAACCTTGGCTTGGACCATATGCTTCGAGCTGTAGAGTGAATTTGCGGTGAAGGAAGACAACAGAAAGCAGCAGTTTCTGGTCAGGAGGCAACCCACAACTGGGAAGGGGCTTGGCTTGTGTGACATTCATTGTTGTGATTCAGAGGAACCCTGATGGGAAATGTGCAGGTTTGGTAAACAAGCCAATAGCACTAAGAAGACACCTGACTACGTGTCATTAATTTTGACTCCCAAGGGAAACTGATTTCCAAAACATTGTCATTCAGCACAAGTCTTAGAGGCTGTGTGGATTTTGCTTGGTAAACATTGACTTACTTAAGAAAGGCGATTACTAGTGAAGAAAGAAAAGGCCAGATATACAGTTGCTGTGAAGTGAAAGCCTGCAGGCAGAATAGCTGACATTCACTTAAAACCCTATAATTCTGCTAGTGAAGAAAAGAAAATGCTCTCAACTGGCAGATGAAATGTACTCTTTTCCTTGTCTTCATGTAGAAGGTCAAGCAAAAAAAAGAAAAAATCAGGAGGTCAGAAATAAATCAGGAACAGTAAAAATAGTCTTTAAGACACTGCAGTGTTAATAGTGCTTTTCTTCCTGTAGCCTGATCTTGCTGCAGAAAAAAACCTGGAGAACGTGCCAAAGCATTAAAAGCAATACAATTGTATTTTGAAAGGCAATAAAAGCAGACTGTGTGGGTAAAGGGCTGTGCCGTTCACCTTTCATCTCTCTGATGGTCACCCAAGGATCTCCTTTGTGATTATAAAGGGTGCCATTTTAAGACCATTTATGTTGCTTGGGATAGTTATTTGAATAGTATCTATGCATCGCTGAGATAACTTTAATTGGGTTGCTGTTTAGGTGATGCAATTAAACTGTTGACCTTCTGATAGCAAAATATCCAAATGAAATAGTCTTGTTTGGGTAGGGGCTGTTAAAATGTATAGTGGCTTATTGACATACTTCAGGTTTATTGACCTAACCTTCTGAAGTTACCTTTTGCAATGCAGAAAAACCCTTCTGTGCCTTGAATTCATTTCACAGACTTTTCCCCCCTAATTTGTCAGGGGCAAGTGCTCAGAGCATCCTTTACTCACTATTTCGTGAAAGTTCTCCTGGAATTGTGCATCTACAAAGAAATTCAGTTCTCGAGTTGAACCCTGACGTAGGGTTTCAGTTTTAGCTAGCAGAGGAACTTTTCAGCCATCCCTTGTAGGAGGAAACCCAGGTCAGACACAGCTCCCAGACAAAGGTCCCAGCTTTATGTAAAGAGTTAAAAACAGCTGTGGTTTTTCTACATATTAGACATGCATAATTAGAATAACTTCTCATGTCACCTTGCTATTTTATGAACACAGAAGGATTTGTGCATTTATATTAGATGCTCTGCTCAGACATAGATTATTTTGTAATGGTTTTTGGTTTGGAGCTAATCTCCAGGAAGGAGGGATAGAAGGCTGAGACCTGGAATGTGTCATCAGTGTGAAGAGGGTCTGTCACTTCATAGTTGTAACCAGCATAGATTAAGACAAGCTAAATTAACTGACCTTTTCTTCCCTAATATCTAAGGGCTACTTTCCATTCTCTGAATTTTGACTAGCTTTTTTCGTCACCACTCTGAAGATGATGTCTGTGTCTCTGAAACACACTACACAATCTAGTCTGCTTTCAACATCTATCTACCAGCACTTAACTCTCCATGGGTCGTATCTGTTAGCAATCTGATGGAGAGACTTCTCCTTGAGGTCTTCTGTCTGCTAGAGCGGTTTATCCTTTGTGGTTTAACTCTTTCCCTTTTTCATATCCTTGGATTTTACTTTCAAAAAAAATTGTGGTGACAGATGGCAGTGGTTTTTATGTACTTCAGATACTCATCATTTCTCTTGGCCTGACCAACAACTTTGTTTCTTACCCTGTTTTCCCTGCCCCTACTAAAAACAACTTTTCTTGATAATTTAGGGTGCTTTCTGACTTCTGGATAATGCTTATTCCTTTTCCTGCAGGGCAATGAAATCTGGTCCTGTCTGGTTGCTGTGAGTAGTCAGGACATAATTTCAAGTTCTAGTCTGAAGAGCTCAGTTATGGGAGCTATTTTTTTTCCCTCCTCCATCCCCAGGATTCAGCACTAGCCGAAAGGGAAATGAATCTGATGGCTCTTAGAAACAAATTTGTAATTTTTTTGTATCATACTTTCACCACAGCAGAATTTCAAATACTGTTTTTATGAAATCCACAGAAGTTTTCCAGTGGATCCAAGTCTGAGGTGGGTGTCTGTTAAGAGTCAGAAAACAAAATGTGGTATGAGTTAGAAACAGAGATCATGTTAACTGTTTTCTTTCCAGTTTCCTCTCAACAGAAAGTTCTGTTGTCCTACATGTGAAATTTCTAGTACTGCTGTTTTCCTGGAGAAAGTCTGGATGGGCAGTAGGTTAGCAGTTACTCTGCCCTGTAAGTTCATGTTTTGTCAAACCATTACCTGTGAATAAGGTATAAAAGATGTGCTTTTACAACTCTAGTTTCATGCCAAACTACCTGGCCTCAAGGTACCTCTTCACAGTGACATTTCCAGAGGTCAAAAGCAGTCCCCATAGTAGAAGACTCTATTGGGAGACTATGGACCATGAGATTAGAAGGTTTTTTGAGTTTGTAACATGCCTAATTTCCCCTAAAAACCTAAACAAGCACCAGGATTATTCATCTTTTTTAGGATTATTCATCTTTTATGTGGTCATTTTTGCTTAATCTATGAAAGTTATTACAGGCTGGAATACATATAATTTATACAATATGGTATTGGGACTCCAGGGAAAGGTACTACTGTTTAAAGAAGAAAGGGTAAGTGGGACATCTGGAAAAAATCTCATGAAGAAAACCAGAACACAAGCTGGTAGAATTGCCACAAAAGTTTTATTTCACTAAAATTCCTAGGGTGAGCTTGTGGCATTATTCATTTTACGTGCCAATTATCCTTGTCTTTGCATCTCTTTATAGTTGGCCTCCTATGGAGGCCCGGACTGAGAAATATGGTTTTGAATTCCTTCCACACTCCAGTCACACAAACCCAGTTCACGCTATTTTGGGGTCAGACACCTGCAGCCAGAGCAGTGGAGGGGCAGCGTAGAGGACCAGGCCCTCAGAAAGAAAGGAATTAAAATAATTTCTGTACAACATTTTGTAGGATGTTGACCATTGCCAACATGGAATTAATCAATTTTCAGTAGCCCTGAAGAAATCATGTGCCTGGGGCCTGACCATTTTAACCACAGAAACTTGTCAGTGCAGGGGGAAGGCTGGGCATTAACATCCGGAGTCAAACAAGCAGCTCTGGCTGCAAGCGCCGCCATTCCCCTGTGCTCCAGCTGCTCCGGGGCAGGTGTACGGAGCGTATCCTCCGGATAACAGCAGACCCAGAGGCCTGGCCATCCCTTATACAGTCCCAGAGGGGTCTTCCCTGTGCTGCCGGCGCCTGGGTGAGCCCCAAGCCGTGGGCCTCACGCAGCCCAGCTGGCTGCCCTCCCGGAGCAGGGGCTCGCAGTATGCGCTTGGGGAGTCCGGAGGCTGTTTGGCGCTGGAAGCAAACTAATGCAAAACACAGTCAAAGCACTTTCATGTGAGCTCCTGAGGAGAGGCCAGGGCAGCTGTAAAGGATACGCACAGCCTTGGGTTTTTTTACGAGGGGAGAGAAAGGGCTGCTGTGGGAAATGGCCGCGTCACTGATCCTTGTGGTGTACTGTACGTTGTTTATACAATAGTGCCAAGTGGCAAGCACAAACACACTCATAACAGAGCACCTCAGGAGCTGCAGAGCCTCCTTTTGATCTTCAAAACCAAAAAAGAGAGAGAGAGTTGTTTAAATTTGTACTACTGTCACTGCTTCTCAGCTGTTTGAACCTTTTTTCCACCCACTCATGTTTACTTCTCTCTGCACTGGTGAGTTTCTAGAGCACATTAGAAACATCACAGCCAATGCCAAAGTTTGAAATTGAGCAGCTGAGGTCACTTGTTCAGCCTGGAGAAGGGGAGACTTCACAGGAGACCTCATGGTTGTCTACAGCTTCCTTGTGAGGAGAAGCAGAGACACTGGCAATCTCTCCTCTCTGGTGACCAGTGACAGGACCTGAGGGAATGGCATGAAGCTGTTTGGGGGGAAATTAGGTTGCATATTAAGAAAAGGTTCTACTCCCAAAGGGCGGTCAGACACTGGAAAAGGCTCCCCAGGGAGGTCATGACAGCAGAGGTCTGCCAGAGTTCAAAAAGTGTTTGGACAATACTCTTGGGGCCATGGTGTGTCTCTTGAGGTTGTGCTATACAGGGCCAGGAGTTGGACTTTGATGATCCTTGTGGGTCCCTTCCAACTCAGGATATTTTGTGATTCTATGAAATCCATGCTTGTGTCTTTGGATGGATGTTTTATAACACTGAAGATCTAGGTAGTGTGATCACAGTTGTATTTGTAGCAACCTCTGTTGTCTGCAACTTTTCCCTCTTCTAATGACATGTTCATAAGTACTATTCCAGACTCAAATAAAAAGTGTTTCTGTTATTGTTTCATAAGAGGTTAGTACAAGCAAGGTTAGTACATTTTGTGAGTCCAGGAGCGTAAGAACTGCTGGCTTTTCTATCCATACTTTGTGAATGTAATTTACATTTTCAGATTAGTTTTATTCCCTGTAGGTATGTCCTGAACTCCTCTGTAGTAATTATTTTTGATGACTCCACTAACGCCTACTTCTGAAGACAGAGATGGTCTATTTCAAACTCCTCCACTGAATGAATTTAGCCAACAATCCACTCATGACTCTGGCAGATGTTTTTACTTTCTTTTTTTCCTTCAGGCCAGTAAAAACTTTATAAATCTTCCCCCTACCATTCCAGAAATATGAGAGCGTTCCCTTTGACACCTGAAATATCTCACTGACCTTGTCTGCATGCCGTAGAACACATTTGTAGGTACTGCAGACACCTAAGTTTAAATAAACAAAACCCCAATATTTACTCTTATAAAGGGTTGATCCAGATTAGACTAGTATCCACAAAATTAGGGTTTTCTTAAGAATACTTACTCCTGGGGCTCATATACCCACAATTCAACAGCTGTCAGCTTGATTACCTACTGTAGCACGTCCAAATGTTTATGTTGGTTGCCCCTGTTCTTTATATAATAACATATGTCTCCCCTCCTTAGTATGCACACCAGTAGCCATTAAGTTAATGGACTATTTCCATTGATCTCAGGAAATGTTAGCCAAAGGTCTGTAGAAAATGCATGAGATCCTGCTCCAAATCAAGCCTGAGGCATGTTCATTACAATCTTTCCTTTGTCTCCATTTTGAGATGCTAACTTACTGGTCTGGTCTCCCATTGAAGAAGACCTGAGAGTTCAAAGAAGCTACTTCAGACTCTCTTTCCACATGCTCCTTAAGGCTTGTCCTGTTTGGTTGGAACTGGAAAGCATTCAGATATGCTGATTATTTCCAGGGAAAGAGTGAGGTGAACTGATTTTTGCAGTCCATCTCTCCCTAGACTAGGGGACACGTTATTTTTTGGAACTGTTTGGCTAAGAAGCCAAAGATTGATTGGCTATGGAGACTAAATTATCCTTTCACTTTATAATTTATTAGAAAATGTCATGGTGTTGTAACCAGAGGCTACTAGAAGCCTTCATGATGATGAATAATTATGACATGATGAGACATGTCTGAGGAGGAATTTTCGAAATCACTCTAATGCAAATAAATAAAATAAAGATTAGTATTCCAGGGAAAATACATAAACTCACAAAACTGCAAATGAAGATTAGCATATACTTTTGTGGTTTGGGTTGGTGTTTTTTTTTAATTGTGAAGTTGTTGGAATTTTTCCAAAGTAGTAGCATAGGAGGGGGTATTTTGTATCTTATTAGCTTTGTGCTAATTGCAGCTTATTTACAGCCACTTTAAAAGAAAATTCCCATGAGGGCAATACTCTATTTCAGTTTTCTTTATAAAGCAGTGAGATGGGGATCTTTCCCTTGTCATTCCTATCTCAGTGCCATTCTTTTCTTCTGATTCTCAATGAACCTGCAGGTTGTTTATGCAGAATTTGCAACATTTGACTCTAAAAATTTGTGTTGTACTCCCTGGACATCTTGGTATCTCACACCTACCTGCGTATTTTCTGCTTTCTGTGCATTCTCTGCAACAGCAAATACCAAATGCTTGCATCAGTTAAAAGTTAGTGTATCTATGGGATGGGTTCACTCAGGTTCTATGCTGTGTTGAGGAATGGCCATTAGTGTAAAACTCACAGAAATGAGATAAAATTATGAACACTTTACCCAAAAAACTCACCACCCCAGAAAAAAGTAAGAGTGACTTGGTTAGGACAACTATAAAATTTGCACTTCCATCCAGCCACAACAGTAAAGTGTCATCAAAATTAAATTTTTTCTGCCTTCTCTCCTTTTACCCTCTTTGAAAGAAAACATTAGGCCTGTGGCTTTCTATAGGATTTACTGATAATTCGTATAAGCCAGCATCTGGGATCTGACTTTTAGATGTACTGAGTACCTGGAACTCAGGTTTTAATTTGCAGCAGGTATGGGAAATGCCTGCTCCTGAACAGGAGGCAGTGTAAGTCAGGAGATGCTTTGTGAAACCAGTACTGTTGTCCTGGTAATGATGGAAGTAGTAGTAATTCAGTGGACAGCTGTAATGACAGTGCCATTTGCTTATAAAATGCCAAAAGGTGGAAATAGCCATTCCTCATTTGCAAAGAGGACTGCAGTGGGGTGAGATAGCTCTGTGTGCTTATTTAACCTTGAGCACCTATTTTATGAATAATATTGCTGCAAGCGTCGTGTTTAAACCATCAATCCTTTTTTAAGTTTGAGAGCAGACAGCCAAAGCTGTGAGGGTCTTTCATATCTTGAAAGGCACATTTTGCAGGACAGTATGCCCACTGGGGGACACGTGGGCAGCTAATAACCTTCAAATTGTCCACTCTAGGTCACATAACCATATGTCATGACTGCCTTAACTCACCTCCTCATCAATAGCCTGATTACTTCCACCTGTAGTGGGTTTTCCTAGGAGTGACTTGCTGAATTTGAGAAATTTGATCCCATCTTGGATTAATGGGAGTTTTATCTCTGACACCCATGAGGCAGGGTTGAGGTTCTGATGATGTGTGAGCCTAGCTGTATTGTCCACCTTTTTGGAATGATCACTTAGAGAGGGCATGGGAGCTCTTGACACAGAGCAACATGAAAAGGTTCTGCTTCTTTGCATCCACTTTTCTGAGAACACTCCTTTAATGACTTCAGACTTAGAAACAATGTGTTTACCAACAGCAGAAATAATTCCAAACCTTTAATAGATGTTCAGATTTTAGACTGAGTGTTTGGGAATCTCCTAAGCCTCTTACAAGTGTTTTCTGTGTCTGTCTGGCATAAGAAGCAAGTAGTATTCTACCATTAATACTGTTACTGTAATCCTGTATTATTTGTCCATGTTTTACACAGCATTGTTCTGCTCCCTTAGGACTAGACTTTGGCCAGTGTTGCATTCTCATCAGTGAGGGATGACTTGTGCATCTGGGTTTTACATCAGAAACACGCTGTCTCGTTTGTGTGGAACTCATTCAGAAAAGTGACTGAACTGTTTTTCATAAGTGGGATGCTGTAGTTTTATACCAGTGGAGCGCCAAAGGACTTATGTGTCCTTGTTTCTGGTTGCAGGAAAAGACATCAATACAGAGCACATATGAAATTCTGCCTGTGTAATGAAGAATATTGTTTGACTACACTCTTTCCAGTGTAAATTACTGAACATGCAAACGCAAGTTGCATGGGAGATAAGCCAAGGTGATGAAGTCCAAGCAAGATGAGGAAGCACAGAGACTGTAAACACATTATCTTCTATTAAAGGAAACATGTGTTGTAAAGATACAGAGTCTTCTCTTTTATTTTGGTAAGAATAAGTTGTGTTTTTTTCTGGTACAGGTGGCAAATTCACCAAGGAAAACATCCGCCAGAGAGCAGAGGTAGGCCAGAACATTTAACAAAAGCCTCATTATCTGTTCTGTAAGGCAGAAGACTGAATGCTGGTCTCCTGAAGTTACTGGCAAAACTATCTTTTTCAATGGCCTAGGAGTTTATCCCAGGTGTTTTGCTGCCATAGTGACACTCTTATCCACATGTGTAGAGAGCAGTTGGTTTAAATTAAGAACTGCTCTTATCAGGGTGCAATTTTTGGAACTAAATTACAGTTACAGTTAAATTAATTAAATGTAAGCATTATGAAAATTATTTCTCAGTACACATTTTAGATGTAGACTAATACTTGACAGATGAGACAGACTAATACATCATTGCAATGCTAACAGATCACAGTAAATACAGCAGTAGCATATATGGTACAAATAAGTTTTACCGTCAGAAACTTATGCCATCTGAACCCACAGAGCTCAGTGAGCACACTAAGAGGAGCCAAAATGGATGTAAAAACTCACATACCTATACCAACTAGGCATAGGGCAAATGCTGAATAAATATGCTGTCAGAACAGTCCATTTGTTATAAAACTATGCCAGGTATCATCCACAGCAGATATCCCTGTAGTTTCCTTCATGAAGAGACTGCATACAAAAGAAAACTGTTTTGACTTCATATTGTGGGGGAATAGCCTAAGTTCTTATTTCTTTGTGTGCTGATTCAACAAGTACTAGTGATCTGTGTTGATCTTTTTCTTTACTGCTTTTCAGAACAAGGATATCCTCAACTAATTTATGCTCTTCATTTGAAACACTGATGGCTGGTATTGAGAGTAAAGCAAGGAAGCTGGGAAAATTTGGGGGCTACTGGTATCTTTGATGTATTTCTAGCAATGCCTTTCATGAGAATTTTAGATCTTCGTGAATTCGAAAATAGAGGTGATAAACCAGGTAAGTATAATGAAAACTTGATATAAAAATGAAAAATTTTATTTAGAGATGATCATTTAGACTAACATATTTTAAGTTCTTGTATTATTGAGATTTATTTTCATGTCTAGCTCTTATTAATTATACATAATACTGAGATCCTACAGCATCACCATCAACTTGTAAAGCCTATGGAAAGTGAAAATTGCACTGATGCTGTTCAGTTCAACACGTGCACGCTACAGACATATCCTAGAATCACAGAATACTCTGACTTGGAAGGGACCTACAAGGATCATAGTGTCCAGCTCTTAAGTGAATGGTCCATATGGGGATTAAACTCAAAACCTTGGTGTTATTAGCACCATGCTCCCACCAACTGAGCCAACCATGTTTGCATCCCCTTTTTTTTGTTATTATGGTCATAGGTATAAACTGGGGAATTATTTTTTGGAGGTGCAGTTTTTTTGACGCAAATGAGTCTTAGTGACAGATCTGGCTCACATGATGATCTGACAGATGATTTTGATTCACAGTGAGTTTGCACAGGCCACTTGTGACTTTCCATTGCAGTTACTGGGAACTGATTTTTAAATCTTTGTTGCTTTTTGAGACAGATAGTTTTATTTGTTTCGATTTTAAAATAAAACTGGGGTATTTATATGTTTGAATATGTTTACTGCATCAGTTATGAAGTCATTTAAATGGCAACAGTGCTAGGGAGCATACTGGAGTACCAAAACCAAAAAAAAAATTTTAATAGATGGATCAATAGAGTTTTTTAAGCTCAAAAGCATCTATTTGATTCAAATCAAACGATGCGTGACTGTGATATCATTAAAACAAATATCCCAAATGAGCCATCTCTCACCCTTAATACCAAAGGGGTGACATCATTTCTGCATATTGTACTCATAGTTTTTGTCATTCAGTACAGAGGTCAGACAAGTAAGCTGGGAAAGCAAGTTGTGTTCCAAAAGGCCACACCAAGTCCCAGCACGAGCTTTTTATCTTCTTTGAATATAAGATCATAAGAAATTAACTTCTATTCTGTTTTTTCCACCTGTGTTTACTGTAGCTAGGGGACCTATTGCTTTTCTATTTGGATTCTATTTATTTAAAAGCAAAATGAGAACAGAAGAGTATGTGGGAAAACTCCTAATAAGGCAGATTTGGCAAAAGGAGTCTGTGCGTTGCCACCCCACCCTGTGGTAGCTTCAGAGCAGACTGCTGATGGTTTGCCTGGCTAATTTTATACTGTGCTTCCTACTTTAAGGTATGGCTCCTATATCGTCAGTCTCATACTTTAGATGTTATAAAAAATGGTATTTGCATTGAAGTCAGTGATAGTGGGGTGCATACACAGAAGAAAATAAACATAAACTTTGCTTTCATTGTCTCTTCCTTCCTCTATTATGTATGCTAAGCTTTTGCTATTGTTGTTTTTTTGCTTACAGAGATACCAGGAATACCACTGGAAATTCTGTCTTCCAATTCCTTCCTTGAAGGAAGGACAAGGAATCAGTTTTTTTATTTTTATGTTTTTAATAGTGGAAGAGTACCAAGTCACATCTCTGAAACTTGTTCTACTATGAAAATAGCCCTGCTGAGAACATAGCATGCCTTTGTTTGCTTTTCCTTAGCAAAAAATCAAGAAGCTGATGAGCAAATGGAAAAATATGTTGAAAAAAAGGGATTTTTTCATATAAAAACTTGCACATGTTTATGCTTGAAAACATTTGCACAAGGTAGGTGTCTTATGCTAAGGTAAGTCCTAAAACAACCTATTCACCAAACAACACATAACAGTTGAGCTAAATGCTGTTTGCTTTTATCATAGTAGCAGCAGAATGGATGTGACAGTGCCTGTAGTACTGTTTGCAAAGAAATGTATGCAAATTCAAGCTCGTACTGCTTGCCAGACACAAAATGCTCTCTTTATGGTGAAATAAATTAGTTCCCATTTTTATGCAAATTTTTCTTCTTATTGGCTATAGAACTCTTTTGTCATATTTGGAGGTACTGCATGTCAAGCACTGGAGAGGCTTTGCATTATTTCCAGAAATCCTGCTGAGATATGTGGAGATATGTAAAGCAGTCAGAGAGAGAAATTAATGCCATTTCTTTCTGCCTTCTCTGTATTTCATCATTGATTGGAGACACGAAGTGGGAAAAGAGATTTTGGCATCTCTAGTTGAAATAGTGTTATTCATAGAGCTTTGTATGTAAATGTGTTCGTTGTTGTGTCCAGAAGACACAAAACCCCAGCAGAGCCATCTCAGATTGCACTGTTTGGTACAGACTGCGAGGGAATGATGAACCAAAGTTGCCGTGTTCAACATAGAGTGAGTTCTTTGCTGTTGGAACATTTTATTTTTGGAAGTGGTAGAAGAGAGATGAGGAAAATAGGGCAGGAATAGAAAGTGTGGCTTTGAAAAGTCTATCAGAAGGATTTCCTGTTCCTCTTACAGTTCATCTGTTGGAATATTGTCCTGGGATGTGAATTCATGTTTTCCCTCCTACGGAAGGGATTCTCCTCAGAGATGCCATCCCCTCCTAATGTTTCAGAGATTAGAGTCCTTCTCAGGCTGTGGCAGATTCCTGGGTCCTGCCTACAGGAACTGCCCCATCAGCACTGAGCAAGTGGGACCTCAGCTTTTGCCTGCTCCCCTGGGAAGCAGGACTGTCGGGTTCCATGTTGCATATCCTACTTTCAATGGAGTATTGTCCAAAAATTTAGATAACAGTGCTGTGTACACCTGTGGTCTGAGCCCTCTCTTGAAATTTAGAAATACATGTTCAAGTTGTCTCAAGCAGAGGAAAGAGCTAAACTGAGGTTTCTGGTACCTGGGAGACATCCTCAAGTCAATGGGGAGGAAGAAGCGATTGCAGCAATATGGTCCTGTGATACTCCCTGGCTACTCTGCAGCCACAGAAGCGTTAAGTGGGAGATCTGGAATGGGAATCTAGAACAGTCTTTTCCTGCATGACTTTACCATGTGAAAGCTATTATTGAGTATCATACCTCTAATTTAATAAAGCTTGTGGGTTTATAATTATCTTGGAGACTTTTAGCCTATGTTCATCTTTGGCTGAAATATTTCTATAGCCCCTCAAATATTTGGGCGTGGGAAGTATGGCTGGCTCTCTGAAAAAAACAAGAACCCTTGCTTCTACCTCTTTTACTTTTGTTGCTGTAACTCTCTTGTTATTTTTAACAAGCCTTGAGCACTTTTGGGGTGAGGTGGGCATGGGGAAAGTATTCATTTGGCTCTACTGTCCATAGAATTTTTAAAAAAGCTTCTTTCTTATTTTTAGAAAATATTTATAAATTGCCCATATAGTATGTGAAGCCGTGAATAGTATCACAAGGTGATTATTTCAGTGCAACACAGAATTCCTCAGCGTTATTTGCGTCTTCTTTTTTTGGCAGGCTTCCAACAAATGCATATACTTAGGTACGTAATTCGTGAAATTTATATCCTCGCTGTATTTTGGTAGAGAGTCTTTTTTTCCTTGTCTATTATTAGTCAATGAACAAATTTTGATTTCTTAAACAAGATCTACTGCAGTACAATTCTAAGGTAATTTCTACTGATAAAAATTCCCCAGGTGATTGGCAGACTATACTAAAAACCACTCATCAATACCATCTCTTTGTTAAATGTCTTTGTATTTCAATAGAGGTGCTTTATGGAGACTGCTTCAATGGAATCTGGCATTTTCATTTCTAAAGAATTTGAATGCTGGAAGACCTATAATATGTATAACATTAGTTCTAAATGACATAACACTTATACAATGTAATTAAAATGTTACCGGATAGTTTATCATTCTGTGCACTATGTTTTTGTTCTTACAATCTTTCTTAATTAAGAAGTCCATTTGGTAGGTGTATTTTTAATCCCTTCACAATTGCATATTGTTGTTTTTCTAAATTTGTTCTGAATGTAAAAATAGATATAGAAAACATCCATCAGTTGGTTACTTTATATAAAGCTAGATTTTTAAAAAGTCGTGGGTTTTGGCAAAAAGTGTGGTCCACTTCACTCCTTATCACCCTTCTTCTTATTGACATTATTACCATGAATTACATTTTCCTGCAACTTCAACTGATGATTTCCCCTGGCCCATATTGACTGGGGAGTTTTTGTTGGGTTTTTTTCAGTTGCTTGGTCGTGGGGTTCTCTGGCAGGTTGAACTTTGCATGCTTGAGTAGAGATGGCAGACTGTCCACCATTCCACAGCAACTGGCTCAGCATATGTGGGAGCTCTTAGGGTTCATGTCCTCATTACATGTTCTCTCTTCTGAATTCTTTTCTATTTTTCACTGCAATTTATTTTTCATTGGCTTTTCTCTCATTAATACCAGAAAAAGGTCAAACTGAACTTTTCATCTCATCCAGTTTTAGTTTTGGTTTTTTGTTTGTGGTTTTTTTTTTGGTGAGGTCAAAATTAGGCAAAAAGAATTTGTCTATCCTTAACTGAAATCCTCTTTTTAATACCTACGCTAATAGCACTGGGATGAAAAAAAATGGGAGAGAGTTTTAATCCTTAAAATGCATTATCAAGTAGAACAAGCACAGTGAAATGTGGAAATAAACAGAAAAGCAAGAGGAGTTTCTTGTCATTTGTTTTTGGTAACTGGAAAATTGTCAGAGCCCAGAAAGGCCATAAAGACTTCATTGTGTCTTTCAATCAAGTTTTAGAGCCAGATAGTTACAAGGCAAATTCATTCTCAATTTACAGCCTTTGGAACAATGACCATAACATTCAATTAATTAGATGTGACCAAAATGTCAAGATCCTCATAAAGAAATCTTTCACTCATCTGGGTTATTATATCAAGAGTTTTTTTTTTTTGAGTCTGATAAATATAGGGCATGGGAGGAATTGACTTATCCATAGTTTCTTCTTATTTCATAGTGATAGTGCTTGCCATCCCTCCCATACAGCTGCAGAGCTCCTTAGCTAGGAAATACATAGACTGAGTCATCGTAATTGCTACTAAAAAGGAGAAACACAAAAGGGTTGGATCGAAAACAAGAGCCAAACCCAGCTCTGGTGCACCACACTCTCTGTGTAATATGTTACCATTACTTCTTTTAAATGTTATGTTGAAACCCATTTAAGCACAGATGTTGTCACTGGAAACTCATAAAAACACCAGTTTAAGCAGTCCCACACTGGTTGAGCATCCCATTAGCCTGTCTCGGACAATGGCCAGCACCAACAGCTCAGGGGAAAGAGCTTAAGAAACACAGCAATGATCCATTCCTCTTTCCTTTCTTCTAGTGATCAGTGCTGCAGGCATTTCCTCCTCTTGATATCACATTAGGGCCATTGTTTAGTTATCCTCAATGGACCTTTCTCCAGTTGTCTTGCCTAATCCCATTTTGAACCTGCTAATATTTTTCACATCCAAACTTAATTTAGCAGTGAGTCAATATCTTGTGTGGGAAGTTGTTCCCTTCGGTTTTAATTGTTTTTAAACCTGTCATTGGATAAATTATTTTGTTTATATGGTAAGGAATAATGAACAATTGTTCCTTATTCATCTTCTCTGTCCTAGTTATGATTTTATAAACCTCTCCCCACACACACAAGCCATCCTGAGCTGAAGAAAGCTTGCCTGCTTTGCCTGAACAGATGTGAGCCATACTTGCAGCCACCTTTGTCCGCCTTCAAAATACTCCAAGTTCTACTGTATCATTTCAGAGGGAGCATCATCAGAGTTATACCAACACACTTGCCAGATGTGAAAAATTTGTAACAATGGAAGGACTACAGGACATAAAATAATAGGATTTGTGGCTTGTCTATAGATTTAATGAGAAACTGGTTTGGGACTTTGGTTGGTTTTATCTTGAATAGAAGGGTGATTTTTTCATCTCTCTTTCTAAATGAGTTCAAGCTGCTTTGCATTTGGACTAAGCAAGCTAGAACGTGCTCCAGAATAGGAATGTTCACTCATAGAGGCAATCTGAAGCAGCTATCCATTCAAAAATTTCTCCCTATCCTGTTCTACATCAATTTTCATTCATCAACAAACCCTCAGTCTCAGAACTTTCTGCATTTCTTTCACAGGAGCACTGTATGGATTAATTAATGCACACTGTTAGTTGAAATTAATTAGTGACAAAATTTAATTACCTTCCACACCAATTGACTCTTATCCACACATTGTGCAAACTGTAATTTCCCATTCCTTTGGGATACATTTCTCATATGGGCTGCACATGTTTCATAAAGTAAAATGTGTTGGAGGTTCTCCTTATTCTGGGAAATTTTTGTGGTCTGCAAACCACAAGCACAAACAAGAGTTCAAAAGGCTTCAGTAGAATACAGTCTGTCCTAGCACAGTAGATATACAGGTCAATAAACATCTAAGTAGTGCACCTAAATTGATACTAACTACTGTGGGTGCTATTTAGATAGACCTGAGAGACGAATTGCCTTCTAGTCTCACTCTGTTGAAATATGAATATTGTCCACAGCTCTAACTCAGTAGCAGACAACTACTGTCCATTCAGTTCTGCATAAATCTGCAATGAAACAGTCAAATGGAAAACTCCACAGGTATTTCTAGCAATTGACATTTATGACAAAACACTATATCATTGGAATCAAAAAATCTTTTTTCTTAGGCCCAGTGTCTAGTGTGCATTTTAAGTTCACTTGAATGTTTTTTTTCCGCAGGTTGATGGAGTTGACTCTTGACCAATAAAAGTTAAAGACTCTACAAAAGAAAAGAGTGGAGCTCTTACTAGGTTCAAGGCATTGA
Source organism: Machaerirhynchus nigripectus (assembly GCA_013397975.1). Classification (NCBI taxonomy): domain Eukaryota; kingdom Metazoa; phylum Chordata; class Aves; order Passeriformes; family Dicruridae; genus Machaerirhynchus; species Machaerirhynchus nigripectus. The sequence continues at coordinate 198,629 of VZRQ01000173.1, read as the reverse complement.
GAAAACAATAGAGAAAAATGGACAGTGAGCCAGGATGGCCTCAAGGGACCTGGATTTGAGTTCTGATATTGCTGATGACCTGTATTACAGACATGGTAATTTTTCACTTCTGTTTTCATCTGGTTTGCTCAGCTGTAGTATATTTCAAGAAGACAATTTTTGCTACATATTTACAGTCAAACACAATGCAGTCCTCCTTCTCTCTTGGTCTGCTAGTCAGATTCCCTGCTGCAAACCTAACACAGGGATTTCCTAAACTTTCCAGCAGAATGTCTTTACACACTTCGTAATTTCATGAAATTAGTAAGAATTAGTTAGCTGAAGTCAGCAGGAAGTGTCTTTTTTAGCAGAGGAGGTGAGTCCTTACTCTTTGAGTCTTGTCGTATTGTTACTTACTGAGCAGTGGTTCCTTGCGCAGCAGCTCAACCTAATGACTCACAGATTCCAAGACAGAAGAGTCTTGTTCTTGCCCATGCACATGCCACCCTGTCCATTCCTACTGATTCATTTCCAGGCTGAGGGCAGTCTAAGTGACTGGCCCAGCAGGATAAATTACTCAGCAGAAGAGCTGGACAGTCTTCTGCTAGTTTAGGGGAGCATCCAGAAGAGTCCAGATGTCAAGTGTGTAGTTTGGGAACAGGGCAGGGGAAAAGAGGGCCCAGGCAAGGAGTCACACTTCCTCTTTGTTGGCCACCATAGGACACCAGGTTTGCTCAGTCATCCATGGAGCTGCAGCTTAATAAACTATCAAATTGTCTCCAATTATGTCTTGTGAGCCTAGAAGATTCTAAAACTCTAGGCTGGCCCAATTTCTTTCTGAATTCATGCAGTATGATCACTTACTTCATTTACTAGAGGCTTTAATTCAAATGCTGTGTCCCCAATACATCTTTGTTAACAATGACACAGGTTAGTAAACATACTTCACTGTTGGAGCAATGACTGTCTTCCGTAGGGAAGGAACAGACTGTTTTGGTGTTCTAGGAAACTGTTTTCATTTCATCAACAGACTTTGTTTTGCATAGCTGCATAACATGAGACAAAGTTGAACTAATGGTCAGGTTTAAGGTTACTACCGAGGATTTCAACTTTTCAGCTACAGGGGAAAAGGTCTTACATTTTTTTCATCACAATCTCTGTCAAAAATGTTTGAATCTGCCTAGAAATTATTGCTGTTTCCTAACTCAGTAAGATCTTCCAACAAATACAAAGAGCTGCCTGCAGTTTCTACCATGCAGATCTGTTTTGTTGTTTGTTTATCTTGGTAAACCAGGAGTTTGTTACAATAGGATGCATATTTTGGCTTTTGAAATGCAGCAAGGAGCACAGGAAATTATATGTGCTGACAAATGGATTCTGAACTTTTGTTAGGAGGAAACAATTTCAGAGCTTCCACTAGGAAAACTCCACCCATCTTGTTATATGGTGTTTTAATCACTATCTGTTTAATGACTTACATGTTATGAAGGACATGCATGTTTTCTCCTAGAATAGATTCTTATACTCAACCCTACTCACACACAAAATTTCATTAATTTCACCAAATAAAAATCACTTCTGTAAATGTTTCAGAAAAAAAACCCTACTATATTTAACTTTACTGTCTATTCTCTGTTCTTTCAACATAAAAAACTCTTCTCCCACTATGTAACAGAAACACCGCTACTAACTGAAACTTCAAAGCAATGATGAATACTCCCATAATATATAAAATGTGTGTCTCTCCCTGTAGCATCTTGTAATAAGGAGAGGGGCTTTCTCAAACAGGCTTAACATATGTTCTTACACTAATCTGTTTTTCTTGAATTGATTTAAAGATGAAGGACAAGGCATTGCCAAGCAGAGTGGAACAGAAGATTTGCTCTCGTGGGTGAGGGACAGTCAGGAAGGTCAGTGTCTCAGGGCTGGGATTTCCCATCCATGCTGCATACACTTGGCTGGGCCACTGACCATTGTTTCAAGTGATACGCTGTGCTGGCTCTCACGCAAGGTGATTTTTTTCTATGTCGCATTTACAGAACAAGCTCTTCTCACAATATCTGGGATACTGGCTCATTGTGGCTTCCATGAACGTGGGGGAAATTCCTGGCATATTCCAGGACCAAGAAATTTGAAGGCCCCTCAGTGACTGAAAATGGGACTGAACCTTCCTTGAAGGCACATGAACTGTGAATCTGAGAGTAAAATTTACCCTACTTTCAACTTTTGGCTTTCTGCATGGTCTTTTCTCAGGGCAATGTATATCTCAGGCATTTTTGTCATTATACAGTAGAAATATGGGGTGATAGTGTCTGACATGCAGCTGTTGTTTCTGCAAGTTTTCCTTATTCTGGAGTTCCTGATTTATTAAGGAAGCTGTACCAATCAGGACACCCCTTCTAACATTAGACTGCAAAAAAGAAAGAAAAGGGAATGCATCAATTTATTTGGGACTGAGGCTTCTAGGGAAGAAGTATTAACTTCATTTAGCCAGTCTTCTTCTATTACAGCACTGGCTTAGTCTCTTTAATTTTGGTATATTCTTTGCTATACCCCCAAGGAGAGAAACCTGTGTGACAGAAACGAAGAAAACAGTAGAATAATGGATAAACAGTCTAAAACTTTTGGCTTTAGAACATCATTGCTTATTTAATCTCACCTCTATCTGCTCTCTCTCGCTCCTCACATGACAGATAAACTCTCAGGGGTCACATCTGTCATCTGGTTTTGGGGTGTTAATCTCTGAGATCAAGGAGGTTAAATATATAAACTATAATACATTGATCAATATAATGGTTGGCTGGTGAAGTTCAATTAATTAATAAAAAAATACTAAAACTAAAATCACTCTCCTTCTTTGAAGAATAACGCTTCCATGGAACAGAGGCATCTCCTTATATAAAGGTGGGGCTGTCTCTTGACTTGTTTCCTACTTCCAGATTTCCTTTTTAACCATTGCAGGAAGAGTGGAATTGTGACAAGAGGAAGGGGAAACACAGAAGAACATTTCGTAGCAGTAAGTTTTCTCATGTTTAGAAATAGCCTCTGTGTGCAAAAACAATTGTCAGCAGCTTTCAACAATTTCTATGATAGGTTTTGTTTTCTCAGACCTGACCACCCCCTGTGCATCAGTCTTTTCACATGCATCAGTCATAAGTGTGAGTCTCTCAGCATCCCCATGCTGAGCTGTCATTAATCAGTCTGCACTTTGGAAACTGCTTATGACCCTGCTTATGGCAGAGCTTAGGCAGCAGGGCCCAGCTCTATTTCAGCTCATTATAAGTTCAGTAAAGATTTTCACTGGCCTGTATAAGAGCAAAGATAGAAATGTAAGTTCTCCCAGACCATTGGAAGAACCAACGGCAAGGTGTTGTCAGCCATTCCAGAGAGATAAGCAACAGAGGGGCAAGTCTGATGTACACTCTCCAGGAGTGGTATGTATACTCTTAGTTGGTGTCTGAAGTCAGATGCAACTTTTAGTTAGTTTCATGCCTTATAACATCAATAGAAGCTACCATGCAAGCTCACCAGTGGGGAACAGTGTAGTTCTGATGTTAAAACTCATAGCTAATATTTGAGACCAAGGCTCAAATTCCATCCTCATTACACCATGAAATTCTAAGTTACGATTTTCTGTCTTTAAACCTCTTCTATGGGTGGTGAAAGCTGAACAGCAGTGAAGACTCAAACCATTGTGTCACACAGTGAACTATGCTACACCAGGATAAAGTCAAACAATGGAATAGTAAACACATCCAAATCCCATCTGTGTTACAGTGTCCACCAGTGGGACTGCAACTGCACCATGGGATCCTGAATTGCAAGTTGTTTTATTTAAGGACAAGGGACGCACATCCTAAAGAACAGTATAATTTTATCCCTTATTTATTATATCAGTCCCAAATGCTGTAGTGAGTGTCCAGATCAGTTATGCTTTTTCATAACTGCCGTGTTCTATAGGGTAGTGCTAAAAAGTCTAGTACTTTGGTTTATTACATTCACATCAGAATGACCTACACCCTTCTCAGTTTGGGTGCATAAATGTAACTGTAGGTGTCTGTTCATATTTTTTATGTTTCTTTGCAGAAGAATGGTTCTGCTCTGCACAGTTCTGTCCTGCATGAGGAACCATCAACGATTATGTTGTGGTTATTACATACAAAAATGGAAGGAAACAACAGCTTCTTTCACACTCAAAAGTAAAGCAGAGGTGAAAGGAAAGGTTTGGCTGCAGTGACCTTTGCTGCTTCAGCTGTCTGCACTAATGGGGGTAAGGTGCTTGAGTACATCTGCTTTTGTTTCTGATGTGAGTGCCTCATCCTGTCTCCCTTTGGTGCTGGGGACTGGATGGAAGGTTTGCTCTGTCTGCAGAGAATCTGACTGCTTTCACCTGTAATCCAAAGACTGATGTACCACACCCTAGGCCCTGATGGGAGCTGTCTTCCTTCAGTGCAGCAGACCCCAGGGAGGTGTGGATGGATTTCCTGAGTGTCAGGTGGGAGAGAGGTGAGAGAGGTTATACCCAGCCTAACCTGGTCTGTTACAGAGTTTTGGGCATGCTCTAACTTTGATTAATGAACTGTTCTGCCCCAAATATTTCCTGGATGTCTACATTACCATTTTCAATTGTGCTAACTCAAACAAACCAGCAATCAATTAACTAGAATTACAAAACTCTAGGCTAAACAAAGCCATCGTGAAGAAACTGGCTTTCAGCCCAGTATCTGCTGATGATGGGATATGAAGCAGCCTATTGATTCTGCAGCTCTCGAATTCTTGTACGAAAGTAAAAACAATGGTATTTGCCTTTTCAATAGGGAAAAAAAAATCCCATTTTATTCAGTACCTCCACTTAGAAAAGGTGAACTACATTACTGAGCCAATTTTTAGGAGATTGTACAGAAAGAAGTAATTCCAGCACAGTAAGAAAACTTCAGCTTAGAGTTACAAAAACTTTAGAAGAAAGGCAAGAACACTAAATCAAAAACCAGATTTATATATCCACCTGTCAAAAATGTTGTGCAAAATTTTTGAGGTATTTTTATCTTTCATGAAGAAAGTGATATGAGAAGACAAAACAGCTCTCTCAAGTTTCTGTGCTGGTGACTGTCAAGTTTATTGCTAGTACTATGATATTTAGTGCTTTTCTTCTGGCTTTGGATGACAGAACCCTAAAACGTATGAAGATTTCAGCTTCTAGTAGTCATGCTTCAGGGGAAAAACTTGGAAACTTGAAACAAACACACACAAATGGCATAAATAAGTCAAGCAACAACTGAAAACATCACTTTCCTGAACCTCTTCTTTTTAATTAATTCTCTGCTCTGGAGGAGCAGTTTTGTGGTTTTTCAATATGTGAGGGTTGCCAATACAAAAAGCATGCGGTAATTGTAAAAGCAATAACCAGTCCAGCTGCATTCCCTGTGCAGAAACTGAGAGGGACAACAAGCCATAAATAGTGGTGTCACTGCCACTCTTTGCCTCAGTTAAGGAGTATTATTATTCTAAACACAAAACAAACTATTACTTGGGCTCCAACTGAAAGTTTCAAAGCCTCATAAATCTGCCAGGTCAAAGCCAATTTTCATTGCCATTTTGGAAAGGAACCTCTCGAGAGAAATATCCAGTGCTAATTTTAATTTCCTTTTACTACTTGTTTTAACAGCCTTGTCCAAGCCCAAAGTGCTCTTCAAATGGAAGAATACAAATTTTTCTCTTGTTCACCTTATTCTACGTATGCCTGTAGCTCAGCACTAGTCTACTATAGCAAACACAAGCAGCACACCTTCAATGAGTATATATTTTCCTTTAACTTGAAGCTGCTGAGAACTGTCTTTAGGCAGAGACTGATGTGATGAGTGACTGCATGTTAACTACTGGTGGGCTTTAGGCAGAATATTGCTGCCTAAGCTCTTTTCTTCAAGGTCCCAGTCAAGGCAGGTGCTTTGTCTGCAGTGTAAACTTTCTTTAGGCTTGTTCAATAAAAAGTTTGGAAACTGCTGCCACTGAGGAGAGTTGCTGGCTCCAAAACATGAAGAGGAAGGTTTTGATTATTTTTTCTAACAAAAATGAAAAATCCTTCCATGAGAGCTCAGCAGACATCTGAGGCAATTTTCAGAAAAGTCTACTCAAAAGGAAGGATATGTGTATGTGCTCACTCTCTGATTGCCCTTCTGAGAGAAATTTTTTGCACTATTTTTTCTGCTTTGGAGTCTCTTCCCAGGTGGAGAGGCCAGCCTTCACAAAAGCGAGAAGAGGCAGGTCAGAAATGATGGGGTTTTTCCTCCCTTTTCTTAACAAATTTCTCTTCTGTCACTACCCTCCTACTGTAACACTCAATTGTCTTCATGCATTAAGTGTGTTCTACACAGAAAACCTGCTTGCAGCACAGTGTTTTCTAGACTCAGTATTTTATCTTTATAATATATTAAATTATATTAAATTGTGTTTATGGTGTTAAATGTTTGCTAATATGCAAAAGAAACAAGATGAGTTATAAAATCTGATAAAAGGTAAAATCTGAGGTGTCTTTCTTCCTAGGGATATTTATTCCATTTTCATGGTTATGAAATGACAAAATTATGTCCTCCTTCTATGCAAAATAATTTGGCTCCGAGCATCAATGAATGCAGTGATAGAACAGACTTAATTAGTCCAAGATCCAAACAAGGAACGTAAAAAATTAGAAAAGTGGCAAAAGGGTGGGTTGTAGAGTCAGAGAGATTGATCAAGATAGTTGGTATTGTTAGAAAATTGTCTTTTGTTTCCCAGTTGCGAAATCTTTTGCCCCAGACAGGAACAACTGATTTTAACAAACGTTTGGCCAATTTTTTTTTTTTTTTTTTTTTTTTTTTAAGTGGACACAGTTTGGCTGCGAACCCGTAGATAAAATCTCAACTGANGTGTGTGTGTGTGTAAGCATACAAAAGGCCCATAGACTCAGCCAGTCAAAACACATAATCTTGGGCCTAAAGAAAGGCAGAATAAAAGTGTGGGGGTTTTTTTAATGAAAAGAAAGAAGGTAGTACAAAGGACTACTTTACATAGTTCAAGTGATCAGAGTAGAACAGAAAAATATTCTGCCTCTTAACATGGATTTAAATAAAGACGTTCCTTTGCTTGTTAACTACTGTCAAAAGGGACCTCATTCTGGCAAATATGCTGAAAAAAGTTTTTCTTTGTCTATCATGCACATCAGCTGCCTGGTAGACAAAGAAAGATTCTTTGTGACTCTCTTGTTTTTATACACAAAAGCAAATAACAGTGTCTGCATCTATAGGTATTGCTTTCCAGTGAAACAGTTTTATGTCATACCAGTCCCCAGGATTCAGAAAAATAATTGTAATATCTGTCGGCCATAATAACATATTATGATTAAAACAGATCTTCACTTTGCAGGTCAAAACCAAATATACAGGCTTGTGAGCATTTTTTAGCTTTTTGCTTCTTTATTCTTGCTTCTCTGTTTCACCCCAGATTGACCCTGCACTTCTGGACTTGTTGCTCTACCAGGATATCTCTTAACCTTATTAACACAGGCTCTTATTAAAGGGAGCTCTGTGCAGCAGTGTGCAACACTGACAGGGTTGTCTACAGAAAGAACAGCTGTGAGGACCTTCCTCCAGGAATGGCAAACCAGATAGTTACTAACTATTGAAGCAAATTTAGGTGTCAAACACAAGTTCTTCTTGCTTTTTTTAATGCCTCGATATTGTGCAAGCTATAGCCATGTCTTGGAGGTGAAAAGTAATATGCAGCTGGAGGGTGTCAGAGTTTTTTCCAGCAGTATCCATGTCATTAAAACAGCCTGAAACTTTGTTTATAGCTTTGGCAAGGCCGTCAAAGGCTGCATTAGTCACAGCAGCACAGCTATCTGCTCACCAGTAGGGAATCTTCCTATTACAAACTTTTTGAATAAACCTCATGAGGTTTAATAGGAATTGCTTTATATACTAGTAAAATCTGTAGATTTTTACAGACTCTAGAGCTTGTTTTTACTTTTTCCAACACTTTGCAAAACCAAGGTGAGTTCTTCTGGCTCCTAGGCTCTTCTCTCTCAGCTTTCTCCCAGTTGCTGCTGCTAACTGTTCAGCACACACAGATGAGTCTGGAGCCTTGGCTGGAAGGCAACAAAAGTCTGTGGCTCAGGAATATTGCCCCCTTTCAGCGTCTCTCTCAGAACACTTCTCAGAATGACTGCTTCTCTTGTTTAGCCACTAGTGTAGTTATGATCCCATCAAATAATTGAGCAAGAATGCAATTCCGTGGCATAGTTTACAAATCTTTAAGAAGATTGGTATTTTCAATCTGTTTCGAATTTGTGGACCCCTGTAAAGTGAATCTAAGTCTACTGAAGCAAACTTTCTTTTCTCAGTTATCTTTCCAGGTCTCCTAGTAGTAGATCAGATGTTAAAGACCACTGATTTAGAAAAAAAGACCTCCCTTCCAGCTGAAATTAAAGCTATGTTTACTCAAAGGTTCAGAACATGCTCAACATCACTTAAATTGTAAATTCTCTTGTTTATAGGGACTTTTTCCTTTTTTTTTTTTACAAATGGTGCATTCAGCTCATTGGTCACTGTGCTCTGTGAGCATTATTGCAGTACAAATAATCAATGGCAGTTTTATCTGAGGGTCCTCAAAAATATCATTCTGTAACAAAGTTTCTCATCACTAGATCTGGAATATTTGGAATCTATTACTGTCTCATTCTCAGAGCCAGGATGTGTTTCATGATGGTTGGTAGACTAGAGGTATGAGGTAAACATTGTAATAGCTGACCGAGTTTTTGTGGTTGCATCCTAACTTGTACAGCTTTCATGAGAGAAGCCAAGACTGAAAGGAAACATGGGAGTTTCATGGAGCACAATTACAGTTGCTTATTCAATTATTAGCCAGTTCTGAAATGACTCACAACACAGCTGCTTAGATTTACAGGCAGTTAACAGACTTAAGTGTTTGTTGGCTTTTTTGTTCAAAGTGATGTAGTGGGACACTGTCCTGGGTCAGATGTACCATAAAGTTGAGGGCTTGAGGAAACAGAACAGACTTTTATCTCTTTCTTACATCAGCTGCTTTGACAATGGCTGTGAGAAAGATACTATGAAAGTGATTTCATCTGTCTAATCTTGACATAGCAGAGCAATCTCGTAACAGTATTCAATGGAAGTTGGGCACTATTGTCTCTGAGACACTCTGAAAACTCTGGGATTCTCTGATCTGCTATTTCCAAATACTCCAGTTTTGATGTGACTTTATTTGGTAACTTCTGCATCTGTAATAGTAATAATACAGTGTGCTGGCTGCTTGTTTGGTGGAATTTTTTCAAAACTGATAACTGACAGTCAGTTGTGCCTCAAAAATTTGGAACTGTTTTGGTTTTGTTTTGGTCAAATTTCATACTTTTTATACAGAGAATTGCTTTGTGAATAGAGATAGAATAACCAGTAAGTATAGGCCATGTCATGTCATATAAACAAGTATTTACAAGATGCTGCAATATATTGCCTTTTCTAAATTATATTGTTTCTGATTTTAATTTGAGTTTGTTCTCCTGTACTAGACTTCTGTGCTAACCTTCTACATTAAATAAGAGGAATTAACAGCACTGAGAGTAACACCTTAGGATTTTTAGGTTTTCTTTTTTCTTTTCTTTTTCACTTTCTTCTGTTTTTATTCCTTATTTCATTGGTTCACTGAGGTATGTCCTCTGCTCTTAATCCCCTTTGTCTGAGGTACAGTCTTTTTTCTCTCTTCTGTTTAAAGTATTTTGGATTTTTATACTGCTATATACAACTTTTAAAAGTCAAAAGCATCTCTCCATACTGTAGGCAGTAGGATTTGTAAAAACTATAAGAGACTCTCTGCCTTTTTGTCAATTAAATATCTTCATTTTAGGGCTTACATCCTTCTTCTGGACAGGCACTGACCAAGGTCAATGCAAGGTCCCATTTGGGGGTTAACAGCCTTTACTGTTACAAGTCCTGATAAAGCTTTAGACTGCCTTGTCTGCGCTCATGTAGATAGGTGCAGAATGAAACCACAGCGAGTTTATTAAATCTTTGTTCTGTCTTGATGGGATCTGAAATATCACCTTCCTTCACAAGTCTGCAGTGGCTGAGAATGAGTTCTTGAGTGTTACTCAAACTTCCTGAGGGTTGTGATGAATGACGCCCGCTGCCCATGATCTGGTTGGCTTTTGCCACTCATAGAATTTACTGAGAGTGATGAAAATCTTCCCTCAAGATAGCGTTTTGCTGTGGCAGTAGCTCAGGACAGCACGGGATGCAGCTTTGATGAGGATTGGGATGGCTGAACAGTGGCCAAAGTTATTTGATAGGTGATTTGGACTGCGTGTTGCATTAGACAGCAATACAGCAAAGGAGATTACAGTCTCTTAGCTCCTTCTTGGAAATGTGCCCCTTGGGATCCTCGATGATCCGTGCCCAGAGAACTGCCCTTGCAATCTGCCTGCTCTGGGGTTGTCACTCTCTGATGGACAGCAAACCAGACTAAATGCAAGGAAGAATCCAGGGCCACTTGTATTTGAAAAAAATACTCCAGGCACTAGATGGTGATCTTGGAGAAGTTAGGGGCTGAATTTAGTTTATTGCCTAAAAAAAAAAGCATATTTATTACTTATTACCCAGAGAGTAGTTGAAAACAATTAGTCTAATTATTGTGGAGCATTGTGCTTTAAAAGCTACAGCTGAAAGTAGGGAACCACAAGATTTTCATGTAGTAAGTAGTAAAAGTTTTTTTTTTAATAACCTAGTTGAGTCAGAAGAAACCAGTGGTTATATGTTTGAAGGAGTTTCCTTGAAGTTGGAGTCCTGTAATCAGATGAGCTCATCTGCCATCTGAGCAACCTGTATTAGCAGTGTTGAAAAGTAACCCTTAGTTGCTGCTTAAAGCAAGTCTAATATTCTCCTTGTTGTGCTCTGAAGACCTTGGACTTGATCCTGCTTTTTTGTACATGTAGACTCATCACAAAGCACGCAGCAAGAAAAAACCCTTTTAAAGAGCATGATCTTGCAGCCCCTAAATAAAACACACAAGACGAAGGCCTCCTTGTGACGTCTTAACACTCTTCTTGTGAATAATCAATTTAAACCAAAAAGAGGCAGCTGAATTTTGAGAAACAGGCATCTCCTGTGTGTCCAGTAAGGCTGTTTGCTGTGCCAGCAAATAAACAGAGAAGAGGAAGTGGCTGGGATACTGCCCCAGCTTTATTTTGAGTGCTTTTAGCTGTCCTGTCCAGAGAAAAGGGGTAAACATCTTCCATCCTGGAGGGGTTGCAATGGTTCATCCTTAACTGGTGGCTTTGTTATGAGGAGCATGGAACTAGTGGTGACTTTCTTCCAGAGCAAGATGTCTGAAGGCCAAAGCTTGAAATGAACTACTCAGTTCCAGCCTTATAAACTAAAATACTCCGAAGAAAATTTAACTGGGGAGAAGATGTGCCCTTGTAAGACTGAAACATGGTTTTTGTTTGCAACGGTGCAGATACAATTCTTTTCAGGAATAAGACACAAGAAAAGCTTTCTGGAAAAGAACAGATGGGAAATGTAGACAGCTATTATTTATCACAATGAAAAAAGCACCATGGTGGAGGTTGTGCTTAAGACCCAAGGACTTGTAAAGAATTTGAGACCTGAGCTGACAACATAATTGCACTAGCTTTTAAATTTATCAAAGCCTATTTCATGAAAACTGCAGCTGGTCTGCGTGCTTTTTTTATGAAATACAGTTGCATTTGTGGAGGATCCAAGCAGTGCTGCTATGTGGAAAAGCAAATCATCTCAAAGATGTTTATTTCTGCATGGAAATATTCCCAGACAAAAGAGTCAAACCCTCTCCCTAGAAAGATTAAGTTCAGTCAATTCCTTCTCCACAGTATTTTGTTCTTTTCTTACATTGGCAGGCTTCATACTTGTAACCACTAGACTTCATCCTCTTACTCCCATTCTTTATGCACACTATTTGTTTCCCAAGGCAAGTGGCATGCAAAGTCATCTTGTATTTAAAGTACTTCCACTTAAACTTTACAGTAAGATTGGGAGTAAGATATTTTGAACTTTGTGATTAAATGTTTTAGCAGCTGTTGCTGTAAAGACTTAAATATGCCTCCAATTTTTTTCACACAGGTATCTCATCAACTCAGAGATAACTGAATACCTACAGGACACAGGCATAAAGTAGGTATGATAGTATTTTATTTGATATTAATGATTTTACTGGAACATATAATTACTGGAATGGTTGTGTACTCCTTAGCATTAGTGTACATGAAAGAGTATGTTCTATTAAACAGGAGCACAGCTCTAACCCCCCCCCCTACACTTAATAATATTGCTTTGCAAAGTGAATGAGCGTACCTATGCCTGTGAAGTAAATTGTGTAGTGGCTGGAATGATTAATTTGGACACAAGGCAAGGAGCACATCGCAGATTTCTTTTTTTTTAAACTGACTGGAGAGTGCCCAGGTTAATATTATATCCATTTTCCCTGCTTTACACCCTTGTGCATGGCATGGATGCAGCAGTTTGCTTCTATAGATCCTGCCCCTCATCAAACAATCAATTCTGGGATGTGTTTTTGTCTTTAAGTGTGTGTCGGAGGTGTCTTTACAAGTAACTTTTTTCTGTTATTGTAGGGACAGGCTTTTTTTTCCCCCAGATTCTAACTCAGAACAGATAAACTTGTGCTTCCCTTCAAGTGAATGCTGAAAATCAACATCAGTCAGCAAAACTGAAGCAACAGTGATTTCTGTACAATGAAAGGCATTGGTTACAGTTTTGCTGAGTCACAGCCAGAATGAGGAAAACATTAACACAATGACTGGTGCAATTCAGAGCTTGTGATGTAAAGAAATGCTGTGATGTTTGAGAACATATGTACATGTACAAACTTATTGGTAGACCAGTTGATATAAGCAGACCTCCTAGAAGGAAAATATTGTTAGGTTACAGATACCCAACATAGTAAGCAAATCAGTTTCAAATAGTACATGAAGGGAAGTCCTGGCCACCATTGTGAAAGACACCAACTCATTAGTGGCGCAAGTTTCGGACTGCCAGGGCAGCAGGAGGGATGGAGGTGAAGAGCTGGCAGATGGAGCTGGATCCCACCTTATGTATGGGGGAAGGCAGGGATCCTGCTGTGTGAGAGCATGAGAGATGCTGTGAGAGTGAGTAGAAAAAGATGTGTGTCGAAAAAGGTGCAGCATGGGGGAAGAGAGGCTTGCTTTTTGAGCAAGCTTTTTGGAAACCTCCACAACAACTGGGGCTCCCTCATGTGCCACTGACCTTCTGGTGCACAGGCAAAACTCAGGAGACAGGTTCACCTGCCTGCAGCTTCCTTCACACTCGTGCCCTTTTATCAACAGTCGGGTGAATTACCCTCAGAGATAGGTGTTCCCACAATTTGTCCATGTATCTCATTCCTAAAAAAATGGGTGGTTCTTCAGATACACTTTTTGTATTACAGTGTTGCAAAGCCTGAGCTTTAATCCCCTCTCATTCTTTCTGTAGCAATGATACTACATTATCAGTCAGTCGCCTTAAAACTGAGGGTATTTTGTCAGTCCACTGTAATGCTATTTTTAGCACAAGCAAACAGAAACCAGACAGACTCATGATCAGTCCTTTGGGGAAACGGAGGTAGAAGGATGAAGAGAGAGGAAGAGACCTCCTCTTGAAGATTTTTCCTGTTAGTCACAGCACTGAAGAAAAACAAACTCCATATGGAACAGATCAGGTAAGGCCTTTAAAACATATTTGGAGAGACTGTACAGTTTCTTAAAGGAACTTGGAATACTCTGTGATTTGGGGGTTTTGCTGTATTTCCCATTTGGGGACTTGTGTGCATTTTCATTTGTTTTAATTTGGACTGAGTTAAATGCATCAAGCAGTAGTTTGTTTTATCACCATCTTTCAAAGATCTATTCATAAAAGAAGAACATTCCCTGATTCCCCAAATGGGAAAGAGTTACAAATGCTTCTCTCCCAGTAGTTTCATCAGAGAAGTTTTGCTGCTTTAGTGTTTTTCTTTTTTTTTTTTTTTTTTTTTTTTTTTTTTTTTTTTTTTTTTTTTTTTTTGACTTGCAACTGCAGTGTAATTTTTTGTTTCCAGCACAAGGCCAAAGTGTAGTGTGCTGAGGCAAGGATGTGTGCTCAGCTGGATGCTGAATTCAGACATGGAGTAGCTATGTGGTGCAGGAGGTCACAACCAGTGGGCTGGTGTTAGTGGACCTACTAGTCTCATCCAAAATTGCCCTTCTTCCATTTGTCCCCCTGTCAAGCAACTTTGTAGAACACCATTCCAGAGTACTAACTGTGGAGTCCAGCCTTCTGTGATCTGCCTTTCCTGCCTGATAGGACAGTGATGGCTCACAAGGAAATAGGAGTGGAGTGAGATTTACCCCTTGGTGATAAGGTTCTTCACTAAGGGGTGGTTGGGCACTGGAACAGGCCTCCCAGGGACGTGGTCACAGCACCAGTGTGGCAGAGTTCAAGGAGCATTTGAACAATGCTCTCAGGCATAGGGTGTGATTTTTGGAGCTGGGCTGTGCAGGACCAGGACTTGGACTTGATGATCCTTGAGAGTCCCTTCCAACTCAGAATATTCTGTGATTCTATGATAACTATGCTGGAATCCTGCAATGTCAATAAATGTTATGTGCAAGAACGGCATTAAAACATTTGAGGTATTTTTTTTTCTTGAAAATCCAATAGTCCCACTTATTAAACACAAGCTTTTGTTTTGAAATGCTGCCAAAATGAATTCATAAATACAGTAATCTTTTAAAATTCAGCACTGGTCTGAAGAATATTCAGTGTGCATGTTGGGAAAGAGCTCTGGGCTTCTGAATCAATGACAGAGAAACAGACCCTGACCAAGGTGTTTTGGTGTTTTTTGGGGGGGCTTTTTTGGTTTGTTTTTTAGGATTCCAGTGAGAACAGGTAAGATGAGGGCAAACACTGAAACTTCCTGCTTTTCTGAATTACTGCTGTAATTACTTGTTTTGACATCTGAAAAGTATGAGCTGTTCTAACCTCCCAGTTTTCCTTGCATTCTACATGCTGTATATTAGCATGAGTAGAGGGAGAAACTGTTACAGAACAAAAGCAATACAGCTTCTAAATGTGAAATATGGAACAAGGTTTTACAGGATACCAAGAATTTTGTTAGGGCTCAGAGGAATAAGGAGCACTGAACATGTATTAAGAATTCAGTCTTTATTTAAGCCATTTTTTTCTCTTTCGTGTTTGTCTTTTTAATTTATTATTTTTTTAATGTTGTGTTTAAGCTCACCTTTTCAAAGGTGACCCAGCAGCCTGCCACGAGGCAGGTGTAGTCTCTATCTACAACCTCTTGGCATTTACTTTTTACGGGTCTGTATTTCGGGGTGGACTTCCCCCCTTCGCATTTTGGCAGTTTGGCAACTCATTTACAGACGATCTCTCAGACCTGTGAATTGAATTTCAGACCTGTGGTGGCAGAGACGAGCCGATGGGCAGCTCGGCCAGGCGGGGATGGGGCTCGTAGCCGGGCGGAGAGGCTGTGACCTTACACGGGGGAGGGCAGGCGAGCCCAGCGCTTTTCCATGCGTAAAAACAGTAGCGTTTTTTTTTTCTTTTCTTTCATTTTTTTCTCCCCCATTCCCTTTTCCTCCCTTCTTCCCGGGACTGTAATCCGACTGCTCTCTTTGGCTCCTTTCCAGAGACAAATCCGAGTGGTTAATCTCTCTTCTCCCCCTTTCCCAGCCTCGGGGGCTGGGGGGCGGCGGAGGAAGGAGAAGGAGAGCAGAGCAAGCACCAGCCCAGAGCCGGGCCAGGCCTCCCCGGGGAGGGGCTGAGGCAGCGGCTGGGCTGCGGGAGCTGCATGGAGGAGGGGAGTTTCACAGACTCCCCTGCCCGGCCGGGAGGAGCAGGAGGAGGAGGAGGAAGTTTGGAGATTAAGCCGTTGCCCGGAGCTCGAGCGCACGGAGGGAGCCGGGGCGCGGCCACGGGCGCTGCGAAGGGGACACCCGGCCGGCGCCGCTGAATGGGCTGCGGGGCGGGCTACCCCATCGCACTCCCGGCCCGCACCCCTGCGCCTGGATTTTCAGCGGGAGGAGGAGCGGTGGGAGAGGGCAGAAGACGGCGAGAGGCTGCCGGT
>VZRQ01000173.1:56265-178811 GCA_013397975.1 Machaerirhynchus nigripectus | reverse complement strand
GGACGTAATAATTTTTGCAGCCCTCAGCAAAGTCTTGAGTGGCCAAAAGGCTTGCAGAGCTGTTGCTGAATGGTTAATTCTGAGAACCTGCATTACTGTCACTGCACATGAAAAGTTTTAGCTAGTAGGACTGTCAGTGAGAAAAAATGTGGAAGAAAGTGTTATTCTTGTAAACTTAAAATGCAAAGGATGTGGAGCCTAGATTTCCCCTCTGCTTTAGAAAAGCCTCACACACCACAGTGAGTGGTGGAAGCACAAAACCGACCTGGCAGCAGTAGTAAGGGGATTGAAGAGTAAGGTCAGTCTTAGTGCAGTGGCAACAGTTACAATTGTAAGTACAGGAGTCATTTATGTTCGTGGCTAAGAATACAAGAGGTGAATGTGGACAGGTTGAATAATAACTAAAAATATCAGTAAACCCTGTTTGTATTAATTAATATTCAAAAAAAGTGTGTGACAAACTTTCTCTTAGTGTTTAAAGTTTCCCAAATCACTTTAAGGAATTAAACTTCTTTTTTTTTTAGTTATGGTTGTTGTATCGAATAGGTTAGTCTAGCCTGATTTACCAAAAGTTGAGTTTATATGAACTTGGCCTAAAATAGGTTGAACCATGCACTTGATTACAAATGCAGGAAAAGAAAGGGACCTAGTTAGGGAGGACTGGGGAAGGAAATAGAGGGGAAAACTACTTATACTTATCAAGGAGGCCTGAAAGAAGCAGTTGTCCAAGGCAAGTTACAAACTCTTGAACCCACTGTCAGCTGTTGACTGGGGTGACTTCTGAAGTACCTGCATGTGGGGGTGGTCACTATCTGTGTTTTCACTAATCACAATGCAGAGCATTGCTGTGAAAATACAAAGCAAGGTAACAGTTTAAAAATTTATCTGTAAGAGTGACTTCATGCATTTGACTTGATTATTTTCTTCCTTCCTTCCTTCCTCAGCATGACCTCCATTAGTCCTGCTTCCTAATGTTCTACGGGACCATGATGATTATGGCAGTGGAGGTTGCATGTGTGTTTTGTAAGTGTAGTGAACAGGTATAAATTGGGCTGGCAGCAGTTTCCCATGTAAACTTGTGACTGAAGCAGTGCTAATTAACTTTGAATCCTATAAGTCTTGCTTGCCTGCTCTGTCACTGAGTTTCAGACTGCAAGTTGTGCCAAGCCTCTTCCTGTAAGCATACATTCTGTAGGAACTTGCATGTGAGCCCTGCCCAGATGTTTTAAAACCTAACCTAATGAATGTTAGCACTGAAGTATTTGAACCTTCATATCCACTCAGACATTTCAGGATCACGCTCCAAGCATTAGTATCATTCAGCTACTGTTTTCTGCTGATAAGGTGCCTGCTTCCTTTCACTAGAAGTATAGAGCAGAGATAAAGTGTGTCATGGGTACGGTCATTGAATCACCTGCTCAGCTGCTTACTCACAGCCATTGTAGATAAAACCTTGGTACCTAGCTTGGGAAGCTGATGGCTGTTTGGGTTGTCCTAAGGAGCAGTGTCGGGGACAGTGTAACAACCAGTTTATTTTCATGGTCACAGCTGACAACTTCCAGCATTGTCATCTGGGTGTGGGCTTCAAGGTCGACTTCCGCCTTTTAGCTAGCCCACATAAGGAGTCCCTATCTCCTAGATTTAGTGCATAGGCTCTTGTGCTTGTGCTTTCTCCCATGCTTCCCCTTGTGTTATGCAAAGTTATCTGTAAACATGGGCAAGTTTCCTCCCTAAACCCCCTGTAAACTCTGGCTTGTTGAAGTATTTACCAATGTTTACCCTCATGTATGTCCCCTAAGATTAGATACGCTGTCTGCTGCAGCTTCGTTGTGACTTCTACATACCAGTATCAATGTGCTCCCCGGGGGTTTTCTTTTTGTTTTTGTTTCTTCTTCTGTATTTGCATTGCCTGTCCCAGTGAGCCCAGATCCATAGCTGAGGTCCCAACACATTTCAGAAAGGCAGTGGCAGAACCACTTGCTTTCTGCCGTTGCCACTGATCTGTGGTACTTCAGTATAAAGTAACATAGTGCTTTGTGTCCTTGATGTCTGATACGGAGGAAATATGATAGTGTCTTCTTTGTAAATAATTCTGAAAATAGATGACATGAAGAACTACTATTCTGCATGTCAGTAATCTTTATCACTTCAGTATGCACAGAGCTTTCCACTTACTGTTTTAAACTGAAACTAAGTTAATACCAGAAATCGGGGTTTGGCTAACAAGCAGTATTGGTGCTGCCAAGATGAGCATACTTCATACTCAAGTGCTTATGAAGCTTTCTCACTTTTTGATTTCCTATTCCTTCTCACTATCCTGATAACATACCTCGTGAGGTTGCTTAGAGAGCTGTCACACCTTAGTGTCTGAGTGATGTCATCCCAGGCTTCAGTTGGTTGTAGAAACACTAATTTCTCTGAAGACTCAGCAGTCTTAGTCTATTTGAATGGTAGACAAAGATGTATTTAACAATAAATCATTATTGAATTTGGAGAGATAGCTTGCCTTCCCTCATACTTTAGCAGCATATGGTTTTGAACATCTCCTTTCTCAGGTTACTCCGATAATTGTCAGTCTCTCTCAGGCTGGATGAATCTGAGGTCTTAAATGTCTGATTTGATTTATCTTGGTTGTTTTGTGCTCCTGCTGCCTTGAAGAGGTTGCTGTCTCTGTCTTGCAGGCAGACAGGACCAGTTAGCCCACTCCTCCCTGGATATAGCCTCTGAGAATCATTGCCTTATTGGGTTGGTTGTACTGTGAAGGCTCTTCTGCCTTGTGGTATGAGGAGATCATCTCCAGCATCTCCTTCTCCTGAGCTTGAACTCATTTAATCTTCTGAGTTTTTCCCAGATTTTTGGGGCAAAGCTGCTACCTTACTTTCTTAACCTCTACCTGTGGTACCAAGCATCAGGCACAGCATAGATGTTTTAGTAAGCCACTATAGAACACTGCAATCTGTTATAAAGTGAAAGTGAGTAATTTCTGAAGGCATTGATGACCATTTAATCTCCAAGGTTTCTTTCTGATATATAGGGCAGTATCTTGGCATGCTTGTGTTCCTCCATTGCTTTAGATGGCGTGGTTCCTTAATTGGTATCGGAGATGTGTGTGCTAGGAGAGTCAGTGCTAGGCAAATTTCTCAGAGGAAAAGGACAGGGTTTCTGCAGACCTTCCCTTCAGGAATTGCTTTCCACTTTCTTAGAGCCTGCCATCAGGGAAGTGAAGACCAGAGCATTAAGAAAACCCTACTTTTCTCTTGGTGTGAAGGACTGAGTGGTTTGCCAAGGCACAAGCCGTGCTGGGCAGATTTTAGAGGTGATCTCCTGCGTGCTGACTCCTCCTGGTGATCTCAGTTACTGCAGTTTGCCCCTTGCCTCTTCACCTGCAGCAGCGCTCTCCTTGGCAGCGTGGCCTGTTACCAGCACAGGTGTGCTTCCTCACTCATGGCTGTGCATGCTGACAGCGTCACTTGTGTTCTTCAGTCTTGGAGCTAGCCTGTCCTGCTGCTGCCATGCACAGTGCAGATCCAAAAGGAACCACATTGAAGAGGTTCTTTCTTCAACCCTGCAACAGAGGATCCTGCTGATAACAACCTCTGCTATCAAACACACATTTGGCTCTTGCACTCCTCAGGCCCCTTCAAAGCAGTTCATCCAAAGTGCAGAATAGGCCCTGACTCAGACTCCCACAAGGTCAAAACAAGGACAATAGGTGATTTTTATGGTTTTTTTTTCCCCTGCCCTGTTTTGGTGAAGCATTGATGTGATTGGCACTTGTGATATGCACAGGTGGGGTATGGGGAGAAAGGTTTTCTTCCACACACCACTGCATGCTGTTTGGATAGGATAGGAGCTGTGTCTGCTCCTCAAGGAGGAATTCTGAAAAAACAAAACCATGATGATCTCATCTCCTTTCTTCAGAAGGAAATCTGGTCATCAGCCTTTGTCATTGAAGATCTGTTGCTTGCGAGTCTCTGCTCTCAAGGGGACACTGCTGACATACACACCTGACAGATACAACTGTCCACACTGGCTGTGGGCATCATACAGCTATTTTAGTTTCCAGAGGGGTCTGGATGCTAGGGCCATCTGAATGCTTCTTCATTGCTGCTGTCTTGTGATGAGGAGTCTGGCCACTAAATCTTATGGGGTTTTTTTCCCTTTTGCTCTTTAAATCAATGTCGGTGGTGCACAAAGAGTTCTTTCAGTATTTAATAGAGGATCAGTGATGCCCATCTTCTGATGATTTCAGGAAAATGTGCTGGGTTGGTTCCTTTTATTTGTTAATTATAAATACTGAGTCATATCAGGGGGTGATTAGTTCTGGTGTCTGGATCACAGTTACTTGTCTATGCCCATACTTGCCCAATACTGACTTCTTTCCTGGGGACAGTTTGAGGTCATACCAGGCATGGTCTGGAGAAGTTCTGGCAAAGACTCACTCAGCTGCTGACCTTGTCACGCAACTCACCTTTGTGCTGTTCACTGTTGTGAATGGATAGAGTGAAAGCAGCTCCAGGAGCGCTGCATGAACTTAGCCCATGAAATTAGCTTAATATGTCTGGGAAAGCTCTCAGCTGATTACTTGTGGAATAAATCCGTTTGCTTGGGATGTGGCACATTTTCCGTCTGTTAATCGGTTATGTCGTGCAATGAGAAGGTGCTACAGTATGTGGTCTTCCTGTAAAAGCGAGCTGCATTCCTCAGCCAGAAAAGCTGGGCTTTAGGAACTGGAACATAGCTCAGTAAAAGTCATGTCAAATAACTTTTTACTTTAGTCCTCCTCACTGGTGATTAAAGATGCACAGTGGTTTGCTGTCTAGCACATGTGAACTTCTCCAAAGAATTTTATTCGGAGCTTTTCTTAGAGGGTCAGTATGTGGAACTGCTTGGCAAGAGTATTTGTTTTAAAATGCTACAGTATATGTTGACACATATAATCCAAGGTGTAAGGATGGAGTTGTATGGATGTGAGGGGTGGTTGGGGACCAGGTGAGAGCAGGGGTGACAATGAATGGAATGAGTGTCTTGATAGCCTACTTGGAATTGAAGCACATTCCCACCTGTAAGTTTGTGGCACACAATTACATCTAGTTGAGTGGCTCTGGCTTACTTTGGAATTTTACCCTAGCTGAAACAGGATAGGGAAATTCTTTAAAAGCAGAGATTTCAAAACTCAGACCCCATGGTTTGAGAGAACCAGTTAATTGGACTAAAGTGATAATGTTAGCTTTCCCCACACTGAGTGAGTGTGTAGAAGAGAAGGGTTGTGTGTTATATACATTTTTTAGGAAAACTGAGGTGAAGATAATCTCAATGACTCCTAAGGAGTAAAGTAAAGCACCCATCCTCTTACTGAAAATTATTTTGGTTACCTCCCATGCAGAGTATACCTGAAAGGAGCACCTTGATTTTACTGCATTTTGAAAGATAGGTTTCAAGTTTCTGGGCTTTTGATTTAACATTATAAAGTGAACTCCAGGTTCCAAAGTGTTTTTCACAGGACAGCCAGACATTATGGTTCAAGTCAGTTTAAATATCTAAATGCAGGTTTCTTTGGTGTTTTTGCTTCTTAAGCTGCTACTTGCTTGATGCTTTGACCCTATATATTTTCTAAAAGTGATTAGGAAGTAAAGCTTTTGATTATTAGCTGTGATGCCTTTCTAGATTAAGTATTTTAAATCATGCAAACTTTTTAAAGATGAAATAGAAATTATAGCACAAATGACAGCATATTTGTTAATCACTTTCTTGAAAGAAACATGCAACATCTTTCCGTCATTATAGTTTTTCTGTTACAAAAGTATTCAGTTTTCTTACACTGATGGTTCAGAAATAAACCACTGAATTGATAAAAAAATTCACAGGATGAAAAATTCATTTTCCTTACAGATTGTCCTGTTATATAGTATGATGATAGCAAAATCTGCAGAAAACCTTCTTGGAAAAGTTAAAGAAGGTTAGTAAAACATTCTGTAGCATCCAAGAGTATACAGTAGACTGTATTTTAGTCTATTTGGATGTGACTATAAGACCCTGTCTCAGATCATCAGTTGAAAGGTTTTGAAAGGCCATTTTGTCCTCTGGTGGGTGCAGAATAACTCAGCTTTTGGCAAATAATTTTACCCTAGAACTAAGAAACTGTCATTGATGGAACTACTAGCAAACAAGAGAGCCCCAGCAAAAAGTTCAGGCTTCTTCAGCATTATCTAGGTTTCTGTTTTACATTTATTTATATATAATGTATATTGTATATATACACACACAGATGTGTGTGTATTTAAATGGTTGTGGTTGTACTGCCAGTCTGCCTTTTTCTAGGGTTCTTGAAGGAACTGGGTTCTCAAGCAGTTGAAATTGAGTCCTTGGACTCTGGAGGATTTGAGGCTACGGAAACTTGAATGATAAATGGAAAGTAGGATGGAAATTATAGGTCGCTTTGCATTTCTGTTTTGCTTAATTTAAAATCTGGAGTACAGTCAGGTGGCTGGGCATTTCAATGTTACACCTGTACAGTCTGATCACAGGAACCTGGTGAGGCTACTCATGTATTTCCTTCTTCAGGTTCCTAGAAATGTTAGTGGAGACTATTGTGTGTCTCCAGTTATGAACAGGAAAAACTAAGTGAAGTAAATAAAATTGTTGCTGTAGTTGTCACTTAGTGATACCAAAAGAAAAATATATACTCTTCTAGTCTCTGAAATTGCCTATAGTGTTAATTTAATGCTGTAAAGATGGCATGGAGAGGGCAAATATATTGATATTTCATTAAAAGAAAATTTCAGATGGTGAACATTTTGTATTTTAAAAAAAAATCTGTAGATGAATATTATGCCCCATTAGCAAGACTGAATTGATGGTATTACTGTTGAAGTTGAAAGTAGACCAGTATTTTTTAAATATATTTTTGAAATACAAAATTTTGTCTGTTTATGATTTGGTTCACCTAGAGACTGAATTATCTCAGACATTTAGCAGGGACTCTCATTTATTCTGGCATAAGAAGAAGTGTTGGGCAGAGCTTCCTGGTCTCAAAAAACTGGTGATGGTAAGAGGCCTCCATAGTGTTCCCAGCCAGCGGAATGCCTGAGGTATTTTGCCATACAGGAAATCAGTTGCAGCTGAATGTGCACTGTTTCCACTCCAAGTATATAAACAGGCTTTATAATGATATAAAAAAAAAAGAGGAAAGAAATTAAATAATTTCTTGAAAGTTCAGAACAGGAACATTTGATGTTCAGTTTCTGTGGGTTCTTCACTGTCATCTTTGGCTCAGTCCATGGCAGAGTAGCAAAGGAGAGGTGAATTAATCTTGGGTCCCCTAGAAAAGGGAAACATAAAGCAATGTCTTAGAGACATGAAAATAATTTAAAAAGGTACCCTTGTTCAGTTCCAGTTGATATTCTGTTGGGGCTGGGAGGGGTTACAAGCTTAGCAGAGGAAATGAGTTCTTTCCCTTGTTAAATCAAAAATCCTCCATTTTTAGGCTTCAAGGCAGGCGAATAAATATTGTGAGAAAAAGTTGCACCACAATTCTACCTAAATAGCTGGTTTTTGTGAAGTGGTAGGAGAAACATTGTTTTTATTCAGATATTTATCATGCTTTGTTGACCTAGTGAAAATACCTAGGTGTGATGGAGGTACCAGGCAGATATCAGTGACCCATGTCTCTGATGTAATTTATAGGCCAATGATTTTGCTTACCAGGAAAGTGAGGGCTCATTTGGACAGAGGTTTCCAGGCATTAAAGATAATTAAGTTGAAAGTCAGCTCTAACAATTTCCAGAAGGAGTGTGGCCTGAAGCCCTTGGGGTTTAGAGCTTGGGAACCCAGCAGTACTTCCTTGCTTCAGCACAGATGTACAGCGCGACCATAGGCAAGCTGTCTGATCTAGATTTTTAAAGATGTGGAGGTAAGCAGAGGTGGTAAAGGCTCTTAATGGGATTTTCAGAATCACATTAGTGTCTCATTCCTATTCAAAATCTGACTCCTTAGCTTGTCTGAACTGGATTCAGCCCGTGCTATGTTTTATTCAGCTGCTCTTTAGCACAGAACGGGCAGGCGTACGTACAGCGAGCGTGACTTAGGGGGTATGAACTGAGGTGTGCCCAGACCCCTGCTGAGCTGCACAGCAGAGCTCCCTTTTATCCTTTCTCTAATTCTGTAATTTCTACTCTCCTTTCTGCAGAATGACCAAGTTTCAACGGAGGAGAGGAAAAGTGACTCCATTTTGCCCAATCTAACAGTGATATATTGGGTGAGTGCTCTACCAGGTAAAATTTTACTATTATTTTAACTTTCGGGTTTTTTTATTTTATTTTAAATGTGAGGTGATGTTTGCTGTGCCTCTCACTGAGAGGATTAGCATTGGTGTACAGTGAACGTGCCTCAGGTTAACCATGAGGCTGCTTAGTATGCAAATCCACAGTAGGTCACTGTGCTGAACGGGCCTGGCGTGTGGGTTAGCCAAGAGGGAGGGTGTTCCTCATGTGCACGCTAGTGGGGTTTTATGCTAATTAAATCAAATTTTGCGGGGGCACCTAAGCAGTTAGGGGAGGTTAAGTCTTCAGTTTTAGCCCTTGTTTCTGAAACTCAAGTTTTGCTAAAGATCCATGGCTGAAATATTGTTTGGTTGCTTGATTCTTTGCCTTTGGATGTAAAAATGCCACTTTCATGGAGAAACAATGGTCTCCCTATGGGGATGGGGTGATCCAGGATGACTTCGTTCTCCTGAGATTTCCTGTGTTACTCTATGTCATTTTAGTTTATTTTTTAGGGATTTAATTTTGTTTATATAATCTCACTGTCTGGAAGTCTTGGGGCATCTAGGGAACTTGGAAACGTAGGAAAAGCAGGTTTGCATGCCATGGAAATGTAACCTGATTATAATAACTGATTTAACTCACTTGATTATCTGAAACAAATAGACATTCCAGAAAACTTCACAATAGGGCTGGTGGGAGACTACAGAAAATACTAAATAAGAGAGCTCTAGGCAAGATCCCTTTTTCCTCCTTTCCTCCTCAAGGAGAAAGATTCCTGGTGCCAACCTGAAGGAATCTTTTCTTTTCTCTGAAAAAAACAGACATTCAGTGGCTAACAGCTCAGACACTGCTATTTGGAAAAACTTGATGCCTTATAAATAACCCACTTCACTTCTTCCAGTGCTAATGTTGAAACCAGTGTAGCATGGATTGCTTTATAATTAAAAGAAAAATGGGTGCATTATGTTAATTGCCACTCTGGCATCTGTGACCCACAGAGGGAATACAAATATGCTATATTAGCCCACTAATACATAATATTTATTCTTTTACACTACTGATAGTGGGGCTTGTAATATAATTTTGTAGTACGTATTCATGATCCAATTGTGTTCAAATGTTTATGAAATTTTAGGAGAATGGCAACTTCATTTTGACTCCAATGCTTTGAGATGGCATAACTGTAATAGAGACACACTTGCGGGACTGCATGGCATTAGATTGAAGCTTACATCTGACAAACATTAGTGAGATCTTACTTTGGATCCAAGGGAGAACAGTCTCTGTAAGTAGAAAAACATTTTGCGGAGGCTGCAAGAGGAAAGACCAGAAATTCCTCTTCAGTGTTTTCCAAAAATAGCAATATTTGAATAAGGTTGCATGTTTTAACATGCATCAGAGAAAAATAATTGGCATGACCTAAATTCAGTACACTGTTCCCTGTGTTATTTGCTGTTAGTTAATTACTAGCATATTTTTTCATCCACAAGTGCGGAGGGGCTGTACATTCCCAGCTTCCACACAGGAAATAATTCTATTTATTTAGCTTGAAGTTTGTGCATATCCAAATGCACGCAAAGTATTTGCCTAGTGACCTTAGAGTGAATTATTTGCACAAACTCTCCCCCTTCCCTGATTTCCATTTCATTTCAAGTGTGCTGCTTGGCCTTGGTTTTGAGTTGCAGTGGTTTTATTGTGTTTTCATGATGAACAGAAAAGCTAAACCAGACCATCAGACTCAAATAACCTCTTTTCTGAAAGGGGAGATAACATGGATTGTGCCTGTGGCCTAAGATGCAGAGGATTTCCTAAGATTCTTTAGATCCCTAGCAGACAAGCATTCACTGTGAAGTGCTTCAAAAAATAGTTGTGTCAACAAAACTGGAGTGTGTGGGAATGTATCAGCTAAGGGGATAAGGCATTCAAGGACTAGATGAAGTGCATATAGTAAGGAATTAATTCCGTGGGAAAAAGGAAGAAACACAAAATATGAGGACTGGTGTTCCGTAAAAAGAATAGTTTAATGGTTTAGGCAGATACAGCTTTGAGGGATGGATGTTGAATCTTACCAAATAACCACCAGTAATTTTGCCGAATTTGCTTTACATGTCAGGCTTCAATCTGGAACTTTTAAGAATGTTTTCATTCTGAAAAGCTTTTGGGGGTGGCAGGGGAAACATTTTATGAAATGTGTTTCTATTTTGCTATTATCCATTTGACAAACAAACAACATCGTTTGTTTTTAATTGTTTCAATAAATTGGTGGTTAGAATATCTTTAGAAGGATTGAAATGGGCTTCAGCATCTATTACATCATGGCATGTTCTAGCAGAGAAGGAAACATTAGCTCAATATCCTTTGTTCTGACAATTCTGCATTTTAATATGCAGTGTGTTTATGCTGAAAGTCAACACATTAAAAAAATTCCTCGAGCATCTCTGCATCACTGAATGCTTTGTTTGGGTCATGCCTTTAGTGGTATGAGGGCTTGCAAATCTGTGTGGGGGTGTAGAGGAATGACTCTATGCCCACGTGTGAGCTTTTCTGTAAGTCGGG
Organism: Machaerirhynchus nigripectus; assembly: GCA_013397975.1. Lineage (NCBI taxonomy): Eukaryota > Metazoa > Chordata > Aves > Passeriformes > Dicruridae > Machaerirhynchus > Machaerirhynchus nigripectus. Next base: position 167,991 of record VZRQ01000173.1, on the reverse strand, counting down.
TCTATTTTTGGTATGCAATGAAGCAGAGGTACAGAGTGAAAATAGGGGTTCAGTCACAATGTGAAGGCCTTTAAAGTTTTCCTATTGTGGGAAGTGCCTACCAAGCTCTTAGAGCAGTTGCATTAGTGTCCATGGGAATATTTGGGGTTTAATTTAGCATGCTAGATTAGGGCCTAATACCTTAATTAAGGCTAACATTTTTAAAAAGTTTCCTGCAAATCCTTTGTGGCTGACTACAGTCGTGGAACAGACATAATATAAAGCCCATCTCTAGGGTTTTCTGTTGTTGGCAGCTTTATGAAAGCTGTCATTCTATTTCAGAGTGATGGAGCTCACCAGCAAATGTAATCTTTAATGGAAGGATCCACAGATCTGACTAGACTTCTTAAAAATATTAATCCAAATAACTTATGCCAGTGATGTATTGAAATTCTATACACCTAGTACATTTAGACTAATGTTTTTTGTAAGAATTGTGATAAGTGTTTCAGAAAAGGCTTTGTTAATTGATAAAACAGCTTTTCTAGATAGATGCTTAATTCTGTTGTCAGTTCACATGCTTGGGATTTTCTGCTGTGAAAAAGAGTCAGTGAATTGTCTGAACAAATCCAGGAATAATATAATTATGATTTTGTATAATTTGTAGACAAAGTGACTTATTTTTTAAACATTTGTATATTAAAGTGTGGAATAAAAAAATCTTTTATTAGTTGTTTAAAAAATCCAAAAAGACAAGCTCACTCACCCTGTCTGCTTTCCCCCCTGCCACACTTGCTCAGAGCGGTCAGTCCTTTCCCCCTGCCATCTCCTATTGTTGCGGTCAAATGACCAAGGAAAAGTGTATACTTCCCTTTGTGTCCTGTAGATAGGGGTTCTTAATTGATGACTGCTGCTTTCTTTCTGACAGAAAGGAAATGAATGGCCAGTAGTGATTATAGCACATCTGTTGTTTTCTGGTGAGCATCCTGTACAGCAGTGAAGCTGTCTTGAAGACTTTGTATTGTTTTGTTTTGTTTGGTTGGTTTTTTGTCCTCTTCAGGATTGGTTAATAGAAGGGGTACAGGTGACAGTATTGGTCCTTTGTCACAGGTGTATCCAGAGCAGAAACACAAATTGCACACTGGAAGAAAATAACTTGCTTTTCAAATACGTGTATTTTACACACACACACACAAACTTACAAAATCTTCAGGGATGTGCTATGTACTGGTTGCATGTGAGTCCTGTCTTCGTAGTGGAGTCACTGCATTGTAGATTTGGCACTCCAAAATCAAGCTGGAAATGGCTTCCTTTGGGGAAGGGGAGAAATAAGATAGCATTCATACCAAGGACCCAAAAGCTCAAACGTTCACACAGCTTTCACTACAGTTTCTAAGATGCTGTTTCTGTGATATCATTGTCCAGCTCCTGCTTGAGCATCTACTGCTTGATGTGTTGCAGCACAGCTCTCAGAAGTGCTGAGGAACTAACTGGGGAGGTCTGTGGTGTGCTCTCCCAGGGTGGAGGTTGGGCATATATGGACCTCCTTATCTGGCTTTACAGATGACAGGGAAAGAAGTTTTGGGGACAGATGAATGGTGAACTATCGGTAAGTGTCTGGCCTGAGAGAAGAATAGGACTTGATTCTGGGGAAGATAAATGTCTGGAGAAATGACTGAGGGAGGCCAGTAAAGCAGCTGGGTGAAGTAGGTTATGGTAGCAGAATGTACTACAGCTTGTCCCTTCCATCACACTAGCCACAATTTTTCCACAACTTTTTCTTTTTAACTCTTGCATTATAAAGATGCGGAAGCGGTATGCACTCTTTGTAAACCCTGAGTGTGTCTTGACCTTTTTGTTCTCTCTTGCCATGCAAAATGCTTGAAAAACCATTAACTGAAAGAGCTCTGTAAGTCTGAATTCTTACCACTTATTTAGTGGTTATTTGTTCCTTCCTTTTGCTTTCATCCTGTTTAATTGTACCATATCTTGTAAGCAAGACTCCAGTGCTCTGCTTGTGCACAGACTAAATACACTGGTACTTAAAGTAACAGAGTTTACGTTGGGCTTGGATGCAAGTGGTTCACCAAAGTCAGGGGACTGGGTAGTGCTGTACTCTTCCTTGGGGGGTTTTTTGCAGCCCATTCTTGTCACTTGGAATCCCGAGAGCTTCCCTGTCCCTGCCCTCTTAGGAGATGATCCCTTAACAAAGGGTATGTTGGGATGTACAACTTTCTATCCGTAAGATGCTGCTGTTTAGCTGGAAGCTTACAGCCTTCCTTAAGCTAAACAGGTTTTCCAAAGAGCAGATGCACCTGGCCACTAGGGATGGGAAAAGTGAGCAAGAACATTCTGTGCTGTAGGTGAACACCAACATGGCTGCACACAAAATTCGTGATACCGTACGTGATTCATGCTGCAGTTAGTGTCCCAGAGCTACCTATCCACCCTTTCATATGGTGCTGGTAGAATGGGCATCAGAACTGGGACCCTTCCTTGGGCTTGGCTTTCATCTCTACTCCAAACTTGCAGACAATGTGGAGTATTCAACTGTGTGATTATCCAGCATAAATATGGTTAACCTTTAGTCGTTCCCTAATCAGAACAAAATTCAGAAAATAAAAAAGCAGGTGACATAACCCCAAATTTATATTTAATCTGGGTGGGTTTTTTTCCTTCTACCTAGTGCTAAAACTATTCTTTTTTCCCCAAAGACTTAGCTAAGAGTACTTTAAGCAACTAAGTAATCCTTTTGCTTTCTGAGTGAGATACACAGAGATTCATGCCTCTGAAACCGTTTAAACATTTAGCCTATCCCCATAGGATTTCAGAATTATCTTGCATCTCTTGGCAAGCATTATGTTGTAACTAAATATTAGTCATGGTAAAAGCCAAGTAATACAGGAACAACCCACAGAATCATTCAAAGTTTATTTGTTCAAGTTTTTGTCAATTCCATTTTATGGATCTCTTAATACATTGAGCTTTATAAAGAGTGCATTATTATTTTTAAGAAACATAGTAAATTGTTAATTTGAGCTTTTTGCAATTCTAAGCACTACATTGATAGATTATTCTGCACCACTGGAATTACTTGTGAGAGACACTTGAATATTTGTGTGACTTAATGTATTCAAATTACAATATAGGAGTTTGCGAAGATGTTTTTATTATGGAATCCTGGCTTTGGAAACAGATGTGGCCTCTTTTATCATGAGTTAAAGATGCAGTATGTGACTTAGAGCACAACTATAAATGGTTTTACAAAGTTTTCAAAGACAGCTCTTTGAGTACTATGCATTGATGTGATGACTATACACACAGGCCAAAATCCTATTAAAAATTAAAAATACTTCTTCCATTGAGGCAGATACTCATTAAAGCTTGATAAATAGCTCTTCAGTAAAAGAAACTTCAACAAGACCTTCAACCTCTAAAAGAAAGATTAGCCACTGCTTTTATCAGCACGGACATCACTTTGAAGAAACTGAACATCTGGCTTCCTTCTGGGAGAATTATGTTCTGTCCACTTGACCCTTTGTAAAAGTAAATATTTTTATTAGTTACATTATGTAGGAATTTGAAAAAATATTTAATACATGAGAAAAACCCCAACCTTTGCATATTTAGCTTCAATTACAGAAGTGCAATACAGCAAATGATCTTACGTTCTTGATTCATGAGTTTCTATTGTATTAAAAATCATGCCAGTGTGGAATTTGATGAGAGACATGACTTTCCTTTGTCTTTGTTTTCCTTTTTATAAGAAAATATTTCTTTTTCTCCCTTGCTCCCTTGTCCCCTCCCAGAGGTATGTTTGTCAAACCACAGACATTTCAGGCCTCTCTCCTTTCCTTCAGCTGTGGCTGTAAACTGTACTTCCAGGGTAAATCCACCTGAATTATATTTGTTTACCACATAATTTAAATGTGCAAAGTTACTTAGTAAAGATAGTTGTATGTTTTGACTGTGATCAAATAGAGGTTAAGGTTTACTGGAGATGTAGCTTCTAATCCAATTTTCAAGGTAGAATAGAACAGACCTTAATATCACAGTTGTTATATTTGTTTCTTTTATGTGGAAATAGATTACTTAAGAAAAATGCCCTCCATGCATCAGAGGTTTAAACACAAATGTTGCTTGTTTTGTGCCAGTATGAGAGTGAGTGGATATCTTTTAAAATACACAATGCAGCCTTTTAACTAAGGAAAGGCATTGGACTTAATGAAATGTTACACTTGAGAAATGATTTTACAAGTCAAGCCAGTTAGGAATTCTTAAGCCAAAAACATTTTGTTGGAAAATAACAATTTATTGAAAACAGAACATTTCATACAAGCAGTTTTCAACAAAACTATCAGCAAGGGAAGTTTTCCAGATATAGGATTGTAAGAAAACCTGTGTCGGTTCCATGGAAAAATAACAATGTAACTTAAAACTCAAGTGAATGCTATCTCTCTGGAAAGTTCTGTCTCTATTTTTAATGATTTTTTTTTTAATTGCAGTCCTTCAATGATCTCTACCTCTTTCTGAAAAGAAACATGGCTATTTTCAAAATTCTGTGCTTTATTTTTCCATAAGTGGGTAAGATAGCTTGCTAGTTGATTCTAGTCTACCGATGTCCATTTTTGCAAATCATTCCTATGGAAAAGATTCTTCAGTTGTTTTAATGCGAACTTGCTGACAAATGGCAGACATGACATGACTCAAGTCATGACAAATGATTCCCTCTGTTCCTTTTCATTCCCCATTTGACGTGTATCAAAAATCTACTGGTGACTTATTCGTGAAGTTAAGACCTACTCCACATTCTTATAAATCTGATTTGCCCCATTTTTTATTATTATTGTTGGTCTAAATTGTGTTGCTTATGTAATAGGCGCCGTAAGTGCCTGTCTCTTTATTGGATGTGCCAGTGTTGAGGGTTTAATAATCTTCAGGGTGAAGTAAAGCCTTTCAAGAGTATCAGAGTAGACAGCTTTTGATCAAGTGGGTTGCAGGATAATTGAGTACACTTGTGCCAAATCTGTCTAGGATCTAAACCAAAAATACAGAGTTTTTGTGTTTATTTTGGGAATAGGTTCATAGTTGTATGCTTGCCTTGTACAGCAATATTTATGAGAAATGACATTGAAGTGGACTTTAAACAGCACATTATAAAATAAAATGTTACAGTGTCTCTGAAGCACATCTGGTAATGCAAGATGTAAAGCTATTAATTTGGTCAGGACAATGAGTTCTTTATGAATTGGGGCTAGTCCATTGAAATGAGTTTGCTCCTGAATTAATGATGATGGAGGGTGGGGAATTTGGAGTAATGACCATCTGCTGGGTTGTTGATGTCCAGCAGGCTTTAAGAGACAGAGTGACGCCTGTGGTAACATGCTTGTGCAAATCTTACTATCTGTATTGTTAGTATGCATAGAACAAGGAACAAAAGATGGATGAAACTATAAAATTTAGGAAATTTTTGTGTGCGTGAGAGGACTGTCTTCCAGGGGTTGAAGCTTACTATTATTCTCCATTCCTGAGAACAGCTTGATTTGATTCCCCCACCCCCCCAGGAGATGAGAGGCAAAAAACTTAAATGCTTTTTACTCTGGGGACTGGAGGAGCCCCCCACAAGTGCTCTTGTGCTTCATCTCCTGTGGTGCAACAGTGAGTATGTGATAAACACAAGTCCCCAGCTCTTCATCCCTGTTGCTACTCATTCCATGTACCTAAATTGCATGCCAAGATGTAGTTTAACTGCCTGAAGCACTAATTCTCATAAAGCTGTTCAACAGCCTTTCAGCACTGAGAGTGGTGTATGTTTCTTGAGATTGTCAAATCGTATTTCGTCTTATCCTTATGAGACATAAGGATAAAGATACTTGAATAAATTCTGTAGTGTAAATAACTGTATAATTGAGGGAGGCATGAAATTCTCCTGCACAAGTAATTTCCTTCCCTGCTTTCTTGGATATTAGTCTTCAAGGTGAGTGACATAAGCCACTGCATGCTTGCTGGAAGTGAGATTAGTAGCTGGGGGTTTTCCTTAAAATGAACTGGCAGTACTGGTAGAAAGATGCATGCTTCTTTCTGTGTATGTGGAATGCATAATGTAAACACACATCTATTTATAAGTAGACATCATACAAATATCTTTATATCTCTATAGTATCATGCTTCCTGCCATTGATCTTCATCACTAGAAGTACACAAATAATTTTTCCATGATCATTCTTATGTGTTAATCTAGGATTGCAAACCTCTACTTCAAAAAATGCTGCTCATGGTAGATATCTTGAAGATTACAGTGTCCAGGGTGTTCTGATATGATTGGGTGGAATATTTTTGAAGTGTATTTCATACTCTATGTATAGTGTTAGTTTGGATATAGGGTTTTCCCTGCAGTCCACAGCACCAGGCTCACGCTTGGGAATAGGTGGACTGCAGCCTTCTTGGGGGAGGCACGAGCATCCCAGAGGAAAAGTGGAATGTAAAACACTAGCCAATAATCAGGCACTGGGGAGCCCATGTGCTATCTCCTTCAGGCTCTGAATCTGTAGAGCGTTCAGGTTTTCTTCCTAATACATTTCTTTTTCTTTATTGCAGCTAAAAGGTTGAAAATCTTTTTTTCATTTGGTATCTTCTTATAATCGTGCTAAGTAAGCACTCTGATGCATCAGTTAAAGTAGATCTTTGATCGAGTTCTTGTGGGCTGGAAAAAGGAGCAAAACTGCAAAAAAAGTCCACAGAACACGTACGTGGTTGAAATGGACTTTATTATTTATTTCAGTTTTAATACATGCTTGAATTGGTAAAGGAAAAACATATTTTTGTAATTACTTCTCTGAAAAGTGCATCAGTTCTCTTACTTCCTTAGAGAAATATGCTGAATCTTCAGCCTCAGAGATCTGAGGCTGGTAGTTACAGGTAATCTGTTTTAACTAGTAACTTTTGTAACAAATTGATTAATCAAATAGTTGCGTTTTTGTGCAAATTTTGCTGACAGTTAACTTTGGAAAAAGAAAATAATTCTAGACACACTGTAAAGGTTATGTTAATTCAACCCATCAGAGTTCACATGAATCAAACCCTGTTCCTTAGTATTGTAGTTTTGTTTTTGCTTGTTTGTTAGTAAGAACAATTTGAAAGAAGTACCACATGGCTTACATGTTTTAAAAGAGATCAAAATTTTCTTACTTTTAGGTGTAAAAACTCAAAGCTGTCAAAAATAACAGGTAATTTTGAAGTTTGGTAGTTGCCTTAACGTTCACTGTAGTTGCTTTTGTTAAGTATCCTGTGTTCCTGTTTTCCGCAAATTGGAGTAGATGCTAAAATGACAAAACAGTTTTTAAAAAGTTTGGCCTTTGTTTCATAACTATGATTCATTTCAGCTTCTTCCCAAGCTTCAATAGTTTTTGCTTAAACTGTATTACAGTTGGATTTAATAAGAAAACTCGAAGCCCTCAAACCACAAAAAATTCCCTTCCATTAAGGATCTGCTTTACATTTCATGCTGGCATTAGCCTGGTAGTGTCACAGGGATGCCCAGACTTAAGACTTGTGTATAGAACAGCCAAAAGAGAACTTTTCTTGCTACAGGAGAGCTGGGCGACTGCCTCTGAACTCTCCTTGTGGAAAAATCTCTTGCTCTGACACAGCGGAAGGAGGCATCCACCATTTGTTGGATACACAGGAGCTGAAAGTTGCAGAGAAAGATTTCTAGAGGTACAGAGACAGAAAGTTATGCTCCTTTTTGAAAGGTTTGTGTCCGGTCTGTTTTAAAGGTGAGGACTGAAAGGTAGAAGCAAACCCTGACACTGCCTGTGGCAGAAGCATAAGGGAAGAGTAGTTCAACTGCATGTAATTATACTTTCTCCTCTGCGTAGAATGGTTGTCTTTTTTCTTTCTTCTCTCCCTCTTCTGCTTTTTATGCCAGTGTGTTTTTGTCTGTCTCTGTCTCCATTCAGAGTTCTTTAAATCTTTGAAGTGTGTAATGAAAGTTAAGGAAAAAATTGTTTGAAACTATATGTCAGCAAAGGTTTATGAGCATTGGTGGCCTGAGAGAGGAGTCCTGTAAGGGTACACCTGTATAAAGTTCAGATGGGCCTAGAAATGTTCCCAGGCCTGGAAGAAGATGGTCTATGATGGTCATGTTTGCTGGTGTGATGCTGGGAAATGATAGTTAGCCTTCTCCACAGACAGTTTCCAGCCATTGCTGGATGTTCAGTGCAGTTCAGCCATCACTCTTGAGAGATGAGTTTTATGCACCCTATTTTGGAGACTAGGATTATTCATTACCACAGATGTGTTATTCTGTCCTAGCTTGCTTTTGCACCCAGGAGCACTTTCTGGGCACATGTAGTATATTAATTTAAGAATAGCCTTCATTTTTCTGATGATGAAACCCTGCAATGTGACCTCAGCATTTATTCAGCATCAGAGAATCTGAAGGTTGGTCCAGAAATCCTGTGAGTATTTTCACTGTGGTGGCCTGAGTAATTTTTTATTTGATGTGAGTACATCTTCTCAGTCAGCATTTCTGCAGACTTTTTTAGCCCCTTGCTTGGGTAAATTTGCGCTACAGAATCACTATGGTTTATTTTGAAGTGAATTTCTGGCCTGTTTGTTTTGTACAGGGAAATGGAGGAGTTTGGAACTGGGAAAGAGGAAACAGGAAAGTTTGGAACTGACTTGGCACTTTGTTAAATTGATATGCCCTGGTGGGTGAACACATAGTGATGGCCATTCGGGAAAAAGTGATAGTAGCTTGGTGATATCTCTGGGAATATTGCACAGGTTGTGGGAACAGTGACAGGATGACAAGATGGAGTAACTGTCATCAAATTTAAAGGAGGCAAATGCTTCTTCCCCCTGCTCCTCTTGCCTAAATGCAGTAGGGCTCAGAAGGGCATAGAATCTCATTTGCTGATCAGATAGAGTGGTTTCCTGCTTTTTGTGGTAATATACATAACTCTTTGTGTGTGTTTGAAATACAACAGGGACTTTTTTCCTGTTGCTCCACTGAATAGGCTGGCATAATCTCAGAATGAGGCAGGGCCAGGTGGTTTCCTTGCTCTGCTGTGCCTCATGCTGGGTTCAGTGGGAACCTGGTGTTGTTAGTATGCACTCTGTGTGCCTGTGTTCCTCAGAGGACAAAATGTGGGCTAGGCAGCAAGAATGGAGGAGCTGGGATTTTTATGTACTAAGGATGGTATTACATAACTTGAACAGCATTATTGGAATACCTCTGTGTTGTTTCAGTACCCCAGTACTTAATATTTGAATGAAACACTGAGGTTTATAAATGGTTAGTTGTGTGTCTTGGCAGTGCTTTAGGTTTGTTCCCCAATTACTAAACTGAGAAGGCTGTTTTGCAGAAAGTTCAAATAAGTTATTTCTTCCCTTAAAAGTGGAAGAAAAGGAACTTTCATCTGAATTCACCGGGCTTAGCTCTGAAATTCAAAAGGCTTTGGAAACTGGCTGAAGCTCTTGGTACTGACTTGAGTAATATCCCTTTGAATATTTACTTTAATCAAGCCTATTTAGAGATTCCCGCTCACACCCTGTCCTTATTTTTGTTGGTTTCCAGTACTAGATCAAATGATCAATGAACTACAAAGCTGTTTTCTTAAAAATAGGTTCTTCTGGAATTTTCAGTGATAGTCCTATAGCTGGATTTCATGTTATTTTAGTACAAAATAGGTATTTCTTTGTTTCTGTGTTTGAAAGATAAGTCTAAGTTATTTATTTCTTTTATTTTCTGAAAAGGTGAATGAAGTATCAAAGTGCACAATGGCTCAGAGTCCATGTAGTTGTCGGGAATTACTTATAAACAACTGATTTATCAAACCTTGTCTCTTAGACTGATGTAGAAAGGAGAAAAACACTCAGCTGAAGTAAATCACCTTTCCAGCTATAATGTTTGTAAGTCATGTTATTTTTCCCCATGTGTTTTTTCTGAATGGAAGTAGTATTTTGGTCAGAGTCAGGTGAAGGTCTGCATTTGGCAATTCAATGTTTACTAAGAAATCCAGCTCTTTTGAGAAAGAATAGTGGCGATAAGAAGTTTTATCTATTTATGTAGAAGGAGTTTCCATGTCAAGAGAATACTGCAGTTTAACCCAAAAGAAGTGTTTATTCAACAACTTGTCACCTGCTTCTGTCAAAATAGTCATTCAGATTCCTTTGGAAATTCTGGCAGGTTAAAGATTGTTACCGTGAGTGGTTTCCCTTTTACCAGTTTCAGTCTCCTGGACTCTATACTTGTGGTGATCATGGGTGAATGAAATAATTTCCTTTGCATTTCTAGTCCTATTTCATCTACTGTTCCTTATTCTTTATAATGAATATATTTAATGTGTATATATATATATATATGCATGTGTTCTGTCAGAGATTAAGCATGAATGTAATTTGAAACTGTAGTTTCTCTGTGCTCTGCATATGCAATTCAGTGCCACAAAAGCCAGTTGGACTATGCTTGGAGTTACAGAACTCTGAACTGGGGACACGCTTTTCAAAGCTCATATATAGCAAGAGGGCTCTGGCTTCTCCATCCCAACTAGTTAGAGTGTTCTGTAGATAAGTGCAAACTTTGGCTTTAGAAAGAGTGTTGTTTGCAAGCCACGCTTCAACAGTTGCACTCTGGAGTGGCTTGATAAATAGTGGAGTGTTTTTACATTGATTCCCCCAATTTAATGTGTACATTTGTTATTCAATATTCATATTCTGAGGTGATTAATTTGGATAAATTGCAAGGGACAATGTACGCAGTGCTGTTAGTTTGTCTGTTCCTAATTTCCTCTTTTTTAACATGTGTGCACAGTGTCTATATAAATATATATACATATGTACACACAAATGTATGTATTCTCAAAGCAGGGAGAAGGAAGAGCTGGAGGAACGTGAAGGGATCCTACAGTCAGCTGCCTGAGCCAGGGCTGGGGGGCTGCCAGGTTCGGCGGCATTTGGAGCCTGGAACATGTCAGGGCTCAGAAAGCTTTAAGTGTTGACTCTTTTATGTGATTTGCTGTGTTGTTTCCTAATGTTACATACTCTGTGATGAAAACAAAACCCCAAAATTTTCATTAATGATACTGTACTGTAGTCAGAAAGTTAGATGGGCTTTTTTCTGATGGCTTTGGGTAAAAAAACCCCAACAAACGTGTTTCAGAGGTCATGCGTAAGTAGCTTTGTTATGCATGGCTGTACCTTGGCTAGCCACTCAAATGGCAGTTTCTGGAAAAGCCAACTGAGTATTACTTGTCTAATAATTATGAAGTCCATGTCTAAACCTCTCATTTCGGCAGTAATGCCGTGCTCAGGCAATTGCAGTTGAAGGAAACACACAAATGGGCTATGAAGGAGCCCATTCTCCTCACGGTGAATCTGTGTCTGAGTCTTTCCTTATAAATGTAGTGGTGTCACTGTGTGTTATGGAGACAAAACTAGTGAAGGATCTACATATAAAGCAATAATTATCCATTATTCTGGTTTTCAGTAGGTTTCCCCTTCTTCAACATTCCCCTTGTCAGCAATGCCAAACCAAACATGCCTCTGTATCTTCCCCCTCCCCCCCGCCCACCACCCCCTTGTTAGCTCTTCAGAAGAGTTTACAGTTTGAGGGGGAAAATAGCATTCTCTCTTCTTTACTTGGAATTAACATTGTTTAGGAAATTTTTTTAAAAAGTAAATGGACTTTCTGGACAGTGCGGACATTTTTGTCTTTCATCAGTATGACCTTATTCTGAAAGTTCTGTGGTTTTCTTCTACAATGAGGTCTGAAGTTATTTCTTTGAAAATACACAGTGAATCCAAACATATTACAAGTATTTTACAGAAGAGGTGTATCAGTCTAATGGGAGTAAGTGTGACAAAGTCAGTGAACTTTAGTTGGGTGTAAAGGAATTTCCTGAAACAGAAATGGAAATACAAAAGGGAAGTGTCAGAGGGTGAAATGCCTGCAGACATGGTAAGATTGCTTCTACCATTGTTAGATCCAGTTCTTCAGACGTATTGGAATTCACTGGTATGTCATCCATCACTGAAACATTTATTCAGCACGTAGGACTGGATTTGCATACTACAGTTTATTTTCAATGTTATTTTACTTGTGTGCTGTAATTGGATTCCTTGTGCTCCAAGAACAGCTTTGCTTCCTCACGGCCTGGTTTGATCTTATTTCTTCCACTCCTTGAGCTTATGGTGAAATGATGAATTTGCACATCAGTGGTCTTTTCCAAGATGATGTTTAGTGATACCGGAAGCACAGGCATCAAGCAAAAAGAGAAGTGTCTTTTTAAGTGCTCCACAACCTCTCTAATAGAAAAACAATTTGGAGGAGGCTTAAAGCCTGTAAAAGCAGGTACCAGGGGCTCTTTACAATATATGCCAGATGCAAGTCTGGGGGAGTTTTTGTTTGTTTTGCTTCGTTTTTCTTGTGTAAGAGAGAAATGGGAATACAGGTTGACTGTTAGGATGCTAGCTGGGTTATTGCTCTTGTTTGCTTGTTTGGTTTTTTTAATATCTGTGAGTGGCGTGGAACAGCAGCAGCAGCCCTTGTCCTTAACCAGGAATCTTAAAACTGTAGTTGCTGAGCACCAGAGACTTGAATATGAAAAAGACTAAAGAGGGACAGAATGTGAAAAAGACTAAAGAGGGACTCTGTGTGTGTTTATCTCTCTGATTCTTTATTAACCAAATCAGCCTCTCTGCTAATTGTAGCAAAGTTCAGAGCTTTGAAAGGAATTTGAGTAATTCTGAGATAAACAATGCTGAAATTCTTTCTTCTTCAGTTTCCTTTTCTTAACCATGTGCACTATAAAGCAATGTCTGCTGTTGAAGAAGTTTGACAGGTTCGCATCCAGCTCTGGAGTGTTTTGGAATTTTTTTTCTTCATTTATTAAGCCAGAACTTTTGGCCCTGTTGTGAGGTTTAAGCTCTTCACCTCAATAGAAGGAAATCATAGAATGGCTTCAGTTGGAAGAGATCTTAGAGATCACCCAGTTCTAACCTCCCTGCCGTGGGTAGAGACACCTTCCACAAGACCAGGTTGCTCAGAGCTCCATTTAGCCTGGCCTTAAGCACTTGCAGGGATGGGGCATTCACCACTTCTCAGGGCAACTCCTTCCAGTGCCTCACCACCCACAGTAAAGAATTTTTTCCTCATATTTCATCTAAACCTATTCTCTTTCAGTTTGAAGCCATTCTCTCTTGTCCTGTCAGTACGTGCTCTTGTAAAGAAATCCGTCTCCAGCTTTCTCGTATGCTCCCTTCAGGTGCTGGAAGGCCGCAGTCAGGTCACCCTGAAGCCTCCTCTTTTCCAGGCTGAACAACCCCAATTGTCTCAGCCTTTCCTCCTAGGAGTGGTGCTCCATCCCTCTAATCAACTTGATGGCCCTCATCTGGACTTTCTTCAACAAACTACAAGACCTAATGCATCTGTAGTTGTATTTTCTCTTGAGAAAGATGCAAGAAGAGGGGATGCTAGTGACCAGTCTACCTAATGTACATTAAAAAAATTTTTTTTAAACTTTTTTCCCCCACAAAATCTGAACACTTACCTGGAATGTGTAGTTGGAATGGTGAATGGTGAGCAAGGCAGAAGTGCAGCTGTAAACCCAACCTTCAGAAACTGTATTTAGGGTGACATGGTTAAATGACTGTGTAAATTCTAACAGTATCACAGAATTTGTTGAGGGGAAGGTCGTGTATTCTTTTTTTTGGCAACTGTCAGGGTTCTGGCCATGGGTGTGACTGTTATCACACTGTAAGGACTTGCACCCTGAAATCCTGTAGTGTCTTTAGTGCTGTAGCTGGTGTATGTGCATAGTGCTTTTTGTGCTTTTTCTGCACTTGGTATATGCATTACTGAAGAGTCAGAAAATAATGGTATTGGAGATAAGCTCTTGTAATAAAGAAAGTATTGAACTCTGCATTCTTGTCTATGTTGAGGCATTTGATTTGATTTTTAAATGTGTTTGTTTCAAATTCAGTTTTCTTTGTGTGGCCCTTATTAGCACTTAACAGTAGAAGTAGTATTATCTAAAAAATGAAATCAGAAAAGAACATAAGGGTAGCTCAGTTAAAAGATTTTATCTCTATCTTTCTAAATGTCAGTAAAGAAAACTATGCTATTGGTTGGTTTTTGCAGAGTAACTACATGTAATGCATTATGTGGGGCTCTTAATTTGCTCAGAAAATGCTTTGCGTAGAATACATTGTGTGCTTCACTGTGTGCTTGTTGAGTGGCAGATTTCTTTGAGTAGATGACAACAGTATTTTGTGATAACGATAGCTGTTCTTGGCAGCTATGACTTGCTACTGCTGTACTCACAACAGACTGTGCTGAGACTTGCCTCTAAGTCCCTAAATACCGTCGTACTGACCTGCTTATCCTGCTTTTCCTTGGTTTTCATCAGTGTATATCAGGCATGTCCTGTGCTGAGCCACTCTACCTAAGTCTGTCTGTTTTCTTAAGCTTAGATTCAAAGGAAAGTGTCTGAAGTGACAGACCTTCTGTATGTAAGTGAAACATGATCTTTGATGGATTTTTTTTTTTCTTTGTTCATGTGGGGTTTTTTAACTTTAGTGAAAACCTGGAAGAGCTGCTGAGGTTAACTGCACTGTACAAAGGCATGAGGGAAGCAATATGTGTTTATAATTTGAAAAATGCCCAGTGCTTTTCAGAATAACTCTGTTCATTCTGGTCATAGGGAGTTTTGAAATGAGCAAAAGGTGGGATAGTAGTTTAGCTGTCAGGCTACCCAACCCCAAATCCAGGCTGCAGTGATAAGCACGACAATTCAGAAGGATTTTTAGCCCTCGCCCGACACGCTGACCAGGAGGGAGAGACAGATTGTGCTGCAAGCGCTCATTTTTGTCTGCCAGCGGAGCGGCGTGTGGCACCAGGCGGAGCAGCAGCGAGTGCCACCTGCGGGAGCTCTGCTGGAAGCGGTGCCTTAGCGCTCCGAGAGGCAGCATCCCGGGGAAGCGCTGTCGCGATTTCCCAGCGCCACCGAGGGAGGCGTTGAGTTGTTTCCTGCCAGCTGTCTCTAGCGCAGCGTGGTTACATGCCATCTTGAGCCCAGCTGCGCGTACAAGCTAAAAGGTGTTTACAAAAATACTCATTAGCAGTTCGTTTTTACAGAAAGAGAAAGAGCAGTGGTTAATTATACTAAGGAATTTCCTATAAACTTCACTGAAATGACTTGAGTTTGAAAAAGAGCACTTCTGCTAAGCTGAGAAACTGCTGTGATCAGCACAGAGTTAATACGTACATGGAAGAAATCCATGCATTTCAACAATTAAAGCTGATGTCTTTCTGCTTAGGCTTTGAACATATGCTTCACAAGGGTATTCGGGGAGTGTCAGTCAAAGTTTTGATCCCTCTTCCTCCTCCCACAAGACCCTG
The DNA here is from genome assembly GCA_013397975.1 of Machaerirhynchus nigripectus. Lineage (NCBI taxonomy): Eukaryota > Metazoa > Chordata > Aves > Passeriformes > Dicruridae > Machaerirhynchus > Machaerirhynchus nigripectus. The sequence continues at coordinate 152,609 of VZRQ01000173.1, read as the reverse complement.
TGGGGAGTTTTCCTCTTTGTTTCACTTGGCATAGAAGCAGCATATGCTGTTTTAAAAGTAAGGAGCCTTGCGACGTGGTTGGACACAGACCAAAGGTTGAGTATGGCTCATCTTTTCACGAAGTTCTACACAAAGTTTGAAGGAGAAAATATTGTGTCACATTCCCTCCTGGACCTCATATCCAGTGTTACTTTGTTAAAAATACGCTGTGTTGCCTTGCAGGCTGAAACCTGGTGATTAGCTGCTGAACTTGATCTTTTAGTGGGTTTGGAAAACCATGACCAAAACCTTGGAATAGCACTGGGAACGGGTTCAGAACTATTGGAGAGACAGGAGGAGGGAGAAGACACATGCGTAGCAGTTAAACCACAGAGGAGCCAGACAGCTCATTCCTTACATTAGAACGAGTGATGTTTTTCATATTCAAACGTGGTGAATTACAGTAAGCCAGAATGAAAGTGACAAAGGGATTCTGTGATTTGGTCTTCGCCTGCTGGCAAAAAGTTATGTATTTTGGATTGCAGCTGCAGTATGGATGATTAGCTCCAGAAACTAGGCAGAGAATGCTGGAGATTAAATATGTTTTGAAGAAGTAGGCAGGAGAGAGTGATGTTGGTGTGACTTTCATCAAAGGGCAAATGTGTGAAGGGGGTTTTTCTCCTTCTTGCCAATATAGATCAGAGAGTCTTGTTTGGACCAGCTCATCTCTTGCTGCCTTTGTCTTAAGTGCCACTGTTCCTGCCTTTCTGTGGAAAAGAAAGTGAAAGGGTGACCTGGTTTGGGAAAATCAGCAAAATGTGTAGCATCTTACCAAGAAACCCCACAAAAACTAAACCCCAAACTCCAACAAAATCCCCAAAGCTGGAACATTTTGGTGTGTGTTGATGTGCAAGGGGAAAAAGACTGGAAGATTTTTGTAGGACTTTGAAGGAGAGGGTTGTTGGAGAAGGGAAGCTGTAACTCACACCCACATCCAGAGTGCTGCTGGCAGGGAATGAAAGGAGCCATTAGAATTCTGTGCAATTTTGAAGGAACAACTATTAACTTGAAATAACGCTTGAATCTTAAACAGGTACTGCCATATTACTTAGGAAGGCTGAGGGGCAGTGGTGAATAGCAGCAGAAATGAGGCTTGGTTTATGTCCTCATAACTGCTCTCCTTTAGGTCAGTGTTATTTAGGGTTTCTTTCAGTGTCACTTCTTGGTTCATGTGAAAGAACTATGCTAGTGTTAGCATATAAACTTGCTTTTATGGTTTATGTGACCTGGGATCAAAGCTATTCCTGTGGGGTTCAGAGCAGCAATGCATCTGCTCCAGAAGGGATTTTGTAGGCAAACAAATGGCAAAAACTAGATCAGGGACAGATGTCCTTTTTCTCCAGCAAAGAAAATAAGCGGTGTTTAACAGCCAAATGTCGAAGTCTAAGTGTGTTGATGTGAGTATGAATTTTACCCTAGCCATCCTTGGAGTATGGAGTTCATCCTGAAACCTGAGAATGTGAGTGCTGGTTTTGGGGTTCTGTGAGTTGTTTTGCATTCAGAAATGCAGCATCCAATACCATTTATCCAAGAAGGGTGGCCGTCTGTGCAGGCTGTTTCTGGGAATCCGGTCGTCCTTATTTGTCTACACAGTATTTCATGTCAACAAACCCACTAATATCTATTTTCTTTCTACCTCTTGCACCTTTTTTTATTTTTTTCGATTGCAGCAGGATGAACTCATCCAAATACTCTTTAAAAAAAACCAGCAGATAGCTTTTCTGTTAACAGCACATTATGTAATGTAGAACTTCATGACTTCAGTTATTTTACATGTATTGATCTGTGTGTATAAAGCACTGACTGTTTAATCTGTAAAAGGCTGCATTTAAAATTGTAACATAGTATTGCAAGGGAACATGTATTTTGACTGTGAATAAAGTGACCACAGCAGAATCTTAATATTAATGCTGATTGTGCCTGTGGAAGATGGGGGAGAAATGCAGTGTCTCTCATTGGCAAGTGACTGTATTTGACAAGTTTTTTAAGAAATCCAAGCAACTTTCTTAAATACGATCACTTCCAGCTATTTGGAACAGATGTAGGCTAGGGGTTTGACACAAAGGAGAAAGTTCAGGTTAGATTTTGGTTGGTGATGATCATTGTTCAACATAAATACATAGTTGGACTCCATAGTTACAACTGCAAACAGTCCTAGGATGAACAATAGTCTCTCTCAAGCTGCTTGATGCTTTTTTGAGAATGCAGCAATAAATTGCTGAAAGAACAAAAGTGAAACAGAAGTCTCATCTCCAATGAAAATTCGTCCATGAAACTTTAAAAGTGAAAATCGTGATACTTCAATTAACAGTGATTTTGAATAATTGGAAACCCTTACTGATGGTTTTCATTTATTCGGGTTTTATTTGGGTGTTTTTTGCAACGTACAGCTAATTAAAGAGACAAGGAATATATTTGTCTGTGAAACACAAGTAATCCATATTTTTTGTGAGCATGCTTCTTTAAAAGTATTTTTTAGCCACCCATGTGCTGTAAATTTGAATGTTTTACTAATTCACCTACAATACACTATTGGTTTAGATGCTGTGTTTAAAGTATCTTAGGTTTTTCATAATGTTAAAGATGATTTGCAGTTTTTAGCAGCTCAGAATTTTAAAGGCAAGTCGATCTACTGGAAGGAACAAAAAATTTCTTGAACTAGGACCTCCCAGTATGCCTATTTGGGTGGCCCTAGCTGATTATGGCCCATGAAAATGTGTGGTCATATATCTGCCTGGTTTTGGTTGCTGTTAAAGAGTTTTGCTTAACTGAGAAATGTAAACAGTATAGCTGTGTTTATTCATAAATTATCAATGCATATGTATTTCAAGTTCTCTTACTAGGATGTTCTGTGAAAAAAGTGCTCTGACTAAGCAATAGGTAGCAGTTTTGACTGATGATTTGAAAAATACAAGGTACCCCATGGACTACTAGAATAGCTAAGCCTGAGTTTCAGAAACAATTAAAACTATTTCAATAATTATATTGCAAGAGTATTTGGAAGGTTCTAACAGGAATGTTTTTATAAGTACTTAATCTGATTGAGCTTGAAATTACTGCAAACTTTGGGATACTGCTACTACTAAGATTGTCTGGATAAGTGGAAATTATCTGTATAGAAAGTGAGCAAGCATTACTTCCTTTTGTGTTTATTAGCAAGCTTATACCCCAAATGCTGCTTTTCTGCAGGATTTTACATGAGTCCAGCTTGGCCTTACTGCAGAGAGAGAGATTTATCTTCCTAGTCGATGAATAGTATTTGTCAGAGATTTCCTTCCTAGATTAAAAGGAGGGACTTTATTTATAAATAAAGGGATGCTTATCATTAACTTCTATTTTTTGAATAAATCAAAGTTTGCTGTGTTATATAAAACAACAGCAGAGTTCTCTATTTCTTTTTTTTGAAGTTTTTTAGTGTATCTTGCAATTTCTGACAATAGCATGGAACTAACTGGTTTGCCTCAATGACACAGAAAGGGGGAAAGCATACTTTTTAGATTTTAAAAGATATATATTTGTGTACTTCTAAAAGAAGTAATAAAATACTGTTTTGCACCACATTACTGGACCTCAGTTTTTAGATGTAATGTTTTTAATTGACAATCAGCTGCAAAAATGTTGAAGACTGTGTCATGTTTGCACCTGGTTGTGCTATTCTGGTACAACTAATCTCCTGAAAGATTTAGAAAAAGCAGCAACAAATTTCAGACTGTTTCATTACTGAAAACCATTATAGACAGCAACAAGAATATCTGGGAAGCATTTTTTCATGGAAAGAGTTTTTCAAGCATTGAAAGAGGCTGCCCGGGCAAGAGGTGGAATCACCATCCTTGGAGATATTTAAAAGACACGTAGACGTGGCACTTAGGGACACGGTTTAGTGGTGGACTTGGCAGTGTCAGTTTAACAGCTGGACTCAGGGATCTTGGAGGTCTGAGAGTTTCTAGACACTGTTCTGAAGATGCACTTTTCTAGGCACAGGGGCTGACTGTTTTCAGCCTGTTGTAACTATGTTAAGCTGCTCTTGCTATCGCTTTGTGTAATGCAGAGCTGCTAAACTGGTAAGTCTGTAGAAAGCCATTAGTGGGACTTCAGTTTTTAAAATTGCCATGGATTATCCAAATGAGCTCTTGAAACAGAGTTGTTGTAGCTGTGGCAGGTCTGAACCTGTTCAATAAATACCTTGGTTTGTGTGCAGTAATTGAATGATCCAGCTTTCAAGTTTCTGTTCCATTATTAAAAATGACAAGGTCATTCAACGCCCATTTGAATCCCACTTGCTTTTGTGCTGGGAATGATAGGTCATGCTCCATAGTGAGGGATAAGCACAGGAACTCTATTAAATTTGGAGAAATGACTGTTGGGGAGTGTCTTACTTGCAGTAAAATTGCTTTCTGGTATTGAGTTTTGATAAAAGAAAAGCAGGGCTATCACTTCCTTTGAAGGCCAAGTAGAAAAGGCTGGCATGCTTTAGACAAGAAAAAATTGGACTTACGTAAATAAAGATCAGGGCAGAAGAGACAAGAAAAGAAATCTTTTTTTCTTGCTTGTATTTAGCACCTCTACAAAAGTCAGTAAAGAAGTCCAAATTATTTCTGGGACTACTGATTTTTTTTTTTTTTTGGTCATTAACATGTTGGTGAGTGACTCTGTGAGCATTTTCATGGTGAATTTTACTTACATATTTATTTCAAGTCTTGAAACTCCAACCAACCAAAACCAGAAAACAGATATGCAGATAGACACGTTTTTCCATTTTAAACATATTGTTTTCTGAATAAGTGATATGAAATGATTTATTTAAAATGTAAAGTTTACAGACAACATTTCTTGTGTTTTAAAATTAGTCACAAAAAGTAAATGCAGTACTTACTGATTTCTTATTTCAAATACATTGTGTGATTAACTAGTTCCTTACCAACTTTACTAGTAGATCACTGGATAACTGGAATTTGATTTATAAACTGTTGCAATGTTCAGTGAATGTGTAGTGCATCGTTGAATGCAGAGGGTTAGACATGAGCTTGCCAAGTTTTAGAATTAGTTGGTGTATTTATTCTAGCCAACTGTTTAGTGATGATAAGCACAGATAATTAAATTTGAGTAATCTCTTTGAAGAACAAATTTATTTTTTTAATTGACTTCTGGAGAGTGGGTTCTGTTTCACAGCAGATTTAGAAAGGAGTTTGGAGACCCCTAGGTGTTTGTAGTTGTTTAAACCTCTGTTGTGGGCACGCCTGTTTTTTCAGTGTGTGGCACTGTCCAGCTGTGGTTTATGAACTCATAAACCCAGACCTTCAGGTGGATAAGCGTTACAGCTATTAATTTGGGGGAATTAGAGAAGATGTTTAGCTAACTCACAGTCTTCAGTATATGTACTGTTGTGTGGGTAAAATATCTGGGTTAAGGACAAAGTAATTTCTGAGTAAGATATGGTGGATTTTACCTTGAGAAGAGATGAATTGGCTGATCCAGGAAATCATATGTAGTAGAATTTCCATCAGCTAAATAGAAATTAATTTCCACTCTAAGGTGTGCTAGTGGATTGTAGCCTCATATGTGTCTAATGTTTCTAAGTATTTTACGTATTTGTGAATTAAATATGACAAATATACTTGCCCTGGAAAACACACCTGAAGTACTATTTTGTGACTTAAACTGCTTAAGAAATCCTACAAATTTTGTATAGTTTGGTTTTAATGTAAACCTAAGCTCTTGATTGGACACCAGGGCAGAAATGTTTTCCTTTTATGTCTGAGGATAGGATTCAAAACAAGCTATATGAATTTGAAAGCAAAATAATTTAAGAAGGGTGGGAAAAAGGGCCATTTTTTGGAGTTCAGTCTCAATTCTGCTGCAGGGTTGTCTGGGGAGGTCTCCCATAACTCTGGGTCTAATGGCTGTCTTGAAATCTGCACGCCAGATTAGCTCTTTGCCTCAGTGTTGATAGAAGCTAGATGATTCCTTTGTTAGGAATTAAGGCTGTACTGTGAATACCTCCAATGCTGTGCACTCTGTATGGTGCTGTACACAGCGCTGAGCTGTGTGAATTGTCAGCTGAGGTGAAGTCCCTGTCCCACTTGGCACACAAACTCCTTCAGGCAGAGGATCTTCTTTGTTCTGATTTGTCTTTTCTTGGTGGATCCTGTCTGATCTTGAGGCTTTCATTATGTAAAACGGAGTGTCAGCGTTGCTGGTGATGGGAAAATATTCAAAGGTGCTTAGAAGGAGGATACAAAATCCCAGTCAGAATGTGGTGACCACATGTTGACCATCAGCCAGTACCACAGAGGGTACATAAGGTTGCTGTAAGAGGAGACGTGTTCAGTGCCTTCCTGAGAAGCCTTTACTTCTCTCCCCACTGCTGTGCTGGAAGAAATATTGGTGCTCTACAGTGTAGTGAAGCTTCTAGTTAGTGGGATTTTCTGTTTGATGCAGGCTGATGTGACCCTCTGGATGGTCACTCCATGACTGACTTCAGCAGCACCTGAGTGTAAGCTGCTCTTCCATCCCAGTTCATAGACCTCTCACTAGAAATTAACTGAGGGAGAAAAATGTAGGAAATCAAAGACAGAAGTTCCCCAGATGTAATTAGTGCTTCCAGGTATGAGAGGGTCCTTTTGTGCCTGCCTTGCTGGTAGTACATCCAATTGAGAGTCTACTGAATGGTATTGCAGTTAATCCCGAGAGAGTTTTGCCTGTTTACACTTCTTACACACAAACACAGAAATGATGAAAGCTGAAATCCCATCCTTCACAGGGGCCATGGAGCAGGGGAGTGCCTTACTGAAACGTGCTGGTTTTGATGGAGAACCCTTTCTTTGCTTTGTGTCCATTAGGTTGTACTGAGCCTGTGTCTGCAGAAATGCCAGATAAAACACCAGGTGCTACAGAGCCTGTGGCCAGAAACGAAGGTTAGTAGTTTTCTTCCATTTTTTTTGACCGTTGGAAAAAAAAAAGAAGCATGGGGATTCTGTGAATAATTTTTTGAACTTAGAAACTGAGTTTCTCTTACTGGCTTTAAATTGAAGGGAGAGCTAATTTAGTATTATATGTGCATATTTATCTAGATAGCAGGAAATTTTCACTTATTTTTGTGTAAGCTCTCCATCCCTCTCTAGCCATCATACATGATACTACTAAAATATATAAGGGGAGAGGTCCAGTGCACTGCTAGGATTTCAGTGCTGGACAGGATGTTTTGTCCCATTTGCTGAAGAGATCTTGTTAACTGAAGCCATGTTTTTGTATGGGATACTTGAGTCTCACAAAGCCAAAGCTGACATTTAAGATGTGGGGTAATTGATACAAGGAGGAATTGTCTTTGTGATTTTCACTAAATCAGTGGAATCTTGAAATGCTCAGTCAGGCCATTTTGTGTCTTCTCAAGGTCTATTAATTTTAAATTCCCGCATCTGAAGGTTTGCTACTTGGTTTCAGGGAAAATTAATTCTTTGAAAACAATTGTAATCCTGCTAATTTGATTCCTTCCTCAGAATCACTGCTGGATATGTCATTAAAATATTTTATAAAAATTTGCTATTTCATGTGAAGATTGTGAGGTGTTTCTGACAGTATTGTGTAAAAACTATAGTAGCTCTTGTATATCACTGCTTTCTAGATCCTCACACAAGGGCTATATTAATTAAAATGTGTGTTTTAGTTTGACTAAAGCTTACAGCTCAGGCTGGTTTATTCTATGCCTCAAGACAGGCATCTCAAAATTTAGTTTTAAGTATTTTTGTGGATTTTGAATCTCAGTTTTGGCATTTGAAAGGCATGGAAACGTGCTGCAATAATAATTTCAAGAAGTTCATCAATAATAGTAGAGAAAGGCATTTCTCTTCATGTAAAGGGTATTAAATTATGCTTGACTGCAGAAGGCCTTTTTAAATTTTACTGTAAAGCTTAACACGTGTTACTGGGAGAACTCTCAACACAAGAGGAGAAGCAATTACAGCTAGTCTTTTAAAGACTGAGCTCTCTCTGATTCACATGTGTGTTACCTTTATAAATAAATACTTATGCTAAAAGCATTGGAGTGAGTCCACTTGAAGAAAAAACCTATGACAAAATATAGCTAACTAAAATGATGAGATTATTCTGAATCTTCATTTTCAAATTGCAGTTATCATTGTATTTTGTTGTGATAAGAGCTCATGAAGTTGTTCCCGAGTCTGTATAAAATATCCTTCCTCAGCTGGTTAGAGCAGGATGCAGATAATGCCAAGGTCACAGCTTTGATTCCTGTATGGGCCATTCACATAAGAGTTGGACTGGGTGATCCTTGTGGGTCCCTTCCAACTCAGAATATTCTGAGTGATCCTGTGTGTGCACTTTAAAAAATGCAATGTTTACTCAAACAAAACTTGGTTTAATCTGGATGCTTTGTTTTTAATTGCTCTTACAAAACTAATTTTTAGATGTTAGGAAAAAAAAGGTGAACTAATGAATAACAGTGAATCTTCACTTAAGAGACCTGTTTTTGTCTTGATGAAAATACTCTAGATAATACATTCTAATGATAAAAGTCATTAGTGCTGGAAGTTAATGAGAGTTTTTGTTGGTTTATTGACATAAATACATTTGAAGATGTTATGATAGTGTTTACTGGAAAAAATTGTCAGACATATATGCCAGTGACTGCTGCAGCATGGATTTACAGGATAAACTTCCATAGTCAGTCTTTGATCATACACATCTCTATTTAGTTAGCATTTATACAGCTAACTCGTGTGTAGAAAAGTTTTGCTGAAATGACTGAGTTGGAATTGAGAAGTGGGTGTTTCATTTCTCATGATTAAAATACCAGTGCTTCTTATGTGCATAAACATTTATGTGAACTTCTGTAATTACTTCCAGAATTCTTATCATCTTACTACTACTTGATTTTTTCCCAAAGAAATATTCTTGCAGTCATTGGTTAAAAGAAAATAAAAAGGTGTATTTGTTGTTACAAATTTCTAACAATTAACCTCTTACGTTTATCAGGGTCAAGTTGGGTTGAGCAAAATGTTGGCAAGTAACTGATTATCTGGAAACTTTGAAAAAGCCAGTGTTGCTTTAACCTAGCAGTGCCCCTCCCTGCCCCTGACCCACTGCTCCATATACTCCAGTTAAGCCATGAAGCACACAGGAGCAGACAACTGAGAAAGGAGTTTCCTGTAATTAAGTTACTGTAACTTAGTCCTTGACTCGAGGGTCCCCAGTGGGTGGGCAGACTGTTTGCTTTTCTGCCACCTCTTCTGTCAAACCTTTTAGAGTCAACAGTTATATTTATAAATGTCAATGCTTGCTTTGTGCTTTTGAGAGAAAAGACCCAGGACCTGGAGGTTTGGTTGCTGCAAAGATGGAAGTGTGTGCATATCACACAGGGAAAAATATTTTTCAAGAAGCTTGTGTAGTTATCAAGGAGTGGTAGACAAACAAATTAAAACAAAAAACTCCTACCACGATCCACGTATAGCTATTTCTTAACTGTTTTCCTTTGGCAAAGCTATTATATTCTATTTACAATGGATGCATTTAGAACAATGTACTATGTCAATACCAGGAAGTGGATTGAGTGTATTTCTGTTTTAGCTTGCAAAGGAATTAGCATTTGTTCTGCTTGTGTTTGCTGAAAAGTCACTCTTAAAATTCTAGTATAGTTAACCACTGGAAATAAGGCTGTGACAGGAGTACCCCACCCACTGCACAGATTCCTCCTCTCACCTTTAGAGAGGCCGCTGTGATTCACGGTGGCTGCTCATGATAGTATCTGGAGCTGAGCAGTTACTTATTTGCAAACATTTAGGGGAATGATTGTTGACTTTTTTCATTGCAAATTATCTGTCTTACAGGATTCAAACCTTTTATATCTTAACAAAGTTTTGATGATACTGAATATTTTTCATGAAACACAAGTGTTTCATCCTGTGGATAGGGGATTAATTTTTTGTCATGATACCTGTGAACAGCTGTTCTTAACATAGCTAGGCTTGCTTCAAAGAAACCAGATGAGGTCTGCCTTAGTATCTATTTGGAAGACTCCTAGACTCAAAGTTTTTGGGGTATCAAAGCGCTACCTTAGCAGTAGCTTTATGCAAAACACTTAGAAAATGTATATGGATGTGGGAACCTTTATTCAGTTTCTCCAGTCAGCTTGATTGGTTGTTTTTCTATGCCTTAAAAGTAGACATATTTGAAGAAGATGCGAGGAAGTTAAACTCCCACAAAGTCTTCTTCCTTTCCCTCTTCCCACACCAACTTTTTCATTAAGTAAGAGGCATGACTTCCACAGCTGAATCCTCTCTTGCTGACTTCATGGTTCACACTTGCATCCTGAAGGAAACGAATGTTACACCTGGACTTTATAAACAGCTACTGACAAATCCCTGTGGACAATGAGTTTGTCATTGTGAAATATCCTACAGCAAGAAGCAGTGGTTTTCCTTGCATTGTGTACCTGATGGCACTAGTGGGATCCTACCAGCAGTTTCTGTTGCTGCTTGTGATAAGACTCATTCCATTTTGTAACTCCTCTGACTTAGGTTTGCATGCTATTTCTGCTGTAGTACTCAACGCTGCACAGGAAAAACATGCAAGCACAGCCCAATGGATCATACCCTTCAAATGCAGTGAAGCAAATAGCATCAGTATTTCTGCCTCCAAATTTTGCTAAGGCTGATTCTCTCATGGCAGGAATGCCAGGGTATGTTCATAACAGGTTAGTAAGTGCTGCGTGCTGCCTTTTGTCCCAGTGCTGTGTGGGCTTTCAGTGCATCATGTTCATGGAAAAACTTGTTTCACTTTATTATTACTACACCCCTTTTAAAGAAACACTGAGGTAGATGGAAAAGTGAAGCATCTTATCTAAAGCTTTTTCAGATCTTATGTGCATGTGAAGTTTTAGGCAACCATGGTAATAGTAGGCACTTGTATGCTTAGTGATACACCACTGGGATGAGATGGGCACCAAAAAAATCCGTGTGCTGACACTGGGTGGGTGAGATGGAACATAAAAGGCCTTGGCTGTTTATGCAGAGGGTGGTGGGTGTTGTGGACTTCCCTGCAAAAGGATATTGTGAATTTTAAAAAATCACATGAGTTGAAAGGGAGACCAGAGAAGACAGTTCCAAATAAATAAGCCACTGTGAACCAAGGAAAGGCCTTTAGCTAAAAATGGTTGGAAGCTGGAAAAATGATGGGGGAAACACAGTACATGCCTTTTATATTCTCACTTTCCCCAGTAATTTAATCTTCCTTTGCCAGGTTATTATTCCTTAGTTACTATTCATAGCCTCATTTTGCAGCAGCTTTTAATGCCCCCAAAATCATATCTTGATGGAGGAGGAAGTGTCTGTGTAAAGACAATATCTGAAATTCTTAACCCTAGTGTTTATAAAAGGAGGTGATGAAGCCTAAGTAGATTTGAAATCTGATTGAAACTGGGAGAAATACGAAGTGGAAGGGTGATGAAACTGGATATTCTGTTTCTCGCTCCTCGCTAAACTGTTGGCTTCCCTATGCACACTGCAAGAGGGTGGCACATCTTGCTTTCAAAAAGGGGTTGTAGGCTCTTGTCATAAGGCATAATGACTCTTGTCATCAATCTTGACATCTGGGCGAGCCTCCGCTCTGGGGAAGTTGAGCACTAGAACAGCCGAAGCAGCCTGTTTTGCTGCAGCCAGTCTGCATGCAGCCCCTGTGGTGTGCAGCACAGCTCATGTTCTCTGGTAGTGCATGAGGCATGAAACCACAACCTTGAATCAACTGGCTGTTTTCCTGAAAGCACTTTGATGAACTGCCTTAGTCACTGAGCCACGCTGGCTGGGTCCCACTTTCTTTCTCAGTCGCCAGCAGGCTGAAACTGGACGGACTTCTAAACTTGCTCAGCTCAGTGAAGAGGAGGAGGAGGTGGTGGCTCTCTTGATGTAGGGCAGTGAAGGGCAGTGAGAGGTAGACTGTTCTGGACGTTGTGAAATGTTTGAGTATAGTAAAGCCTGCTCCTCATCAGAAGTGAAGACACAGTTGCTGTAATGTAATGGTGATTAAGTCACTGATTACAAAGGTTGGGCTATTAACAACTAGAATAACTTGTTCTTCAAATGCCAAGCACTTTCCCTGGTGTCCTGACTGGCTGGTATCCTGCCAAAGATCAGTGTTCCAGTTATCCACAAATTATAAAAAGTTTATGTGGCCTGAACTGCTTGAACTTGAGGTTTGGAAAATTATGGAGGGTTTTTTTTATATCAATGATCCCATTTTCAAAGAAGTACTTTTGTTTTTCTGTTTCAGTGGTAACTAATTCTTAGTTCTCAAGCAATTAAGAAGTGTAGCACTTGAGTTTGTGCATTTTTTTTGTTTTGTTTTTGTATCAATAAATTGCACATGATGTAAAATTATGTGTATCACATTTTACATATAATGTGCACATATTAAATAACCAGTTTGGGGTAGTTCGAGATAGGGAGGCTAAATGTGGCTTGCGTGAAGCAGTCAAATGTGAGGCATCTTGATGAAAACCCCCTGGTTTGTTTAAAGCCCTTTTGAATCCTTATAGTATTAATTTATTTCTAAATTGATTTTTCCAAACTGAGAAAAATCTAAAACAATTCAAACACTCCTGGAGGAGCAAGGGTTCCTTGCTAAAGAAAAGAAAGAAGTGGCATACTAATTTTCTGTGTATCAAAGTGTAAAAATTCCTTTTCCTATCAGGAATGATAAACAGGGTCTAATTATTAAATTTATAATTATTTTGAGCTTAGCTGTGTATATAAAATGCTTGAAAAAATTATTGAACACTCCTTCATAAATAGCATTTTTTAAATTTTTGTGTTATGTTTTGTGTTATATTTTGTGTTTGTTTTAATTTTAGCATCTGTCTTGCTTACCACCTCAGAAATGTGCTTCTGATCCTAAAAAACCTATTGCAGATTTAAATTATCTTTTTCTGTTTAAAAATAATTTGAGTATTGTAATAATTTTTTGGAGAAGGCCCCAGCCAGAAGTTACACTCTGTAATACTGCAGTCTTAGCTGTGTGTTACCTGGAGTCAAAATACAAATGTACTATTCTGAGATTACAGATGTTAGCAGTATGCTTTGTATCTGCTCTTTCTAGACTGGGAATTTTTGCTTCTCTTGAGATTTCTTTATGGGAAGACTTTGTCACCAAACAGAACAGTTATTGTTATTAAAGCAACTACTATGTGTTAAATTGCTGTTCCACAATAATTGGAACAGCCTAAAAAGACACAGTTATTATGACAATTGTCATGTTAGAAATGCTGATTTAGTTTCCTTTGCCACTTTCATCATGGCTTGTTTTGATTTTTTTTTTTTTTAGTGGTGGTGGTGGTTTGAGGTGTTTTTCTTTATTATCATATATTCCATGTTATTGTGTGGAAACACAAACCAGATTGCTGGCAACTGCACAGGGTTAATATACAGAAAATAAGTAATAGTAACCGTTACTCTTTCAACAGCTTCTTAAATGTAAATCAGCTTTCATCCCAACAACTGTGCTTTTCCCCCCCTTTTGGAATTTCTGCCATATTTTGTCTTGCTGCTTTATTCAAGTGACAAGCCAGAAATCTGTTTTCAGATTAATTGATTTCACCTCCTCCCCAGCCATATTTCTTCCATAAAGGACATGGAAGGATAAGAGACAAAAATGGATTACTTGCTACCAGTTAAAGTGAGCTGCAACTCTTAAGATAAATGTGAATGTCAAGGTTACATTCTTTCATCTATGCTGACCACGTCCTTAAAACCAAAAGATCTGAAGTAGTAAAAATAAAAATACAAAGGCATTTTGCTGTTTGAGTTGCAGCAGCACAGGTACCTCCCCATTATTGACCACTTGATTCTGAAGAATTTTGACAGGTGCTATATAGTTAGCAAACATAAACCTGCTAATAGTATCATTATTTTTTGTTGTTTAATGACCGAGTTTTATGTCTGGCAGTAGTCTCAAACTATGCCACTGACATTAGAAGTGGGCTGAGAGGCCTCAGTATCCCAAATTGAAACTTGAGAGATTAATATATACAGAGGAAAGCTTAGTTGTTATGTTTTGCTTTTTTAATTGGCTCCCTGTAGTTTAAATTAGCTTAAAAAGGGGGGGAAATGCTGCTTGCTGATAAACCAGAATGGGAGGTAGTTTTGATGTTCTATGAGCAATAAAAATGTTTGAAGCGGTATGTCAAACTCCTGAAGTCAACTTCTTGAAGAGTCAGCAAGCTGGGGAGAGCAGGGAAGGGGAGAAAAGGTGGGAGGCTGCTTCTGTACTGTGTCAAGATCCAGTAGTTGTGCAGGCAAAAGAGCACATAGGATATTTTAATTCTTTAAATTATATCCACATTAGTTTCTGGTCGTCTCTTTGGTCAGAATATGCTGCAAAACCAATTGTGCAGTTCAAGACATGAAAAGTTAGCAAATTCTTTGGAAAAAAAATATCTGTTCTTAGTTGTGGGTTTTGTGGAGTGGGTCTTAAAATAAATTCCATTACATCTTGGCTGTGGTTCCTGCAACATATATATTGTAGAATAATTTAAAATGGACACAGCTTCCAGGTGCAGTAAACACTTGTTTTCCCATATGCACACAATGTAGCCTGTGCTTCAAATGGTGGAACAACCAAAAAAATGATTAAGGTGGTAAGAATTTGAGCTTAACCTCTGTCCTAGCAAATCTGGACTCTTGTGGTTCAGGAAAGCCAGGCAATCCAAATTATTTGGGTTCTGTTATGTCTGTTTTCTGTCGAAATAGTTATAAACCACATGCTTCCTCTCAATGTCTGTTTGTTAAGAAGGGTGGTTATCAGTTTTTGTATTTGTACTTTTCACTGCATAAAAATTTCATGTTCATGGTTAAATCTAATCTTGTGAGAGGGTATGTTTCACAATGGAAAGCAATACTGGAAGAAACAAGTTACGTATGAGGCTAATTGTTAGGGAATTTTGCCTGATGTCTGGCCAGGAGATGGTTCTCATATCCAAAGTAAGCCAGTGTTTCTAAAGATGGGATGTCCTGCCTTCAATGTTTTGTGGTTTTGCTATATGAATACAATTTGTAGGCAATAGGAAATCCTTTAGGAAGATAAGACTCTGCTACAGCTGTCCAAAAAAGCAGACGGCTGCATTCAAGGTTTGTCCCCAGTTAGGGTCCCTACCCTGTGGAGAGTCTTGGTATTAGATCCCAGCCCTAGGAACTCTGTAGTCACTCAAAATGAGACACAAAGAGCCTTCTTTATGCTGTAAGTATGATACGTATAAATGGAATTTTTCTCATGTCTTTAGTGATTTTTTTTTTCACAACTGAGTAGTAGTAAAAGACATTATTTTTGTTTAAAGGCTGTCTAAAATTTTTGAGGATCATAGGCTTTCCACCTTCAAAAAAGTGGCAGTATTAACTAGAGGCACTGATCTAATCTTACAGCATTTGGCAAATTTCAAATAGGAAATTGAAGAAGCCCCAAAGCTGCCCACCACACAAGTAATTTGTGACCTGCTGAAACAGGCAAAGCATTTAAAGATCCTTTCCATCGACAGCTGCTAGGTAGGAAATCCTTGTGACAGAAAGGAGACATGTGGCAGAAAGATTACTTTCTTGAGTGTGAAGTCTTATCATCAACTAGTTGCTCATTTCTCTCCTCAGAAATACTGATGAAGAATGTCCTAATTGTATACTCGTTATTAAAGGTTATTGTTTAGTTCTGCTGCTTGCCACCCCCTCTCATTTCAACCTCTTGAAGGAAAAAACTCATACCTGCATCTTCTTATACACCTGGACCCCACTTCCTGAGACTTTGGTCTTAAAAGAGCACTGTGCTACACTCCTGGAAGGAGGTGGGTTCTTGTAATTACAGAGTAATCCGTGGGTGCAAGGAGCTATACGGGTGAGTTGTGTTGCAGCACTGAGGTTTCAGGTTACATCTTGAAATGGTAATTTTAGGATCTGCAAATAAAAATATTTGGCTCATTGCGTATTTCCTGGCAATGTTGTGCATTTAATGAAGTGCTCAGAAATATTATAAGTGTTTCATAAGAAAAATGCTGAAGAAAAACAATGCCTGCATTTCACATGGTGAAGAAGTCTAATGCTGTTGAGAACCAGAGTTCCTGTGTTTGTCTCAGTTCTTCAGCTCTCACTGCAAGATACGGCTACAGCCAGCGTGACAGGGACTGATGGCTTCTGAACAGCTCCTATGTTTATGCCTCAGGTTTTCTAACAATAGAGTTCATCTGCTCTACAAGGCTTCAGGTGTACTGAGAGTACTGTTTTTTTGGCCAGCTCCCAAAGCTAAAGGGCTCATGATGACATGACAAGCTTCATTTAATTTGGAGAAGCAGCAATGGGAACTCAGTGCTTTATGCTTCTGGGGAAGTTGCTCTGTACACTGCTTCCAGAAACATGTATGTCGAGTCAGAACGCTCGACTTTCTGCTTTGGAATCAGAACAACTGATTCTATATACAGCCGGGCCTCTGCAGTCTTTTGTTGTGACCTAAACTTCTGTATCATATACGGACACTGTGCATTCATCACAGACCACAACTTGCTCATCACTTCAGGCCTGGCTGGAATCCACATTATTAATACAGCAGCTCCAGTCCATTTTGCCACACGTATTTCAGACAGATGGAGACATGTGGATATTATTCAGATCATGCCTTTGGAGTAGTTTTGTGGTCTAAGTCCAACTGTCCCAGCGTGTTCCTGTGCCTGCCCTGTGCTATGCTTTTGTCTCCTGGCCACCAGGGAGGAATGGAACAACCCTATCAGAGCTAGCATTGGCCCCAGCTGGGGCTGTGTTTGTGTGATCAGGGTGCAGGAGAGTGAGCCAAAACCACCAGAATTGCAACACATTTTTAAGTACTGAGCCCTCCTTTCTGTGAGCGGCCTGAAGATAGTGGTTTAGACTTTGTTTGGATAGAGGTGAATTTTTTTAATGAGCCCTGATGGGCAGGATTTGACTCAGCTTCATACATTTCCATGGTGTTTTAAGAACGTCGTGTTTTTAAATGAAGATTTTTGGGGGGTTGTTTTTGGGGTTTTGGTTTTTTATTTTTCACTTCTTTGTGGGTGCTGAGCCTGTATTTAGATTTTTACATTTTTGGCTTCTGGTGGACCCTTTCCTTGAGAGGTGGGGAAATCAAAGTCTTGCTAAGACTAAAAATTATTGCACAAGCTTTTTAAGTTCACAAATTTAAAAGTCATGGAATTACTGCTGTGACTGAAGTGTACAATACCCAAAACCAGGTTTGCACTTATCTATTGTGCGAAAATGTCACTGCATTGTTGTCACTTCTGAATTCAGACAAATAACTGCCTTTTATAAAATTGTCAGAGTTTATAGGCATATTTACTTTACAGCTACTTTTATAAGTTACCCACACCCTTCTCTGCATGTGAATAAAAGAGCTGGAAAGGCCACACTGATAATGTCATACCAGGAAATCTTTAATGTGAAATACAGAGAACGTGGGGAGGAGGGAAACTTGCAGGGCAGGAAGAATCACACTGAAGATAATGTATGAGGGAAAAAATACTGGTTTTACATCTATTCATTTTTTTGTTGTTGCTTTTAAATTTAAAGAAGAGAAATATAGGTTGCCTTTGACATAAGCCAACAAATCTGTTTGTAAGCACTGGGAGGCTTCTTGGTTCCATGTTTAAGCCTTTAAAATTCCTCTAAAATAGTGAGCATATTAAAAAGGGGGGAAAAGAACCAGAAAACTAAGAAAACAACCAACCAACCAAAAAAACCCCAGAGTCTTCTAGAGCTGAAAATACTGCCTGTTGACCAGACTTGATCCTGCTTAATCTTGTTCTGCCAAGTTAGACATTCTGGCAAGCTTCCTCAAGTCTGGATATATTCAAGTACTGTATTTGGCTGACTTAGTTTGTTACTTTGTAAAGATATATGAAAATCCCAGTTCAAACATTTCAGCCTATAGTTGTTTTTACAATCTGTCAAGAAGCACAGCTAATTGATATTTCATTTCATACATCAGATATAATTTTTCTACCAGTACATTATGCATTTGGAAGTGCATTTTCCACTTAAGCAAGTTCTGCTACTATGTATTTTATCTGAAACTCTTAATAGTTTTACAGAATATTTGCTCTTTCTACTGAACAAGGTATAGTAACGCTTGGCAAGTCACTAACTTTTTTCCACCTTTTTTCAAATTAGCAATGTCTTCCAGGTCTTGGCTTCAAAGTGTTTCATCTGGCTTTAATGCACAGTCTGTCCCTGCAGAAATGACATCTTTGTTGTCTTAACTTTGGGTTTATGAAGAACTGCAAAACCATTACATATGAGACTTTCTGTATTTGAATGCCTTTGATAGTTCCGTCCCTTGTATAAAGCTGAAATTTAAAATTATAAAAGTAAAACTAACCACAACTGTATGGTTTGATTGTATATATTAATTGGTCTTTCTTCCAAGTCCTGTGCTGATTTCAGCAGTAATTCTGCTTGTCAATATACATATTACCTATTGGATTTGGTGAATGAAGAAAAGTGGGAATTTTTGTCTTCAAATAAGTTTTGTTTTCGCTGAGGAAAATATGTGTACTTCTTGATGAAACGAATAAACACTAAATCTGCACCTGCTGGAGAGGTGTTTAGAAGTTTCTAAAGTCTGGAAGTACTGTAGGAGGTGTGTGAGCCCATCTCCTGCAAAATGTGGTCTTTGGAAGCTGAAGACCTGAATTGCAAAGGTTTTGTTTCTGGTACCTCATACTCTCTGGAAAGGGATTTAGTCTTTTAAGCAAGAACTTATACTGTAGAATCAACCATGACAAAAAGATTTTTATCCCTAATTATGACATCAGTTCAATCCTGTTTCTAGACCGAACATGTCTGCATATTTAGCTTACACCATCAAACTTTTGTTTGAAGAAATGGTTGTGACCCTCAGACAGGTAGCTCTTGACTGCATAAAATGAACAGATTGAGCTTCTTTTGCCTGTTGTTAAAATGTAGGATTTCTGACAGCATATGTTTCTCATGCCTTATTTTGCAGTCTTTACAATGCTTGGATGTTCTTTTTGAAATGTGAGAGCTAGAGCTTGACTGCATTGAAATCCTGCACATCATTTTATTTGTCTGGAAGTAGGCATTTTTTCCCCTATTTCCACTTGATTAAAATGCTTATGATTATTTATAAATAGGGGAAAACTGGTCTCCCAGCCATTTGGAATTAGTGTACAGGCAGCAACTTGATGAGATGGAATACTGCTGTGTTCCTAAAATAACTTGAAAGACTTTATAAGAAAGGTACTGTCTCATTAGTAGACTACACAGGGTTAAACTTAGGCACAGAAATAAGCCAAAAGTTGATTTTATTCATTTATTTCTCACAAGAAATCCACTTGGAACAGCAGTCTTTGTAATTGATGCAGATGTCAGGAATTCTTTTCTGCTGACATGAAATAGAGGCTAATCCAGGTCAGTCAGTACCTTGTAATTAATACACATTCTTTTTCCTTCTTTTTTTTTTTTAATCTCTCTTTTAAGTTATTTCCTTTTTTTTCCCCTTTTTTATTCTTTTTTTTTTTTCTTAGGACGGAAAAGGGAGCAATCCCTGGTTTAAATCTCTGAGCTGGTCCAAAATGATTATAAAAGTTTTGAATGGAATTGCAGCTTACAGAGTAAAACTGTGCTAAACTACTAAACAAAAGAGCCCTTTCTACAAGTAGTTTTTAAATGCAGAGGGTTTTTGTGATGTTCTTCCCTGCCAACCCTGGTCTTGTCAGCTTGCAGAGAAGCAGTAACTTCCATTACCACATAATAGTGCAGGGTGTTGGAAGGGTTAAGCGGAAAGGAAGATAAAAGCTACTTTGAGCTCACTTTGTTGCCTTGAACTTTGGATGCTGTTGAATATAGCAGTCATCTGTGATCACAGGTATCTTAGCAGCTGTATAATCAAAACTATAAATGTCCAGATAGGAAATGATCCAGTAATTAGAGGAAACAGTACTGAACTGATGACTTAAAGTCACTTTCGTTCTTAAATCACACAGTTGTGGCTGTTAGACTTTATCCTGTGATCTTTTCTCAGTACTTTGGCAGAGTACTTGAAAACCCTGATAATCAGATTGGCTGAGAGTTAGAAAGGAGAGAAGGATTGGGATTGTTTTTTGTAGCTCCTTGCCAAAGAAGCACCTCCTGATGGAGATGTGTCGTTGCTTAAGTAGACTGGAAGGAAGCTAGGGGCTGGTCTCTCTCTTGCCTAGATGTCTACCTTTCTTTCCTTGTGTGTGTTGTATCACAAATATTAATACAAAAGCAAGGGATGGCTCTAGGGTGGTTTTGTGTATGTGCCACTGAAATCCAAACACTAATCAAAGCTTGAAAAAGAGCTCAGATTTTTAACTTGGACAGGTTTCAGAATTAAAAAAAAAAATCTGTGGCCTACTTACTGAACAAATGGGAAATACGTGTTTAGTTCCTGTGTGTAATAAAACCCTGAATGTTGGGGGTTTGTGGGTTTTTTCTTTCCTTTTTTTTCCCCTACTAGGAGAACATTATGAAACATTCAAAAGTGAAATGGATTTGTTTAAAACTGTCTCGGTAAAGGAGAAAATGTTAGTGGGATTTTGAAATTTAGGCTCAGAAGTCATCAGTGAAAGATATCCTAGAAGTCATATAAGATAACTGTGTTTTCAGAAACACAAAAAACCCCCTCTTCTATGATGTTGAATAGTTGTTTCGTTATCTACATATGTGCACACAAAATTACTTGCTTCTTCAAAGTACTCGAGTGTGTTTTTGCATATTATGTCTACTAACCTTGTGCATGTGACTTGGAGATCGAAATGATGATTCACAAATTTGCTTGTTGGCTTGGTCCTAATTATGACTTATATTACTGAAAAATCCCTTGTCACCTCTTTAGATTCTCCCAAGAGATTACTTTTGCTGAAATGCCAAGAGTCCTCTTTATCAGTACTGGATACTGAAAACAGTATAGTGTCAAACAGCCTGTTGCAATAGAAACTGAAATACACGGTGATTCACTGGCTTTATTTACTACTGTGGTAAATAAACTGATGCACAGGTTATGGTTAAAAGTTCTAAGAATGCTACATTTAATGCTAATTTTCTGCTTAAAATGTCCCTTTTGAAACACCAGTATGTTCTGGGTAGGTGACTAATCTAGGCTGATTTGTGGACTGCCAACTTTGAGAACAACAAAAAACATCCCTGAAGAAAATGTGTCCTGTAGCAAATACACAGACACAGACAAAATCTATTTTGGTTTTCTATTTTGGGTCATATGTGGTTGGCTCACAGTCCCAAGTCACTGTTCTGTGTCCTTGTAACTGCAGAATAATTGTGATTAGTGTCACAGAATAGTCTTCTGAAGTTTATTCAGTGTGTCCAAGATACTCTGAGATCTTCATGTCACGATGTTATAGCAATATTTTGTTTTTAAATTAGGTGTGGGAATGGAATGTCCAGAAAGCTTACATGTACTTTGAATGCCATTCCTCTGCTTAAAATCCAAAATAAGTTAGTTTTGAAACACTTCTTGTAAATTATGCTGCCAATAGCAGAAATTCTAATATTAGCATACAAAAAACATAATTATACAGTGCTCATTGAATCAGAAATCAGCGTATTTGGACTCAGTACTACAAAGTTCTCAGAACAAGACATTTAAGCAAATGAGTAACTTTAAATTAATGAAGGATTCATAAATATAGAGAGGTTGGCATGCTCATTGCTAAGTACTCACGTTTAAATTTCCACCTTGCAGGGAAAGAGCTATGATTTCATGATAAAGCTAATCAGATTTATCAGTAGTACCATAAGAAGGAACAGTCCCATCCTATGTCTAGTTACATATTCACTTACCTCTGCTTGCTCTCACCCAGCATGCAAACCATAACGTTTCAGGAGCAAGACCAGCAGGAATGTAATTTTTTTTTTTCGTTTGAGGGGTTTTTTTTTTTGCATGTGAGCTGATTAGCCATTCCTGAGCCCACTTACCATTGGGCATTGCTGCTAAACATCCATGTTAGTTTTAAATACTTTGCTGGGTAAATCATACTTTTTGCAGTGGATTTGCCCAACTTTATTAAATGTGAAGGCTTAATTCAAGATTATTCAGGCCTTAGTAAGATGTTCTGCTTCATGCATGCTGAAAAAGTGACTGCAACTCATTTTTCCTTCTCTCTGGTGTTAACTCTGTGCTAATGAAATAATGGAACTTCTGGACTCAAGTAATAAAAACATACTTTGCCTCTGAAGCAGATGAGGGCCTGTTTCTGATCCAGCCAGGGCAATTTGATACTTTTAATGCCAAGTTGGGAAAGGATGTAATTGATAGCTTTGCACAGAGCAACAGGCACAGCTTGCAGAGGGAAAGTGGCGTTTTTGTTGGCTCTGGGACGAGACTTTGAAATCTGGGTCTGTTTATTTCCTTGCCTGTAATACTTAAACAAGTCCCTGACTTGCCTAAGGAGCCTGATAGGAACTTGACAGTGTTCTAGGCAACCCAAAGGGAAGAATTTAACCTGTCATCTCAGGGGAATTTTCTCTTTTCTTTTTCTCCTCCGTGGTTAGTAGTTAATAATGTTTCACTCTGCCTACCACCCTTCTTCGTTCCTATAGTCCCAGATCTTACCCTAAGGCAAAAAAGATGCTGCTGACAATCATAATCTTTATGAACTAGTAACTATCCACTGCTGTAAGGCTCTTTAGTGCCTACTGCTCCTCTTGTTACAGGAGATAGTTGTTTGCAGCTGGGAGGAGGTAAGTTCTGAGTAGGACAGAAAACTGAGGCACAGTGGCTGACTCTTTTTCAGATGAAGCTACACCCATACTGTAACACAACGAGCTTGTCAAAATGTCAGATTTTGTTGAGAGATTAAATGACAATGATAGTTATTCTTTGGTTATGGATTTACTGAAGGTGGTCATTGTATACAAATATAATCTTAAAAATATTTTTACTGTGATAGTTGGATACTACAGCTCTCAAGATCCCACAGGTCTCTTCCACTCGAATTACAGGGTAAGAAGCATCATGGTTCTAGAATCCAGGCCGATCTCTGCTGAACTGCAGATTACAATCCAAAACAAAAAGCATGGAACATACTCTTAAAAAAAAAAATTTAAAATCTCAATGTCATGAGCAGGAGAAATGCAAGTGTCATTTTACTGACAGATTAAACTGTCCCAGTGTGGAGGGGTCAATGTGCACATAAACACCAAGAAGAATATCTAGAGGTTTCCTCTGAAACTGCATCCCTCAAGAGTGGATGAAAGGAGATCCTATCCTTACTTGAAGGATTGGAAAATGATGTAGAAAAATGGATTTGCTTGTAAAATACACCACAAATGTCTGGGCTTTTGAAGAGTAAGTGCTAATTTTCAAAGTCCTGGGATTGTATTTACCAATGATTTGGTATAATTACTTGGTTGTATTTAGAATGCAGTGCCCACTCTAGCTTATTCTTTGTACAATGATATCTAAATAAAGCCTGTGATTATGATCTGTGCTCTCCAAATCTCTAATCTGTCTGAAGGAGAGCAAACAGAAGCTCTGATTTTAAGGTGTGTTTTTGGTGGGTTTTAATTTTTTTTACAATATTTGCTCAGTGGTTGGTATAATCCTGTGTAAAAGGGTTTTTTTGCTTGTTGAGCATGTTCTGTCTGGCTACCATTGTTTCATCCCTCATTCATAACTGAGTAACTTAATACTGAAATCAAACAAGTTGGAGTTTCAAACCCAGCCAAGGTTTTTTGTCATCCCATTTTCATTTTGTTTTGTGCAAACAGGTAGTACTTTTGTTGGCTGTTCTGCAGCTAGTGTCACAGTGAAAACATCTGAAGCCAATTTTTGTACAGAGTAAACATTTTGTGGTTAGAAGGGCTTAATTAGCTCAGGTGCCTTTACTGCTGGCATATACCTTCTTATCTTGAAAGTAGTGTCTACCAACTAATCCTTTATTTATGTTGAGCTTTGGAATTTCCCTTGAAATGCCTTTTTGTAACCTCTCCCAGTATGCATGGGAAGTGAATGGATTGTCAGGTAAACAGTGAGGTTGCTGGTAAGCAAATTAATAATACACATGAATGTAAGTTTCTTCTCACTGGTGGCAGGTTGGACGCCTGTGATTTAACCTCGGAAAGAGTGCCAGTGATACGCTTATGCCTGTGATATGGTTTGTTACCTTTTGTTGTACCATTTTACAAAGGAATCTTTTGCTTCTGTTTATGCATGGGAGGACGGAATTTGTTAATCAAATGTCCAAGGCTATGTTTTCAGTGCTCAAAAGGAGGGAATTGTTCAATGACAATGGCTAATTTGCGATAGCGATCGCAATGTGAAATCCTAGTGGGCAGTTGGATCTCTTCGTCTAAAACAAGCTGATATCACGGCGTATTCTGCAATTCAGCATGAACAAAACAGGAGCCTCTTTCCATTTTACCATGATAGAACAAACTCTACTCCTTTGGCAAAAAAAGGTATCATTTTAGTTTGGTTTTGGTGAATTCTTAGCCCTATTGTGAAATGGTCTTTCTGATTACAGGATTAAAGGTAATCCTAGAGAATCCTGATAGTGGTGGCTGGAAAGGAAAATCTGTAAAACCATTGTATTCTGTTTCTCAGGTTTCTGGTTTTATAATAGTATATGATTGCACTGACAACTGGTTAATTGAGAGTGTCCCATCAGAGGAGGAGAACAAGGAGTATGGCAGAAGTTAATGCTTTTTTCTGTTCCAAACTGAGAGAGAGGTAGTAGTGTAGGGAAGTTAAATCAGATGGAAGTAAAGAAATTGGAATTTTGGCTTAGCTATACTCTGCATGGTAAAAGAAGCTTGTAGACATCATACCTGAGAAAGCTGCCTTCGTATTTTTTTTTAACCCAGGAGCCAGATAGTTTGCCATTTCAGGTTAGATTTCAGGTGTAGGCCTTCCCTACAAGAAGAAAATAAATTCTGATCGGTTTTGAGTTTGTTACTCTTATTCAAGGTATTGCAGCATAGCAATATTGCTATTAGTGTATAATGGAGTTAACTGGGCTAGACTAAGATGGTAAATCTCCCTGGTGCAATGGAGGGTGTTTGCCTCTGTTTTATCTCTAATACTCCCTGCATTTAGGCTCAGAAGGAAGGATTATGTGTGCCCATAGTTGAAGACTTTTTTGAGCTTTAGGGGGATTTAGTGGGAATGGACTCTCAAGCAGGTGTCATGGCCATGGGCACAGGTGTTTGAACTGAAAGTGATCACCCAGGCTCCAGCTGGCAGAGGAGTGCAAGAAAAATGCTGGTTTAGACCCAATGAAAGCAAGTGCTCATGAATGTTATTTCTGCTGCAGGTTTAACATGTAATGATAGTACAGAATATGCCTGCTCAGAGGCATTTAACTCAGAATTCAGGGTTGACTTGTTCAGATCAAAGAGGGAACTCGACCAAAAGACTCGTTCAGATTTTGAGTGATGAACTTTTGAAATTTTTTTATTGTTATTATTATTTTTACTTTTTTTAAGAATGTAACAATCTGCACATCTGAATGTAATGCTGATCCTGCTGGTAAGATTTAAGAGTGAACCAGTTCCAGGGGAAAATCGAAAGCATAATAGCTTTTGGTATCCAGTCTCTTGTGGAAAGGAGTCGGATCTTTGTTTTTTATCAGAGAAAGGGTCATAACCTCATCAAGCATTCCCTCCCTTCCTCATGACTCCCCAAAGGTGCAGTACTCTTAATTGCTTTTGGCAGATAAAAGCTATGAGGAAGTCGGGGAATATGTTTTATTTTATGTTACTGTCATAAGTCTGAGCTAGTTCTTAATCTAAGATTACAAAGACATTGTTTATAAAGGTATACCTACTGCAGTTTCTGTTTGTTTCTACTCCTCTGGGTTATATAACGCAAACAGTAATAGATCCTTAACTTACTGAAAATTGAAAATGTTGTAAATGCTTAAAATTCAACACTTGCCTCTTTCTTTACAAAATCATTGCGCTTGTCTGCACATTAGCCTGATATAATGACTGTATCTATAGTCTTTATACAACACCTTTTTTTCATATATATTAATACTTGCTAGTCTATGTAAGAATAAATAGTGAGGTGACATGAGGTGTATCTAATCAATATAGCAAGTGAACTAAAACGCAAAGCCTTGCTTAGCATTTGATCCTATTGTTGTGAAAAGACTTCTAAATCATACTCTGTAAAAATGTATATTTGCAAAAAGAACTAAAATTTCTCTGTGGGATAATACACTCCACAACAGAGCTGTGATGTTGTCACAGTTTATTTAGCAAGGTTGTGTAACTGTGATGGAAGAGCTCTTAATTAGGGAAAAAAAAAAAGTAGAAATGCTTTGAGTGAACTCATGGACATATAACTTGTGAGATATGTTTAATATTTAAGTGAGGAACTCTGCTTAAGAAGACAAGTGAGATTGCTCTGACCTTCATTCTTTGCTCAGAAGGATAAAGTTAAGCATATGTGATAAAGATAAAAGTGCACATTGCTGTTTGGTGAATTGGGGCCACTATTAATATTTGAATGTGGTGGCCAAAGCCAAGCATGTAAAAATGGGAAACTTGGAATTGAATGAGGTATTACCTGATTATTATTATCAGAGGTGGTTTCCTTTTTAATAGATGCAGCTGAAAATCAAACCCCGCTTTCTCCAAATTCTTCATGTGTTTTAGAAAGGTGCATGAAGTATGTCAAGTAACTTCATTTTTGAACAAGTGTGATATAAAAACTCCGAAGTCTTGAACGCTGATTACAGTAATGAGAGGAACAAATCTGTTCCCGGTCATACAGAAAAGAGCTGAAAAGACAAACACTGTATTTACTTGTGAATTTTTGTTCAGGAAGATGTAGCTTAGTGGTGCCTGAGTGAGGGAGGTGGAAGATGATTAAATTCGTTTTCTGTTTGTTTGTTCAGAGGCTTCAAGTGTCTTCATTGAGTTGAGTTTATTTTTCTTTTTTGATCAAAGTTAGGTGCAGAATTGCAAAGGTAAAAATTGCTATGCTGGTGGTGAGAAACAAGCTGCTTCCTTTGCTCCTTCCTCTTTGCTATCCCATCTCCTTTCTCCCCCATCCAGCCCTAAAACCTTCGATAATTGCTTTGATGATTGAAATTATGGAAATGTTCCCAGTGGTCCAGACCTGCCAGGACTAATTAAATCTTAGGATTTGTCAGTCTTTTCAATTTAAAATTGAGCTTTAAAAAAAAAGCCTATCTAAAGACATGATTTTCTTATCTCTAGGGGCCCTGACTCACTTAATACTTTAATATGGTTTCTAGGGAGTAAACATAGTTTATCTTTAATTCACACAGCTGAAGTTTAAAAGGAATTATGAAAAACCTTCATTAATTAGTCTTTTTCCATTTGCAGCTTCCTTGTTGCAAAATTTGGTCAGAACACATGAAAGAAGGGACAGGTAGTTTCCCTGAAGCTTAAATGAACAGGGTGCTGGCCCCCACCCATGAAGTATTTTGCTTAGGTTTGTGTGGTGTATTTTAATAAATGCTGGAAGCATGTAGCTGCTGATGTTGATAACTGCTAAAGTTAGCTTCTGGAAAATACAGTGAACTTTCTTTTTAATTTACTGCTTGGCATGCACAAGCTGTTTGACAAACACTGATGGTGCGTTCAATTGTAGTTATTATTCAGCTGAGCACTCTTTCAGTGTATGTATTGCCCTCCAATACAGCTAGAACTTATCTCTTAATGCTAGGATAATTTCAAGTAATGTTTTGACTCTTTATGAACACTTTATGAGGTATGCATGGTACTACTGATAATATAAGCCATAGTGAACACAGCCAGTGATAGTGAGTAATAAGAGGTGTTTTAGAGTATGTGGTGATTGCACATTTGGTGTGCCCTGCCCTTTGAACAGCTAATTGATTCTTCTAGGACCTAAACTCTTGTACTCTTTAAGGGCTGGAGTTGACTCTTTAAATGTCAGTGCTGGTTCCTTATTTAGCAGGGTGCTCTACCCTTTGCTCATCCACTAACATTATGTATGTGTGAAACTGACCTCATGAAATTAGCCCGAGCATGGCTTTGCTAGCAAGTGGTACCATATACCACTGGGACCTCCTCAGTTAATTTAGATCTCACTCTTGTTAGAGTTTTAACTCTTGGCTCAAGATTTAGGCTCACATTTAAGTGTTTTTGTTCAAAATAATATTAGAAAAAAGAAAATACTCTTTCTGGCTTACATAGCTGCTCGGCAGTAGTGTTTCCTCTCTTTTCCTGTTGTTTCCGCTCTTTCTAAAGATTTGCAAGCTTTCAGTTTTGGATTAGGAAAAATAGTACTTAAAAAGTTATTAATTAAAGTCTCCAAAACAAACAAAATGGACAACAACTCTCTGTCCATAACTGTGTTTGAAGAAAAGAAAAATTTAGTATTCATGCACACCATGAAAAAGAAGCTAGGCTGATATATTTTACTCTGTTTTCAGTAAAGAGATGGCCACTGTGGCTTTGGTGCTACTTGGTAGCTTCAGTAATTTAACCATGTGTCTAGAAGAGAAAATAAAGAAAGAGATGTTGTATATGTAAATATGTGCATTTCAGAAGTTTGAGAAGGTTTTGGGTTTGTCCGTAAATGATTGTACTTAATTTAATATACAACTAATTTATTTTCTTTTGGCAGAAAATAGAATTTTTCTTCCTATTTGTCTTGCCAGATTATGTGGGTCTAGGTTGGTGATGTGGTATGTGTGTGTGGTCAGGATGTTGCTGTTTTAAGAAAGTCTTTTCCATCAGTCTTTTCTGCGGTCTGTACAAGCAGTTTGAGTCCTAACATAGTGCAAATTTATCAAGCAGCATTTCCCAGACAGCTTATGGAAAGCAATCCTGGAGGACTCCCAAACTTAAATAACTGAAAGATACTGCTTGCTGTGCCTGCAGCTCTCTGGAATTGGAATGTAAAACTGGCAGTGGAATAAACGCACTCCCCGAGGAGGCTGGAGATGCTGCAGAGCAGCAGACAGGGAAAAAGAACTTTCCCGAAAGACTGAAAGACGCTTTTTCAGTTGTTTTTTTTCAGCCTTATTCCTCTTTGAGGCCTGCAGTGATGGCAGGTGTCCAGCTCGGTATCAAAACTGCGGTTTTAAAATTGGAATGAAAGGATGGCTCTTAGCCACTCGTTAATCCTGTGCTGAAGGTCTCCAGGAGAGTAACCAGTTACACAGCTTCACAAGTGCACAAGTAATCGCGGCAGGGTGGGGCGGGGGGCTCACTTGGCAAGTATGTTTCTGGACAATAACATTTCTAAGATATTTGAGAACCACAGTACCTAATTATCTGCTATTTGTCGGCTAAATTGGGCAGTATGGTGTATATAGAGTTATGCTTCCAGAGAAAATGAATCTGCATTTGCTGTAGGAAGAGTTTGTTGGGGTAAGCTTTTCCAATTTTTTTTCACCTTTTCCATCTTTCCCTCTTTTGCCTGCTTCCTCTAAAAGTTCTCACCAGTATTTAGAATTCTTATAAGACCTTAAAAACGGAATCTTTTCAAAAAATTCTGATAATGCTGGTCTGTAAAACTATGTATGGCATCTTTTTTGTTAATCTTTTTTTTGTGTACCAGCTATATAATGTAATGCAGTAAGCACTGAATGTTGACTCATTTAAAATAGAAAATTTATTGTGATATTTCATTTCATTTTAAGGTAACCTAATTTCCAAGAATAAAGTAGCGAGAAAAATGACAAATAGTGACACCTTGTATTTTCATGATAAAATTTTCAGAGGAGGGTCTTTCCTGAATTGGTCATTGAGTCGAGCATCACTGGGATGACCAGTCACAGTGGCCATTGAAGCTTGTCCATCTCTGTATGCATGTGTTCTGTCATCTCAGTCAAGTACCTGAATGTCTTTAATTCACTACTTTATTGTCTTTAATTCACTTTTTAATGAGGTTACTGACAAATGTTAAATGTGTGGGGGTGATTTGATCATCTTGGTAATTGCCTTTTGTATGGGTTAACATAGCTGTATAAGAATGAAAAGCTGTGTTAAAACACTAAATATGTTATTTCCGGATATTTCTTTTGCCATTTCTCTTTGAGGTGGGGGGAAAGAAGCAGAAGATAGATGGAGAAACCGCAGAGCTGGAGTGTTTTAGGGATGCTTCATGATGTGTTTATACATAAACCATAAAAGTGCAAAGTCTTTTTTATTTTGGGTGTCAGCATAATATCCTATTCCTGTCACTGCTAGTGTTGTTTTATCTCTAGAGACTGATTTGCAGAAATGTGATGCACAGACACATGTGAAAGGACAAGTAGCTGTTGTTGTTAGTTAGAAGTCAAGCAGATCATGGTCTCACATATCATTCTAGTTTCCTTTTGTGATTGGAAGATTTTCTCTCTCTAAAAGTTATAGCTTTAGGAAAAAAAGTTATTGATTAATTTTACAAAATCCTTTCAGAAGCATTTTTCCCTTTAGCTTGCTGAGTTTCAGGGAAAACCAAGTTCAACACTACCTTTCTACGGTTGAAAATAAGTCACTTGGTTGTCCTGGCCTCCATGTAAGTGCTCTACAGAGGATGGATTGAAGTGAAGCTATACTTGTGGGAGAATGTGGGAAGAAAGGAAAAGGATACATTTAACACTGCCCAAAGGAACTAGCCCAAAGGAGATAGGAAATCCCAAAATGTTCATCTGAAGTCACTGAGGCATACTGCAACTCAGTTTTGTTTGAATCAGTGGACATGAAGTGGTGTCGATCCAGAAACTAATGTGCATTTTGTCGCACACACACACGTTGTTAAATGTCTTAGTTCCAGTTTAATCAGTGAGACTGCATTCCTGATACTGAAGTCTATATTTAAATGAGGATATGAAGAGGACATGGCCTGTCAGTCTGCCTGCCATAAGGTTCTTATGCTTTCTAATAATCCACACCACCTCCCCAGAGGTCCTTTGATAGGTAAGGGCATGGGCATGTTTTCTCGTCAAACCTGCAAGAACCATCTGCCCAGCCTTTGGGACAGCTGAGCCTGTTGTTTCTTGTGCAGCTCCAGAGTGGAGGTACTTTGGTTCTCCCAGAGGTTTCCAAACACTGGTGCAGCGACAGAGGGGATGACCCTCCTCCCCCTGTAGCCCCTGGGCCGTGTACATTGGCCAGTCCCTCCCTATGGCAGGAACAGTTGTGCAGCTGCCCAGCTTGAGCAGAAGCCTGAGCCAGGTGCAAAGGGAGCTGGGTGCCCAGAGGACCCCTACTGCTGGAGCGAGCTCTTAGTGGGCTTGAGGGTGTGGGATCCAGAGTGAGAGGAGGAAGGCAAGCCCACCAGTGGGCCTTAAGTGACTCCCTCAGAGTGTTCTGAGACTGAACTTGTCTGAAAATTAAGATCATAAATGTATTTTTCTTACTGTCTATTATACCTGTATGTTAGCATTTAATCCTCTTGCAAGGATTTTAATTAGCTTATAAACCAGATAACTGTTTTATTACAGCCTGTCAAAAGGAGTAAGAAAATATTTAAAGACTATTTATTAAGAAAATATTTTTTAAAGATACATTTTTCCTGTGCCTTTACACTACAAACTGAAAAACAGCAGATGGAAAATGCATTATATTATTGTTTCCTTCAGGGATGAATGTCTTGAATGACAGGAGCAAAAATTTGGGGAGGTATGTTTTTCCTGTGTATGGTGTGGATTTTTTTGCAATGCCTGTAAGTATACTTTAATCATGTTTGCTAGCAATGTCGGGGTACTTAGTGCATTTCCACAATGATGTCTGGATTTTGGGAATAGCCTAGAGAATACATGTCCAGTTACTGTAATCTTGGATAGGTTTTTGTTATTCATTTATTTTTGTAACCTGGGGCTTTCCACTGCACTGAATACTTGCTGACCTTTAATTTCATTTACTGGAGGGTGGGGAGGAAAGAGGAGAAAAGAAAGGCTTTAGGAAATCCCTTTCCCCACCCTGCAAAAGAAGGTAACTTTCTGTTTGAGTCTTGTTTGGTTTTAAAGGCTGTAAGCAGAGGAAAAAATAGAGATCATTTTGCATCCTTCATAAAAGCCAAATGTTGAAAGCAAACGATCAAATATTTAGGAGCATTACAAATTTAATACAACCTCTGTAGTAGATGAGTATGTGAGATTTATAAAATGCTTGTAGTCCCTGCTGAGGAACCTTTATGCTGACACATGATTATTACTAATATGCTCTAGTTAATATTTCAGTAATGCTCACTTAAACTGGGTATTGTTTATAACGGATTTTGCTTTGGATTAATAATGTACACACCAGATCATGAATCTCTTAAGATGCTTGTCTTCCTACTTAGAGATCATCTAGTTTTCCCAAACTGAAAGTATTTATTCACGCAGTTGCTTACTTTTTTGCTAGATTAATTTAATCCACTTCTTTATTTCCATTTTAAATCAACACCAGACATTTGGTATAGTAATACTTTTCTCTTGTGATCCAGAAGGTTGAGTTTGTCAGCTACTTTCCTACAGCTGGAGAAAATCTATTTGTTCATTTCTTAACCTTTTGACATGTCTGTTTTTACAAGCCCGGCTGTTTGTGATGGGGGATTGAAGTATAGAGTAACAACTACAGAAGGAAACATCTCTTGTTATGGTCAGAGTGTAAACTGAGCCTAATGCAACGAGGAGGGAGTAGGCTTCCACAAGATTTTTGCACACTAAAAAAAAAAAGAAGAGACCCTCTTCTTCCTTCACATGATTGTGTGTTGAATTTTCCTGCGGTGTAATAAAAGGTGGATTTTTAAAAGTTTTATTCGCATCTCTTAGACAATATGATTGTAAAATTGACTTGCAAATAGGTTAGACCTATTTCTCCACTGTAAAAGCAGGCTCAGCAAAGCTGCATCTGTATTTTCCTATTGTTCATGTGGTGAGACGGGTCTGAAAAGTCAAGACCGCAGAGCCCTATGTGAAGTTGCGAAGATGCCCTTGCATTGTAACAAGCAGGGAAATGCAGGAATTTAAAGCTTTCAGAGAGGAATTGTTTTACAGGATCTGCACACTAAGTGTTTTCTGATGGCTGACCCCAGGCTCAGGAGTGTCCCAAGACAGTGGTACATGTAGCTTCTGAAGAAAGAAGTAGATCCATCTGTCTTCTGTCTCAGGGTATTATATATATCAAACCTTCAGGCTTCAGCAACTCAATGCCAGTCCTACTTTTATCACACTTGGAAAGCATAACCATTATATCAGAACTACTTAACCTTGCTTGCATTTTTCCAGTAAGAGTGAAGGGTTGTAATAGTGACAACAGATCAAGCTTTGTCCTTCTTTTTCAAAATAAGTTGTATCATCTGGCAACAGATTATTATTATGCCATATATATATAATATAGAGTTGAAAGGTTTTTCCTCTCTTATGTCATAAAAAAATATATCTGAATGTGTTGCAGTGCCAAAGGACACCGCAGCGATTACATGTGCTATAAGCACGTGTGAGATGGCTTCTGCACTAAACTTAGGAACAGTTAAGGTCTATCTACAGCAGCACATTATCAGAATGGATGTAATCCTGTTCTGGACCCTACAGGTGCACTAGCTGAGGCTTCTGTTGCCCGTGGGACTGGGCATCTGTAGCAGAGAGCCAGCTGTGCCCTAGCTCAGGGCTGATGGCAGACACTGCAGCATCACCTCTGGGTTATGCAGACAAAAACAGCTTGTCTTTTAAGTGCTTAAAACATTATTCTTGTGGGCTACTGATAAGTGATTACTAATGAAAAGTATGATTCTTTTCTCCCCCATTTTAGTAGAGTGGCTATTTTAGCTTCTGATTAAAGTACAGTAAATGTTTCCTTAAAACTCACGTGGAAGAAGTCCATGGCTAAGCACTTTGGAAATCTGAAAACCTTGACATGCTGCATGCACATCCCTTCTGGCACTGCTTTGGCAAGTCTGAAGGTTTTTTTCTTTTCTTTCCTTTTTTTTTTCTCCTTAAAATGAATCTATTTCAGATGAGAATGTGGAGTTGCATAGTGAATTACCTTTATTTGTACAAAGTATAAGCTGTCACTGCCCACACCCATTCATCTCTGTAACAAAGGGGATAAATGAAAGGGGCAAGTGGGAGTGCTAAGGAGGGATTCCTAGCTACATCACTATGTGCAGAGTAATATTACAGGCTCAAAGCAGAACCACCGGTATCAGCAATATGTTCCTAAACCAACTGTGTTAGTCTGAAAAGAGAAAAGCAAACATAAGAGGAAGGAATGTCAATACAGGGGGAAAATGGTGGGCTCCAGTACAACACACTCACTGCATACTGCATAATTGTTTTCCTGTTTGCTAATGGTGATTATCAGGTCTTTTATCTTAAATATGCTTCTTGCCACCTCTGGATGTGAGAGGTAGTGCTGGCATAGTGAGGCTTGGAGTTTGAACTGTCCTTTTCTTAGTAAATAGAATTTGATAATGAAAAAACCTCATGGTCCCTCCACTAACAAATCTGGCAAATGCCTATGACACTTGTTTTGCTCCCATCCCTGTGTGTCAGTATTAGTGTGACTGCTAAGAAAATCGATAAAATGGAAGACCACAACTCAGAATCTTACAACTTAGCAATGGTGACTGGTTAAGAGTATTGAGTGGCTAGGCATTCTGTTCTTGCTTTCCTAAGCTTCCATCCTCTCACATTTCTCCCTGTGTAGTATTCCTTGATTGTAGAGTTATTGGCAGATGCAAAAGTATTATCAATAAATTATCAGCTGTATCAGGATTTTTTCTTGAGTATTTTTGTAACAGAAAATCCTTTTTTCCCTGGGCATGAATGAGCTCTAAATAAATCACCTATATCAATACATATCTCAGTATATGTTAAATGTAGTGATCAAACCGGGTTAGATTTGATACAATCTTCTGGCAGATACTTCGAGAAACATTTTGTGTCAATGCTGTTCATTGAATCCTAAAAATGCCTTTAAATTATTACACCTTAAAGGGCAAAGGACATTATGGATATTGAAACCTCTTGATAATTTCAGTGAGTCTGAGCTGTGCTTGTTGGGAGATGCTTTTTACCAGTCTCTGGTAATTTTGCCATTGAAGATCTCTTACCCATGGTGATCCACTGGCAGCTTCTCTCCATCAATGTGCACATTCATGTCACAGTTTAGCTGTGGCACTTCTCAGTTTTTGATGTTGCATTTTTCTTAGTCAAGATTAGCTGTGACAATGGCCATGCCAAAGGCAGCAATATGACCACAGTCAGTTTGACTATTCTTGCTATGAAGTGTTCAGGCCTTCAGTGCAAGATGCCTTTGTCATTATTTTCAAACAACTTTGCTGTAATTTCATCAGGAAGGGAAAGTTTCTCCCACATTGTTTTTCTAACCTTCAAAATATTTTGCAATGCATTTCTAATTGGCAGGGTCTGTGCATAGTTTAAAGGTTTGAAGTGTTTCGAGTCCGTTAATTTTACATTATAAAGAACATGTATTAAGTGAAAAATCATTGGAGTGGAAATTTTAGTATCTTCTGGTGCTCTGTTAAGTGATACTGATCAATTGTAAAAGGGACTTGTTTTACTCTCATGCTGCTTGGTCTGGCAAATATAGCCATTCTTATGGCCTGTGGTGTTGAGAGATAAATGCATTTGGATACAGAAGTAAGTATGGCTGATTTCATCCATGGCTGTGTATAGAAATTAAAGCAAAAGAAGAAAAAATGAAGTAAACCCACCATCCTTCTCTTTTGCTTGAATAAAGTTACTTGAACTGAATGATCTTGCAAATAATTTCATTGTCTTACTAAATTGTTGTGGCTGTTATGGTTATCTGTTTGCATTCTCCTACTGATTTAATTACAAAAACTTCACAAATCTTTTGTCAAAATCTTTGTTAAGGGAACACTTCAATAGTAACAGAATTCCTCTGTAAGTGCAAAAGTGAATGCTTCTTAAAGAAATTCTGCCTATGTGAGTTATACATTCTAGGTAATGCCAAAGGGGAAAGAGTAAGGAACTGCCCAGCTAAACTTCTTTTAACCTGTGCCTCTTTGTAATAAAATAATGGTAGTCAGGGTTTCCAAAGAGATGAGGATTTGAAAAGTGAGCACGCCAGCTAATAGCTGGGGTAACAGGCAGAACGCCGAGGAATAATACCGATGCAGTGGCCTCTCGGTGTGTCTCTGCGCCTCGGAGCTCAATAGTGAATGCGCAGCATTGTTCAGCTGTGAAAAGTCTCGGAGCGCTTGGGATGTCAGGGCAGACCGAGGGAAACTGATTTTCAGCTTGTAGCCTCCTTGTCAGAGGGCTGGGAGAAGCCCGGGGGCAGTTGGCCATTCCTCACGGCTGCTCTGCTCTACCAGCTCCGTGCTTGTATGTGGCGAGTCCCCACAGGGATCCAGCGCTCAGCAGTGTGCCTGTGGGAGAGGACGAGAGACGGGGGAAGGATTTCTTCCCTCGTGATGGGTTTCATGGTTGAATGTTAAGTGAAGGCTTTCCCTGAGGGAAGTTAGAAGGTGACATTTGAATTTAAACGAATTTAAAACGTTTGAATTTTTAGTAAAGCATGGGCGTAACAGAAGTTAATTTCATTGAGGATTTACACCTTAATGGTCTAAATTTCATCACAGGTTGTGGAAGAAAAGAAATGTGGGAGTTTGGGTGTTTTTTTTAAATAAAATGAGACTAGGTAAGTCATGAGAATGGCTCTTAAGTGAATTACTTTTTAAGTTCCCATGTGTATAAGGTATGGAGTTGAGAAAGTTTTGATGTTCTCTCTATAAACAGGAACAACAAAAGGAGTTGTATTTTAGTATGGCTTGTTGGGAAACCCCTGCAGTTCCACCAAAGAGTGGATACATCCTCCCCTCCTCAGCCCCCACCCTCACTTGTTTTAGACCACAAATTTGGCCTTTGTGGCCAAGTTTTCTCCAAGTCCAGGCTGTGTGTTTTGGGTTTGAGAATTTGATTTGGATTCTAGCTCTGATATTTTTAAAAGGAAGGATTTGCTACTTCTTTCTCATATAAAACAAGCAAGTGGAAAACCCAAACAAGGAAGATGGTGGGACTGAATGTCCCTATCTGGAAGAAAGATAAAGTGCAAAGGAAAAATCTGAGAAAAATAACTGCTTTAGCTGTACCAACTGGATTTAAATAGGAGTCTAAGTTTCTGTCTTCCCTGTCTCTGATCTAAACACTGAGAAGAAGATTCATCTGAGTTGTTTATTGAATACCAACGGGTTTCGATGTTGTTTATTGTAGTTAACAAGAACTCTGAAAGCTGGCCAATAGAAAAGTGCTTGAAGGCTGCAAAAGAGAAGTAAAATGGTACTGACTATAAAAGTCAGAAAAGCAGAAGGATGGTGGCAGACAGTTATTATCTGATGTCTTTTCATGAATGTTTTAAATTTCAGCTACCTTGCTGTGAACCATAAGGTGGTACATTTTAAGGAAGTTTCATACCCCTCTCTTGTTTGCATTTGTCAGGGTTTTTTTTCCCTCAAGATTGACAAAAAATTACATAATAAATCCAACGGTCAGAAGAAATATGAAGATCCCTTTTTTTACTAACTTTCTTTGTATGGTGTTAGATGCGTATAAAATTCAATTAATGTACCTCTGAATAGGAATGTTAGAGAATTTTAATACTTTTAAGTCTATAGGATTATTTTTCTGAAGCTGTTGGTAAAGAAGGCACAGGGACTCTGCAATATATATAGCTTTAATAAAATGACTGTCTGGTTCAAATTAAGCTTTTTATTGCTCTGATAAGAAAGTACAGGGAAAGGCTTATGACTCAGGAAGTCAGTTGCTGTGAATTATGCACCAAATGTTCTCTGTAACCAAGTCTAGGCCTCTAATCTGTTTGCTTCTTGCCCTGTGGCTTCTGAAGTGTGATTGTTGTCACTGTTAATCTTGAATTCTGATATGTCAATAAGTGTTGCAGGCATTAACACCATCTGCATATGGGTGCAGAGGCTGCACTGCTCTCTACACTGACATTGCAGAGATACCAATCTCAATTCATGCTTTGCTTCATGCATACAAAAACTCTAAGGAAAGTATTGCTTGTTGGGATAGGAATTTTGTTCTCAATGGTTTGGCTTCGTGAAGTAACAGCAAAGAAGTAGAAGGAAGTATTGTAGATGCTGCAGAAGGGCCTTAAAAGCAACTCTGAAAGCATTGTGAAGACACTTCATCATAAACATGGATCTATTGGAGTGGCTTTCACAGACATGCCTGAAAAGCTGACAAGAAGGGCAGGGAATGACAAGGAAGAGATGTTTCATTTTCATGTGGCACTGTATTTTCTGTGTACTGCAACAGGCTAAGGACATTGAGAGGAAAGGCATAAAACATGACGCCCATACTGTAAAAGTACAGAAGTTGCCCACCATGGGAACATGGGGCTCCAGGGGGCAATTTGGAAAGACCAAATCAAGGTAAACAGTAGTCCTGATGTGATAGGGTCATCAGTAGAAAATAGAAAATGAAGATTTGGAGTGACTGCATTTTTAAGGATATGTTGTTTGTGGCAGCAACAAGACACCTTTGATTTTTCTGCTGTGACCAGTTATTTTGCTGCCATTTGGCAGCCTTAGTCTTCTTGACCTTATGTATGTAAAATTCCATACTTAGCTGCAGAAGCAATACAGTGAGAAGACATTGTGTATGTTAAACTCCTTTGAACTTGAACATCTGCTTGGTTTCTTTTTATTTATTTTCATATAAAGGTTTGTGAGATGTCAGAATACTGATTATTGTATTTTGTAAAAATCCGTCACAGTAGTTTATTAAATCCAGAGTCCTTTAACTGTCATTGCATATGTTCCTGTTGAACTGGGATTTCAGAAGAGCGGTTAGCTTACTGTTGTAATGCCACCTTAAAAATAAGACCTAATGTTCCCTTTTAGGAGGGTGAGCGTAAGAAAACAACTGACTTGAAATACCAGAGCCAGTCTGTGGTGCAGCCAGACCACCAGTATGTCTTAGTTCCAACCTGTGTAGAATTTAAGGATTCTTCTCCCCAAGATGTAAACATGAATACTGCTTTCTGCAACTTATATTTTTATTCAAGAGAGAAAACACAGAAGAAAGTTTTCATTTTATTGTAAATGTGAACATCTGTTAGGAGGAGCCTGCTGTTACTATTTTAGTTCTGTTTCAAAATTCTGGTTGCTAAACTTCCTGAGGTGCAGAGGAGGTTCCAGTAAGTGTCTTTAGTTCAAAACCAAATGGGAGACATCATTTAGCTGTATTTAAAGAAAAACATCAATTATTTAAAGCTTCTGAAACTCACTTCTATTTGGCGCCTAACAGCGTCAGCTGTTTCGGAGAACTGGCTTTTACAAAATGTGTTTCGTTTCATGGGGGATTTTCAATGGAAAGATTTGTAAGTCATCAGAAAATACAGTGGCAGAAGCAAACAACAGACTGTTAAAATGAGTTTAAAAGAAGTAATCTGTTGGTGCTAGATACTGTAGTTACAAGTTCTTGTGGAATTGAAAGAGGTGAATTGTAAAAGGATGTCTTCCTTATGGTCACACAATTAAGTTTTTCATTGGAACTAGCAAGAATAGTTCATAGATGCTACATTTACTTCTTCTGAAACTGTCTCACTCTCTGAAATTTATTTTGTCTACTTTACAGTGGGAGACAATTAACATTTTTTAGTCTTAATGTTCTTGGTAGAGCAGCAAATGTTGTGTGCTATTTTGGCTGCCTAGCCAAGACCTCCCACGAGCTCGTGCTGCAGTGGGCTTTGAAAAGTTGTGAACTTCGG
The DNA here is from genome assembly GCA_013397975.1 of Machaerirhynchus nigripectus. NCBI lineage: Eukaryota > Metazoa > Chordata > Aves > Passeriformes > Dicruridae > Machaerirhynchus > Machaerirhynchus nigripectus. The sequence continues at coordinate 112,854 of VZRQ01000173.1, read as the reverse complement.
CAGCAACTTCAGGTTGCTTAGATGAAGTTGAAAACAGTAGTGTGTTACGTGTTGGCCTGACAGGACATTTGCTCAGAGCAGTAGATTAGCCCAGCAAGAAGTAGAAACCAGACCTGGAGCCCAAGCACTGTTACAGTGATACAGTGTCGCATGGAAAGTCACTAGTAATGTGCCAGCAGCAAGGCCTGATCCTGTCTGGTGCTGGGTGGAAGGAAGATTACATGTGGATTTTCATTCTGACACTAAAGTTTGAGTGTAAAAGTACTCAAACATTCCAGGAGCATCATGTTGAACACTAACTTTTTACGCTTCTTCACTAAATGCCAGTACGGGTAGAGATGTCATCTAGGGTATTACTCTTCCTTGTCATCTAAGGTATTATTCCTCCATAAGCATTCATATGCAAGTCTTCACTGACTTTTCATTGTCTTTGATTTAGAAAAGACTTGAACTGTGCCTTCTAAAAATTCTTTTTGAAGAGGAGAGAAGCAAACCTTCAAAATTCACAAGGAGATGGAAAACAATTATTTTAAAAGGCCTATAAATGAAGGGTTGGACCCATACGCTCTGTTTGTGTTGCAGTACACCAGCAGCATGCGATGCCTTGTTCCTTTTGTTAGGTGTCTCTGCAGTACTGTATACAGATTGAATCGCTACTGCATTGCAGAGAGTTATTAATACATTACATTGCACTTCCAGGGAAGATGTCAGTGTGTCCTTTAGCCTGAATGTACCTTGTGGTTGAGTTATGGGTGATTTTTTAAAATTTTGCTGAGAATAACTTACTCCTTCAGTAAATCCTTAGCCAGCAGGGAACTATAGAATAACATTATTCTTAACCTAGATGAACTTTTTGTTCAAGTTTAGAAAAATCAAAGACTTGTTCCAAAATAGAAACAGGTCATCCCTCTCAAATCTTAATCCTGATACACTAAAAATGTGGTCTTATGCCACTGTACATTCAAAAGAAGGAAGCAAGAGATGGGGCAGAGAAAGGTGTGCAACTCCTTAAATATAATGCAGATAAACAAAATGCATGAAATACCAGAAAATGAGAAGTGGGGCCAACCCATTATTTTTCTAGCACATCTGTGTACTGTTTCATTTGCGATGCACACTGGTAAAACAGGAGGCTTTTTGGTTTCCAGTCTCAGTGCTGTGCATGCTTAAAGTGATGGAGGTTGAGGGGTTGTTCTTGGGGAAATTCTTTTGCGTGGGGGAAACTTCTGCTGACTTATACATGGGGATGGAAGGGAGACCTAAGGTCAGGTGTGGGTGTACAGAGATGAAAGAGCAAGACAGAGCAGAGTAAGGATTTCAGCTCTGTTTCCCTCTTCCCTCCACCCACAGGAATGCTCATGAGGGCCCACTGTGCCAGTTCAGACCGGTGGCTGAAGCTCACACTGCAGTGCTGCAGCCCCTGTTTTTACACAGCCCGCTGAAACAGAGGTGGGACACTTTCTGTCACTGAGTCTTCAGAGTTCAGGAGCTTTGTCATCACCAAATGACAAAGCTGCTGATATTATTTGTATGTCTTAGGACTTCACAGAATCGACCAAGCAGTGTCCTATGTCTGGTTGATGCTCTACAGGTCTGTCCAGGAATTAGTTAAAATCTGACTTGGAGGCGATAAAAGCTCTGTGTAGGCAAGGTGGGCACAAGGTGTGAGGAAGCAGAAGTCCAGAGGAGAGAATCATTAGCTCCTGACAGAAATATGTGTGCATGTGGAGCATAGCAAATGCCATATTCAAGTGATTTGAGTTGCTGGGTGCTGCACTGTGTATATACTGAGAACTTTGGGACTGGTGTTGGCCATTCTGTGCCTTTGATTGTGTCCAGGTCTTACAGATACGTGGTAGCTCTGTCTAAAGTATTTTGCACAGATCTTGCAAAAAGATATTTTAATGTAAATATGTAAGTATTAAAAAAATCCTCAGAAGCTGCAGGAGACTCCAGGGAATACACAAGAGAGCACATCTCAATGATCTGTGATGTGTCAGTGTGGCAGGCTGTAAACAACTGATCCTTTAGCCTGGTTAAAAGGGACTTTCACCCCAAGAGCCCTGACGTTTAGATCAAAGTGTTTCACAGCTTTGCCAATGGTCTCAGGGCTGTCTTTGCTTCCTTTTCTACCTCCAGTTTCCTGCTGAAAGGCGTTGTTCAAGGACTGTGCACTTTAGGAATACTCTGAATGAAGCCGAGGCCATGTCATGTACAAGGACAGAGGTAGTGAATTTCAAGTATGATTTTAAAGATAGAATGCCTCTTTTTGGGCTAGGTTTGAGCATGCAGCTGTGAGAGCACACCTGGAAAGTGGTGCCAGCAGCTGGGAACTCCTCTGACTTCTTTTGCCTCCCAGCTCCAAGATGGAAATGCCACCACCCCTCCGCAGACAAAGGAGATGTCAGCTTTCTCATGGGTTAGCACCAGCCTATATCCGTTTTCCTCCTTTTCTGTTTTTCATCTTTTCTTTTCTCCTGCTTCTCCTCTCACTGTCTTCTCTTCTTTCCTTTTTTTTTCCTTTTTTCCCTTTTACTTATCTTCATTGTGATTTAGTGCAGAGCACTTGATGGTTTGGTTTTCACATTTTCTTCTGAAATTCATTTCTCTTCCCTTAAAAAAACCCCAAACCACTGAAGCATTGAAAGCCCTCTGCAAAAGCCTGTTCCTGTTTATGTTAGGGCAGAATAAGATCCAGAGTGACTCTGTTTCCCAGGATCATCCTATTATATTGCAAGTTCATGGAAGTTTCTAACATAAGCACAGAAATTTCACAATACCAGCAAGTGATTTATTTGCTTTACATCCTTATCAATATTGTCTCCAAATCTAGAAGCAAAGCATAACAAATGCTGTGGAACTGGGGGCTGTATTTGATGTTTGCACCGTGTTATGCCTGGAAAAATGGAAGTTAGTGGGTGTTGCTCAGTGAAGTGTGCATTTTAAAGTTACCCACAGTGATGCCCATTGTCCTGTCCCTGAATTGCATGATGTCATATGTCTTTTAAAGCTCGTGGTGATGCCGAAGACTGTCGGTGCACTGGGAAAAAGGCAATGAGAAAGTTGTGAATCAGGTTTCTGTAAAGCCTTTGTGTTTATGGTTTGATAGATAAAAGCTGACTCATGCAATATTTCTGGCGAAGGAGCTGTACAGACTAGTAAGAGCTTCTCATTTTACCTGAGTGCCCAATGAGCTAATTCGGGAACAGCTGAAGTCAGAGCCCGCGCCTCTCCTCTGCCGCACAGGTAGGTCATGGGCTCTTCGGAGAGGATTGGAAAATAGAGAGGACTTGTTCAGCCCGGGTGCGAGGAGCCAGAGACATTCCTCAGTGGTGAGATACTGTCGCAGAGGATTTTCCCTTGCAATAATGTTCTCGGGTATTAGCGTGCTTGGTTGTGACAGAGGCTATTCTGCTTTAAACACTGCAGGGAGTGGGGGTGGGGGGACAGTAATTGCACTGATACAAGCACGGTAGTTGGTGACTCTTTTCCCTTGTTGTGAGATTTCTAATAAATGGGATTTCTGTTCCTCAAAGTTCAGTTAAAATACTTGGCAGAGTATCGTTTGCGACAGTCCAGACTAGAGATCTAATCCTGCTAGTATTGTAGCTCTCTAGTGTGATTTTGTTCACAGAGGGTGTTAGTTTTAGAACTGGTATGTGTTCATATACAAAATTTAGTGATTAAAAATCTGCTGACCTTCACTTGGACGGTATTCAGAGCAGAAGATATGGGAAGTGTATTTAAGATCACTTGGGATTGGTAGTGGATGGATTTTAATCTTTCTCAGTCAGGAAGCTGTAGAGCATTTTTGTTTCTCAATTCCAGTGTTGCATTTTGAATTTGATACTGAATGTAGAAATTGTTCTAAACTAGTTTGCTTAATTGTATCCATAGTATGAATGCTGTATTTGAAAGATGAAGATATCTCAGGGAAAAAAACAGGAAAGATATTTCTTGTAGTCTCATCACTTTTTTTGCAGCTAAACTCCAGAGGATATGAAGACTGTAATTTCTGGTAATGTCGACTTTGTAGATAACACCTGAGGTGCTCTTTTTCTTGCCAGGAGAAAGGCAACAACAGTGCTAATCATGAATATAAATTGACTTGTGAGTTTTTAGTTATGCAGTATGTCGTAAAATTTCATGTGCAGTAAACAACTTGGAGGAATAAACACCTATATTTAGATAGGAGTTGGGGATCTTTAAGTCAGTTTTATATTTAAAGACAAAGCACTTTATCTCTCATTGTATGCTAATGTTCTAGCATAGCCAAAGCTGCAGAGATAATGGAAAACCATTTATCATTACCATGAATATAATTACAGGAAGGAGGTTTTTGATAAGAAAAGCAAGTGACAGAAGAAGGTTATGCATTTTCGGTGAGAACGTGTTTATGACTGCGCACTGAAAACCCGAGACATGCCAAGATGGTTGTTTTGCATGTGCCGTCAGTCTTGCAACTAATATTAGAGTTGCCTGTTGGGATGAAACAGTAGTATTTCTTACCTTTGCATGTCTGTGGAGTAGGGAGATGCCATTGTTCTTGCTGGGGAGCGCTCTGGGGTCGTGCCATGCCAGTGTGTGTGTGTGACACAGGAGCAGGGAGCTTTGCAGGGGCTGGGAAGGGGGAGAGTAACTGAATTAATGCAAAGGCACAAACAAGAAATGACCTTGTTTGGGGCGTGTGTTTCCTTGTGAGTAGGGACAAGTAGTAATTATCCTCCTTTCAGTGCTGAACTAACAAGTAATTACTGTTATTCCTTAATTAAAGTATGCAAATTGAACGTTTCTTTTTTTTTTCTCCCCAGACTGAGTTAAATACTCTTATTCACAACTGACAAAAGTTCTCAATATTATTTTGGTTCATCCTTGAAAAGGTTCAGTAACCAAAAGAAAGCCTAACAAAAAAAGCAGTGAACCAGGCCAGACATGGGTCAGGGTGTACAAGACTTGCTCAGAGCGTGTGCCTCCGCAGGCTCTGGGGGTACCTACGATTTCACACAGTGCTTGCTGCCTGAGTTTTGATGAATGCACCTACCCACTGGTACTGCTGCTGAAGCTGGGGGATGGGGTGGACTGGGCTTGTAAATCAGTCCCACAGGGTAAGGGACAAATTACTTGCTTTTTGTAGTAAGTTTGTATGAAAGACAGAAATTTGTAAGAGGTTACAGGGTTTGCAAAGGCACTGGGTCAGTTATGATTCATAGAGAGCAACCTGAGGGAAGCTGTTTACTCTCTCCTCACTCTCATTTATTCAGTTGTGAATTTTTCACCAGGCATTTGGTACAGACCTTAGGCAGCTGGTGCAAGAGTGAAGTTACTCTGTGGTACAACTGCAGAGTAAAACTACTACGCAGAGTTCTGAAAAAGCCAAAAAAAGACCCTGACAAGAGAAAAGAGGATGGGCATGTGGCTGTGGCAGTGAACTCCATTCAACTGCTGCCTGTCCTGATGCACTTGTGACTGCAGAAATCAACTGAAAATTCTGTTCCTGATTTTAAAGGCAAGGGTAATTGTAGAGGTTATTTTCCTACCTAAGTGTTCTAAGATGATCAAGTCCAACTGTTAACCCAGTGATTATGCCAAATCCACCACTAAACCATGTCACCGAGTGCCACATCTACACATCCTTTAAATACCTCCAGGGATGGTGACTCTACCATTTCCCTGTGTAGCCTGTTCCAGCGCTTGACAGCCCTTTTGGTAAAGAAATATTTCCTAAAATTCAGTCTAAACCTCCCCTGGTGCAACTTGAGGCTGTTTCCTCTTGTCCTATCATTTGTTATTTTGGAGAAGAGGCCAACCCTCACCTGGCTACAACCTCCTTTCAGGTAGTTATAGAGAGCAGTAGGGTCTCCCCTGAGTCTCCTTTTCTCCAACCTAAACACCCTCAGTTTCCTCAGATGCTCCTCATAAGACTCGTGCTCCAGACCCTTCACCAGCTCTGTTTCTCTGGGTTTCTGAACACAAACCTGTGAAGCCTTGGAAGATCTACAGATCCTGTGTTATTGGGAAGGGCTATAGGTTTGTCACAGCTACCTGTACCCGAGGCAGGAACTGAGAGCTGGGCAGAGCCCGGGCGTGTCCCCAAGCCCTGATTTCCATGAGCAGGGTGTTTGGTAAAGGACTTGCCAGCTGAGGAAGGGGAGCTGCTTCCGGGTTCCGTGCCATGCTGAAATTCCTAGTCCGCTGTGCCCTGCCTTTCTTCCAGGTATGCCAGCTGCCTAGGTGCCTGCCTGCTGCTGTGCAGGAACACTGGACTTCTGTGCCATCAAAGTGCACCCAAGGAATGTATTTTACTTGTTGCAGACACAATGGACAAACTTGTAACAAAAACTCTCCACAGAGAAGTCAAATGACAATTTACATCCGTCTGGGAAAGGAGTGAAAATGAAGTAAAAAGTTACTTTTGAGGTTAATAGTTAGGATGGGGCTTTGAGGACAAAACAGTAGCAAATAGTATATATATAATATAAGTAGTAAATACTTAGTTTAGTGTAATTTATATAGAAGTACACAGGAATAGCAATTTGTATAAAAAATGGAGGAACTTGAGTCAACCATGTTGCATGCAATTAATTAGCAATGCCTTGCAGGTGCCTGGAGTTTGCCAAGGTCGCTGGGAACACAGGTGTTATAGAGCAAGTCCATTTTAACTATTACAACTAATCCTTGGCTTTTTTAATTAGCAATGACACTGTCATTAAACAAGAAAATAAGTGGGTTTGCTTCAGTTTTCTAAGACACGTTAAGCTCTCCCAATGCTTCTGGCTACAAGTATGCCCTATGTAAAACTACTTTTAACATTTTTTCTGACTCCAATGTCATTGACATGATCTGTGTGTTATTTTTATTTTTTATTTTAATGAAAATGTTTATGAAGCAAATAATGCATATTAATGCCTTTGAGTTATTATCTGAGAGGCAGACCAGAAGTCAGTGAAACAGGGAGAAAAGAGTGTGGCATAGCAGGATTTCGCAGGAATCCTTTATTTCCCTCCTAAATGTAGCTAATCAGGTGTTTCTTTGTCGTGTAATTTTAGTAAAATACCTTGGAGTAAGCTAGCGGAAGTGTACCCCGTTGTCTTGTTTGTCCTGGGCATTTTTCAAGGGGGGCATTTTTCCTTCAGCAATGTTGTGCTTTCAGACTTGAATGTGAAAAATGATCCAAAGATGATAACAAAAATACATTCTTTCTTATCAAAAATATGTACTTTCTTATCACAAGTAATAGGAAGGCCCACATCACTTTCTGTGCCCAGATAGAAACAAGAGAATTTCACTGCAATTTTCTGTTTTAATTTTTGTCCCGGTTTATTGCTGTATATTTTATTTTGGAATTGCTACTTGATGTGGTTTATTCAGAAAGGGTGAGAAAACGTGCTTCTATGCTTCAAAATTAGAAGAACCTGGCACAAAGAAAGGCTATAGATTTTCAGACTTCAAGGTAAAACCAGAGGTACAGAGGTGCCAAATTAGGTTTTTAATCTAATGGCCAATTTCTAACCTGTGTAATGAGCAAATTACTCTCAGTGTTAATTCTATGCAACACCTCGAGGGCAATACTTCTTCTTAATAGAAAGCTAATACCATCATCACTGAAATGGCACTAGTAATTACTTACATACAAATGAAACTTATGCATTCAAGATAGGCCAAATAAATCAAAACATTCTTCTCTGGGATTTTATTTCTGTTTGCTTTGGATTTATTTTGAAAAATGGGAGAGCTGCTTTCAGCTTTGAATGAAATTCTCCCCCTGCTCTGACAGCTGCAGGGCTGTGTGTCCAGGAGGTTTCTGCTTGTAACTACATAGCAAGTCTGCCTCAGTTCAAGAAGGGCCACCTTAAAGGTTGGGCGGGTTTGATTTGTAGCTTTATGGTTTCTTTACTGAAACTGTTGTCAAGAGCTGTAATTACTGGTACGAATTTTTGAAAAGCTGTCAGTGGACTAAAATAAGGACTAAGCTACTGCTCTGTGGGTTGCTTCAGTATTGCTTTTCTTCCTAATTTGTCACAAGTTTTCCTTTTTCGCAGGACAGACATTATGAAATTCCATGAGTCTGTGGCAAAAGGTTTTTGGGAGTACACTTGTTACTGAAACAAAACGTTGAAGTACTGAATTTACCTGCAGCTACTTTTGCGGATTCTCATGCTGCATCACACAACTGGGCCAGAGACAAATCTGCATTGCATTGTGGGCAGTGTCCTGCAGGGCATTTTGGCAAGGAAAATAAAGCAGAAATGAAATGCCAACAGGAAGACAGACGTCTTATTTTGTTGTTGCACTGATCTGAAAAACAGCTTTGGGTCAGTTCAGCAGGGGGTAATATTCTGGCTTGAGCAGAACAGTTTTAGAATTACTTATTTTACCCAGTAGAAAACTGAATATTTGGCAGCACTCTTTCCTGTGGGGACTCTTTCTTCAGAAACTACATTATTTTCTTTGGTAAATCATTCTGCTTTTAGTATTTTTGTACAAGCCACAGAGATGGTAATTGATAACTGCTTTTAGTTTTTTCAAGACTGTTGGCTTTACAGGATTCAACATGAGAGACACTTTCTGGTATCACTGTATGTTTCTTGAGGTTTCCGAACCTCCCAGACCAGGGTCAGTGCTCAGCTGGGAGACAGCAGGGACTGCTTCCAGTAAAAGTTGTGGGGGTCTTTTTTAACGTTAGGGAGAATCTCTGGGGTTCTGTTTTTCTCCTGTGTCGAGCCTGAGCAGTGGATGTGCTAGCAACAAGCCCAGCACACTGGCACGAAAGGATGTGCCAGAGACAGAAGTGTAAGCAGGAGGAATGTGATGCTTCTGTTGTAGCCCTCAGTGGGGGATCCCCACAATCTTAAAAGCACAGTGGCCCCCAAACCATGTTATTCTGGTTGTCTTTTGGTTTAAAAAGAGTTTTGGCAGCTTATTATGCAAAAAGCTTTAAAAGTATCTGCCGTGAACTTTTGTGTTACATGGAGCAGCAACAATAAACCCACTTCTTCTGTTTGTTTGTTTAGATGACTTCCACTTACCTCTTGATGTTGTACCAGCTGTGACAGAGGCCCTTGACTCCAAGAAGAAGGGGGAAGATTTGCACAAGGAGAGCAGATCTTTCCGCTACTGTGAAAAAAACACCATGGACCTGTCAGACAGTGACCGTCCTGTCAGCTTTAGTTCCACTTCCTCCTCTGCATCCTCCCGGGACAGCCACTGCTCCTTTGGAAGCAGAATGACCTTGGTTTCAAACAGCCACTTGGGTTTGTTTAACCAGGATAAAGAAATAGGTGCCATCAAGCTAGAACTGGTCCCAGCCAGGAGATTTTCCAGCAACAAGACACGCAAAAATTCTGCTGTGGAGCAAGAGGATCCTGAGGAAAACCTTGAGAAAAGGCCAAGCATGCCAAGGAAAGCAGAACCAAAAGGAGCAAGCAAAAACTGTGCGATGTCCCTGGTCACAGAGCCCACCAGTCCGAAGCTCCTCTACGTAGACAGAGTCGTCCAAGAGATTCTGGAGACAGAGAGGATGTATGTGCAGGATCTAAAAAGCATTGTCAAGGTAGGGGGCTTGGTTAAAATGGTGTTAACTGTTCCATAATGCCATTTTTTACATTAATTTCACAGCGGGACAGATGGACCTGACAATGGAACTGGCATTTGCTTGTCTTTATAAATTAATGTAACATCATTGTTCTAGTGTGTTTCTAGTTTTTTATTTGATTAGATAAATCTAAGCTGTTACAATGTGTTCATGAAGAAATAACAGAAAAAACAATTCTACAGCTGGCAGCAGTAGTGAACAGAATGGTAAACTCTTTGCAGTAACAAAACTTCTTTACGTTTACAAAAAAAAATTAGATTGCTCTGTGTCCTAGAATGTATAGCAAGAAGCAAACAGCAGACAGCTTTAACTGCCTCTTTATATGCTTTATCTGAAGGGTCTTACATACTGACTTTTCCCTGCTCTCCCCAAGTCCTAGTCCTGCAACTTCTTTCCTGCCTTTTCCCGTTTCCCTTTCATACAGTTCACAGCTACAGTCTACTCTTTCTCTGTCCTTGGCCTGTAGTATTGAATATGGCATATGTATTTGCTGGAAAATGCTGTTGTGTTTGGCTGTAATATGAAGGAATTATGTTTTCTTTAATACTAATTCTGACTGGGTATAGCATTTATTTGCAGCAGTAAAGTTTTTTTCAATCTCTAGCCTAACAGTACCTTTCACTTCCTCTTTCTAGTACAGGGAAAATAATGGATGAGTCCTTCTGTGGATTGTTCTTTTAACTCTGTACTTGTATCTGTGCCATCAGCATCATTCTGCTTTGCATTTTTGAAGATGACACTTGAGTCCCTTGGCTATTGTTTGTAGCCTAATGCTTAACCCACAAAGAAGGGGATCTTGGAAGGCTCATGCTGTGTGTAGAACTTAGAGCTCTAGGTAGGTGTATAAGGTCATCTGAGATAGGAAATATCAGCCAGCTGGAGACACTCTCCCCACCTGCAGCTCTAACCTGCCTGGTCCCCCAATAGCACAGGAAGAATGTGAAGGCTTTGATAACTCAAATGCTCATTGTGATTAAACCCCAGTACCCCACCCCACAAAGTTCTCAGAAGGGTGGCTTTTTCTTCAAGACTTCCTTGGTTTCTGTAGCCGGTGCTGTTTCACTACATTCAACTGTTGCCTGAGTTTCATTTTGGAGTGGTTAAGGTTGTCAGATGCTGCAGAACCAAGTCAGTTTCTGTGTGTAGTAACCACCCACTAGGCATGACTTCCATGGTTTTGGAAACCTTAGCCCTTACTCATCCTCCTATGGAGTAAACTGTACAACTTGAGAAACTGAATACCAGAATTAATATCTTGTAACAAATTTTCCAATTACAAGCAGGAATACCAGTAAATGCTTTCTAGAAAATACTTCAAGCATCACTACAGTAGACGTAAATAAGACTAATGTATTTTTAGTTATGGAAGAACTGAAGGAACTGTGAGCCTGTGACATGCCCAAGCCTATTTCCTGCGGCAACTAATAATGAATCTAGAAAGCTTTGTGTGAAACTAGACAGCTTATTTGAGATATGGAATGTTTGGCAGTGCAGCTTTTCTTAGGTAGGTGCTGAGGATCCAAGGGCTTCAAAAGAGCTGCTTCCCAGATGGTGAGGACAGTGGGGAACCAGCTGCCTCAGCCTGTGCAGAATGTTCTCTTGGTTTCAGGGGAGGGAAGTGTGACTGGGAGCAAACTTCTTCAGAAGGGCCCATTTTCTATGTTTCTCAGGATTCCTTTCTCCACAAGTTACCTTAGCAATGCTGCAATAATTCACCCAAGCAAGGGCGGCAGTTGTGAGAAGGTTGGGAAGACTCCACAGGGATCTGTAGGAGTGCTGTAGCCTTATAGAGCTTGATTATCTGGGCCTCTGTGATTTGAGGCCATTTAGTTTGGCAGGCAGATAACTGGTGCTGAGCCAAACTAAGATGAAGGGAAGCAACTTGATTTGTCTTATTTTCCAGATAAACATGGGTCGGATTCGGCAGCTGGTTAGGAAATGGGATGAGAATGGGAAAAGGGGAGCTGGAGAGAGGTCAAAGGGCAACTGCTGCCCAAGAAGTGTGTGGGAACTGAAGAGATACATGGGAGCTGGTGGAGGAAAGCATAAGCAACTAAACCAGTGCTAAGTGGAGAGAGAGAAAACAATTAGCAGGAAAACAATGTGAGGAAATGAGGAAAAGCCCAGGAAGTGGAAAGTTAAAGTACAAGATTGGTTGGAACTGGAGCTCTCTTGTGAGTTTTCAGCTGATGGTCAATACAGAACCACTGGTGGGGTCATCTGGTCCAACTCCTTTCTCAAGCAGGATCGTCCTGGAGCACATGGCACAGGATTGTGTCCAGATGGTCCTTGGATACCTTTAGTGAGGGAGACTCCAAAACCTCCCTGGGCAATCTGTTCCAGTGCTCAGTCACCTGCACAGTAAAGATGTTCTTCCTCGTATTCAGGTGGAACTTCCTGTGCATCAGTTTCTGCCTGTTGTCTGTCATCCTAGTGCTTGGCACCACAGAGAAGAGCCTGGGAGCATCCTTTTGACACCCTCCCTTCAGGTGCTTCATTGACAAGATCCCCTCTGTCACCTCTTCTCAAAGCTGAACAGGCATGACTCTCTCAGCCTTTCATCATAAGAGAGATGCCCCAGTGCCCTAATCACATTCATTGCCCTCCACTGGACCCACTCCAGGAGCTCCATGTCTCCCTGGTGCTGAGGAGCCCAGAACTGGATACAGCACTCCAGATGTGGGCTTGCCAGGTCTGAGTAAAGGGCCAGGATTTCCCCTCTCAACCTGCTGGCAATGTTCTTCCTAAGGCACCCCATTTGGCCTTCTTGGCCACAAGGGCGCATTGCTGGCTCATGGACAGGTTGTTGTCCACCAGGACCCCTGGAAGCTCATGTACACAGTCTAAAAGGAGTAAGGAGGGCTGGTTTTTTGTTGTTTCAGGATGGGGTTTTTTTGGCGGAGGGAGGGAGAAAGAGAAGGGAGGCAACCCATGTATGAAGAGCTAAACACTGAAGAGGTGTCAGACTGAGGATAGCATAAGAACAAAAAGGGAGAAATTATTAGGTGCTATTTTAATCACCCTCTACCCTCACATGAGAACTGTCAGTAGAGATCTAGTCTATTGCTTTTTGTCCTCTAGTAGAGGGGATTTACTGATGCTACATTCTCTGTAGGCAGTGGAAACATACCTAAACAGAATATGTTCTCACTGTTGCTTCCAGGACTTTGAAACAGGTTTCAGAGCTGGAACTGAGAGGGTATCAAAACTCACATCCATGGATCTGTTCTCTTCATTTCTGGTACAAAGCAAAGCAAATTCGCCTTTTTTTTTTTTTTTTCCTTTGGTGGTGGGGGCTGGTGCTATTTGTTTGGCTTTTAGGTTTTTGGGGGTGGGAACATTTTTTGAAATTAGTTTCAGTGGGGGGGAGTTGTTGGTTTTGTTTATTTCTCTTGGTTATTTTTTTTAATATATCCATGCTCTTTCCCATTAGCCAGACCATTAATGGATATGTAAACCAGGATGGCACCCAGTATTAGCCCCTAGGGTATGCCACTAGCCACTGGCCTCCAATCACATTTTGTGCCTGTGATCACCACCTTCAGGCCCTGTTGGTTCAGCCAGTTCTCAGTCAAACTTACTGTCTGCTTATCCAACTCCTACTTCTTCAGCTTGTGTATGAGGATCTCTGGGGGAGTTAAAAGTCTTCCTGAAGTCAAGGTAGACAATATCCACTGCTTTCCATTCATCTACCAGGCCAGTCATTTCATAGTTAAAATGTTACCAGACTTGGTCAGCTTTCCACCTGATGACTGTTCTGGATTACCTTCTTGCCTTTAGTGTGCCTGGGACTGGTTTCCAGGACTAGCTGAGCACAGATGACCCATTAACACAGATGATATGAAATTACATGTAGGATCTCGGTACAGTCATAATATCAAAAGTCAGCTCGTTAAGAGCTACCCTAGCACAGTATTTTGGGCAGTGTCCTTTCAACCTGTGTAATCCTTAGAACATGGAGTTGTCATGCCTGAAGTAAAATACTGTGGAGGAATGGGGCAAAATAGAATTTTGTCCTTTTCTATGCTTGCATTGACCTAATGCTGGTAGGTCATTGGTGAGTAAATAAATAAAGTAAAAAGTCACAACTTCTGTTGCCCTCTGACTATCTGGGTGATCTTAACAGTGCCAAGTTGGTAGAGAGAAGTGAAAACTGAGTTCATGGGATTTGGTTAATGTGATTTTTAAATGATCCTGGAGACCTGCTGAGGTTTTCCAGTTTTCTTTTCAACTGCTGACAAGAAGTGTTTGGCAGGCTTGGGATGAGTGAGAGGAGGCCGTACAGGTGCTACCTGGCACCCATTGCTTGAGGATAAGCATTAAAAAACAGCTGCTTTTCTAGCCAGTACAGCCATTTTGCCTGTGACCTGGAAGGACAGTTGGGTTAGGATTGTTTTGAGGCACACTGCTGTGATTCTTGCACAGGCAAGCATTGCAACAAGGATAGAGTGAACTTTTCCACCATTTGGTTTGTTTTATCAGATGATCTGTTAAGGATAATTACAATTTTGAATGAGTGCAGCTTGAAGCTTGTTTTGGGCAAGTTTGTGATGAGAAATTGGATACCTTTGCTTCCTGCTTGTGTCATGCTGACAGGTGTACTAGCCAGGGCAGAACTCACTGACCTCTTCAGGACCTAGCCTGACTTTTTCAAGTAGTAATGTAGTTAGAATAGACCTAAACTTCAATTAGAGTCACTTACTGAAGTGATTTTTTTTTTTCCTGAGTAAAATGCTGTCTCTGAAGTTATAAAAAAATCTGTGTTTTGTCCTTGCAGTTCCTAGGAGTCAGAAGCCCCCATTCGTAATGTGTGTAAGTGCTTGTAACTGTAGAAAGACATTCACATTTGTGTTTTACCCTTGCACAATGGAGGAATAATGCAAATGCACTGTTACAATACTTGCATCTGCATCCCTATCGGTATAACAATATAAGTAAAAGTATCTATAAAATAACTAGAGGGGACTAAAGTGTGCATTGTCAGTATGTTTCACATATATTTGATGCCAACAGAGGTTGAGCTTCAGAAATCTTGAACTCCCTTTGAAATCTGGGGGACTTCATTTATGTGAATGAATTCCTCTACCCTTTAATTCCAAATGTGTCTTTTTTTTTTTTTTTTTTTTAAATCATCCCCACTGGACTAGTTTTTGTCCTATCACCTCCCCAGATCTTTTGTCCCTGGGCCCCCTCATTTTATACTTAAGTATCCTCGTTTGTAAAAGTCCCATTCCCCTCTACACAGTCTCCTGCCCATGATTTTGCTGCCTATCTGTCCTGAGTCTTCTCTCAGTAAATCCCATCTGCATCCTGTCAGTATGTTGTCTCATTTCCTTGTGTGATTTTTTGCTTTTTAGTATTTCTCTTTCTCATGCTCTTCATCTCTGCTGATTCCAGAGCTCTCTCCACAGTTCTCTCAGCAGGCCTGACAACATTTTCATCGCCATTCCTCATTTCTCTGCCCTCTTAAGTTCTGTGAACTTAAGAGAGGTGTCCACCAAGCTTTGTTCCCATTTTTTCCTTCCCATTTTTAAGTAGTATTCCTTTATGTCCCCTCTGCCCTGAAATTGCACGTGCTCTTCTATGCTGTGTATGGTTTGCAGAGAGTCGCTGAGACACGGGAACGATCTTTTCCCCCTGCTTTCCTCAGAGGATCAGATCTGAACCAGGTGTTGCTGGCAGCACTTGAGAACAGCAGTTGTGGGTTAAGACCTTGTGAAGCCTGAGCTGAACCTTGCAAAGGACCATTGCTAAAAGTTCCTGTTGAGGATATGTGAATTTGGAGTGTTTCTCCTACCCCCACCCCAATATGGTCAAATATAGGGGAATTTACATCAAGGCAGCAAGAAAGGCATACTCTCAGAAACAAAGTCTCCATTATGCTTGAATATGCTGCTGTCCCTCCCTGAGACGTGAGGATATGGTTTATGTCCCTGCTAGTCAGCCTGGGGGTGCTTGTCTTGTTGGGGGAAAGGTCACCAGAATTTTTCAACATGAGCAAAAAAGGTCATTCTTTCTCAAAAAGCCTCGGGGGAATGGCTTTGCTGAAATCTCCTAGGACAACTCATCAGGGAGGCAGGTTTCTGGCATGGAAAGCTTCATCTGAGGTGAACACGTCTGTCAAAGCCATATACCCCTTGTGGGGTGGGGGTAAGCCTTGCAAGGGGAAATGTTGGCTGTTTGAGGTAGATACGTGTTGGGGCACCAGTGATTAAGGGAAACCCTTCCGAGAGGAAGTCAGTGTTGGAATGTTATTGTTCCTGGTTTCCTGTCTCCTGGTGCTGCTGCTAAAGGATGTCTCCTTCTGTGTTTTAAGCAGTTAGTTAAAAAGACAGCTCTGAAGACTGCAGTGTGCACATTGTCACTTGTGATGTGTTAGTAAAAGCATAGCTGCTTGTGCACTGGGTTTGCTGGATAGTGTAGCTCTGAAAGTTAATTCCTTGTAGATTCAAAAGCTGGGAATTCCAATATAGCTAAGGCATCCCATAATGTTTCTTCCCACATTATAGTTAATTTCTCTATGTGACCTCTTTTTCTGTGTCTGCTATTCTGCATGCCTGAGAGAGATGCCTTTGGATTGCTGACTTAAGTTGCATGTGAAAATTTGGATGAACAATTTAAATTACCTGAAAAACAAATACTATGTTTTTCATAAACGTAGTATGATTGTGCAACAGTGATAAGTTTAAGTGTGATTATTATTTCTTAAATTTTTGAACTGAACTTTCTCACTGCTTTTCTCTCATCCATGAAGAAAGAGCAGTGTCAATTTATGATTGACCTCCTTAGGGAAACCTTGGCTTAAAAGCAAGGGAAGTTTTCTCCAGTAATATTGAGACATGAGAGCTGAAGCTGAAGCATTTCAGTACATGTCCAAGAGGCCTTCTTGAAGTTTGTGAAGTTTAAACAGAGTTACAGCAATATAAATCAGAGCAGAAAAATGTTTCACTTAAAAAATATGTAATTAATTTGTAAGTAGCTTTATTAGAGAACATTAGTGTTGGGTTTTGTTTCTTGAGTTGCTGTCTACAAATCAGCACCAGTGCAGACTGCTGAGAGGTGAGGTAGTTAGGAACACCACAAGGTAAGTTACCAACCAGGTGCGAACAGCTCTTCTGGCTACCCTTAAAGAAATACCTAAAGTAAATTAGACTTCTTTCTTCTGACACAGTGGGGTAGTTCAGTTTTCCCTGTGGACGCCTTCCTTCCTGTATGTGAGCAATATTAAACATCCTTAAGCAACCTAAAGTAATAGAAGTAGTCACAAACTGGTTTTTGTGTTTGTGTCTTAAATAGCTTTAGATGAGGTTGTTTCTGGAGCTCCGGGATCTTGAACAAAAGTGTTTTGCCAGCTACATCTGCTATAAACTCCTCATCATATGTGCCCTTTAATGATACCAAACCAAAGCAGAAGCAAAACCCAAACCTTGCTTTTCTGGGCAGGATGGGAATGGTTCTGGGTTTTGGAAAAAGAGGTTTATAGCTGTAAAGTAGGAATATAATGTGTTGTGGACAACCAGAAGTAACCTAATAAACAACTTGTGTGGTGTAAACATCTGCTTATGCTGTGGCATGAAAGGGAGCTGTTTGTAAACTAACTTCACAGGAAATACGCAAAGCCAGGGTTAAATATACTGATGCGTGGTTTTTCGTATCTGCATCATCACTACTTCAGTCTTATTTCTGCTGGCAGCATTCATAAATTTCTTTCCTTTAGCGTGTTCCCAAGTACTTGAAAGACACTGAATAAAATGTCATTGCTGCCTTCTGTTTCCTTTACCTGTACTTTGCATCCAGTTCTTATCTTACAGCTCCGTTGTAGAAACTTGCTGAGACAGAGACGGTCTTTGCCAGGTGATTGCAGCGCTTCACTGGTTGGCTGGGACTGCAGACATTAAGACAGCACAAATGTACAGCCATAGCTTTGGGTTTGTTTTAAGGTCAGCTCCGTGTTTGGACAGCACAGAAGGCTGAGTTACACTGCAGTAATAAATGAGCTGTCTATAAATGTACAGTGAGCCTTTCTTAAGCTGTGGGTGGGAGAGAAGCAGCAGGGAGGGCTGCTGCTCTTCCAGGGAGCCACAGAATTGCCGAAAAGCCTGGCTGCTGTTGCTCTTGTCCTCCCTTTTCTGGCAGCAGGGTGTAAATCATTCGACCATGCTGTCTGCAACCTCCTACCCACTTGCTGAATGTGAATGAATATAGATAAAAGGATGGAAGTTAATCTTCTGTTCCAGAAAGCTTTATTCTTTTGGGAGCAGGGAGGCAAGGGGAAGTTGTAATTTAAATAGGGAGTGTGGCATTTAGGAGTGCTGATGGTGGGCAGGGGACTCCAGGATTGAAACATCGTTCCTGTGACTGCACTGAGGCTGGAGCAGGAGGTTGTATCCCTGCCTGAGGGGATGTATGGAGCCCTTCTGGGATTCAGGAAGTAACACAGGAGACGTCTGTTCACCTCTGCCCTCCATCTTGTTGTTGCTTACTGGCAGTGGATAAGGAGCTCCGCAGAACAGAGCAGCAGCAGCAGCTCTACAAAAGTTTGTAGACTAGGCAGGAAAACTGTGAGGAAGAGGTCTGAGAGC
The DNA here is from genome assembly GCA_013397975.1 of Machaerirhynchus nigripectus. Taxonomy (NCBI): domain Eukaryota; kingdom Metazoa; phylum Chordata; class Aves; order Passeriformes; family Dicruridae; genus Machaerirhynchus; species Machaerirhynchus nigripectus. The sequence goes on along the minus strand of VZRQ01000173.1, from coordinate 94,680 downwards.
TGAGAGGCAGGGAGAGGAAGTATCGCTTATGCTGCAAAATTTCCAGTAAACATTACAATGTTTTAATGAGATTATATATGTTTTTGCAGAATGGTTGGGATTTTCTGTAAAGAAATTTCAGCCTGTGGAGGTGGTATCTTAAAGGCAAAGACATTCCTGCATTTCCAGCCAGGCCACAGTTTCTGGAATTTTCTTTGTGTATTATAACCATTTCAATTCTGGTCCACGGAAATATTTGACTACTTTTAAAGTTGTTGTATCATTGTTATTAAATATTACTTCTCAATGAATTCAAGTAATCCATGACCTTTAAGCCTGAATGCTTAACAAACCACACAGTAGTCTCTCTCTTTTCCGCTCTTACCTCTCCTGCAAATTAAGGTGTGGAGGTAGCTGCTCCTTTTCCTGGTTTCATGAGAAGAGCATTTTGCAAATAAGACACTTCTAAAAAGTTTTTCCTTGCAAACCACCCACAACTATTAAGTTCCATTTCATTGCTCTTCGTATATTAATAATAAAAGCCTCTGGGAATCATGTGGTTACTAAGGTTAAGATAAATGTGTGTTTGGGACGTGTGCAGTTTTTCTCCATTTTGCTGGGTGTGCATTTTCATTCTTTGGAAAACAGACTCTTTCAGTTTCCTTTCTTGTGTTTTAAAATAAACATTTCTCTTCTGGAATGTCTCATTTAACTTGCAAGCATATTGAGATCTCTTTTAAAAAATGTTAACGTTCATTTGCCTTACAAATTGGAGAAGGTTTATTTAACAGGGCAAGGGCCTACACCACAAGGCTCAGGCTCTTTTCCTGGGTAATTCATACATTGGAAGGCCAAATATGCCTTAATAATTCTCAATATTTTGTTTGATTATGGTTCAATAAGCTTATAGTCAGACCAACTAAACTGTGTTGTGATAATTAATTTATAGATGTCCTGATGAACTTTAATTTTTTAAAATTTATAATTACTGAACACTTTCAGCTGAAAATATTGAGATTATTGAATGGTGATGATGATGATGATTGACACCAATGATGTAGATCTAGAAATCTTTATACCACTTCATCTGCCTAGCAGCCTTGAATGATTTGACATCCTAATTACTGTTAATTATTTTCTTTTGGCTGTTTTCATTACAATAGCTTATTTCTTCTGTTTCCTATTAACTTCAGAAAGGCATTAGATGAGGGCCTCACATAATTCCTTAATGACATGTCAGTAAACTACTGATAGTATTTGTAATCCCATGATCTCCACCTGTGCTCTGAACTTGCTTCTTACCAGACTTCTGAGCAGCAATTTCGAGTGCCAGCTTCTGGGAAAAAATCTTGTAGCTGTGATTTGGCAGTGGGTGCTGGTTGATACCTGAAGATGAAGGTGGGACATGGTTTTTATCAGTGGGTTTCAACTTCAGTAAGTTAGTGTGCTGAAGTGTCTAAGTCGGGTTTCATGTGAGTTTTTGTTCCCAGTGATTTACCCATAATCATCTTTACAGATGATGGACCATTTACAGGACTTGTCTGTGTACAATCCATGAATCACAGTTTCAGTTTGAGTGCTTTTAATGCATGTCTGTCAAATTACAGTTTGGTTTAATTGACAGCCTGCCTTCCAAGGTGTCTTTTTAAGATGGAAGATTTTAGCATGGAATTCCTGCAGTTGAACACAGGAATATTATTGAACTTTGACTGTGTTTCATTAGAGAGCAAAGGCAAAAATCCATGAGAGCAGTCTATCCAGGCAGGCTGACAGTCCAATGCTGGATCAACTGGTAACTGGTTCTAAACCCCAGAGAGCTTAATAGGCACAGCATTCCTGCTAAAATGGCTCATGGGATACAAGAAGAAAGCATGCACTGGGCAAAAAGAAAGGACATAAGATCCTGGGCTGGTGGAGTAGGCATTGTAGAACATGTGCCTCCTTCCACCCCAGTCCTACAAGGGAGCTGTGGGGCAGTGCTGGAAATTGATACAGGCATCCTCTGACACTGGGACAGGGGCAGGAGGATGTGCAGAGCTTGCTTTAAAGGCTCAGGCTCTAAATCGGTGAGGGGGAACCCACAGCTGCAGGAAGCTGTTCTGCTATCTCCAGCCATGCATGCTGGTGAGGCAGTTGTCCTTGCTCAGGGCCCCAGTGAATGGATTCAGTGCAACAGAATGTTGAGGGGCCTCTCACTGACAAAGTTTTCCAGGGCAAATTCTTTAGTTCATTTCCTGAGACTAGCTGTGCTCTGACAGCTTGAAGTCCTGTGACAAGATCTCCTGACTGTTGTGTTGTTGACACTGATGTGCCCTAGAAATTTCCAGCTTTGTATACGACTGTGCCTGTGCCCATGTCTACATGGGTACAACTGTTCAAAGGCAGCCTAAACCAAAGAAAGCATGTGTTTTCGAGGTGCAAGGCATAGTGTTAGGACTCAGGAATTCCTCACTGCTAATTTTGGCTGACACCTAACACCCCCTGTGGCTTTCCATGCATGTGGATGAAGCCAAGGAGACCGACTAGGGGTCACTCTTCCAGGCCTTAGTAGCTGCAAATGGGACAGCATTTAAACATCTATAATATAGGTGAGGAAGTTGATTATTGAAAATCTGTCCCTCAGGAATAGCTACATAGAAAAAAATACTTTTTTTTTTTAATCCCCTTCTATGGGTAAAATTTAAGTTAATACTGTTAACTTTAACTTAACTTATTTACAGACCCCTAACTGTGGAAACTGTGGAAAGTGCGGGGAGATGTCTGTCATGATCGCCTTACTCTGCAATGTTAAACAGTGGAAATAAAACTTACATGTGCTTCTCTATTTTTAGTCTTTCCTCATACCATGTTCTCACGAGTGCTCCCGCCATCAATCTTTGCCCTTTCCACATGCAGTCAGTCAGCAGAGTATCGTCTTACTGTGTCATGCTTTATTGCCGCTACCCGTGGGCTGCGTGTGAGCCAGCTGCACGTGTAGATTGGCACTTCTGAGGAAGCTGGCTGGAAGCACAGGTGAGCTCGGTATGGATCCTCCACCATACGCCCAGCGCCTGGGCAGAGGACTGGCGAGGTGGCCTCCTGCCAGCTCGGAGACTCTGCTCTTGTGCAGGGATATCGGAGAGGAAAGAAATCAATCACAAACTACATCTAGTGACAGACTGTGGGTTACTTTGGCTGCTCCCGTTTGGAGGGTGGCTGGCTGTCAGTGCCAGGAGGTCTTCTCCATGTCCTTTTCCCTTGATGGCAGAATGAGTGCTCTCCAGCCGTGTCCTTTGACATGTAGGCATGTCCTCTGAAGCCCACCTGCCAGGCCTGACACACCCATTTCCCACAAGGGCAGAGCTTTGCTGCTGCTGACAAGTGGCAGTCTTACATGCAAGGTGCCAAGGGATATAAAGCAAATGGAAAAGCAGGGAAGGGAGCACATGGAGTGCAGGAGCTTTCTGCTCCCACTGCGGAAGGGAGCAGAGGAGGCTGTGTCTCCAAGTCTGTGTTGTTCTCAGAAAGACCCTGGCTTAGGCTGTTGGTCAGTGGCAGGACTGTGCCATGCCTTACCATGCATAGCCCCAGGTAGGTGCTGGGCTTTCAGACCTGTCAATGCCTTTGGCCTATGTGAGGGTCTTCCAGCTTCAGATGTTTTTTAAAAAAAAAAAAACAGCAAATACCAGTAAAAGCAGAAAGATGTGCTCACAGAAATTTTCTTCTTTATTTAAGTTTCTGGGTTTGTATGTAGTGAATCTCTATGGTGGACAGTGCAAGCAGTTTTTTTAGGTTTCAGTCAGCCCTAGGACTCACAGCCAAAGGAACCAGAGCAAGAAAGCAAAGTATGCTTAGTTTACAAACACACATTGCCTTTGCAGAGCACAGCAGTACTTTAAATAATTGAAAAGAGCTGCAATGAGCTGCCCTGACCAAAATTTGTCATCCTTGGCCACCTGTTGTATGGATAGCATGCTATTTTTTGAGCCACAAGGCATTCAGAGTATGCTGCTATACATGCTGGATAAATTAATAAATAAAATAAATAATGGGGAAAAAAGAATTGGAAAAAAAATCAGGCAAAAGGTGAATTGGTACATATTATAGTTACCGGTATAATTAGCAGAATAAGAAGTGGCAAGCATTTTATAGTGCCTATACTATTGTACATCTGTTGCCCAACTTTCTTTGTTTGCAAGTGTGTGGCTAGTTTGGCAGCATGGCCCTAGCTAGCAGGCTACAAGTAGGATCCATTTTGGGGCATGTTTTCCTTCTGGCCTGCAGCCTTTTCCTCCAAGTGGCATGGAAGTAGTGCTTAGGTGGCCAGGGCTGCTGAGCTGTTTCAGTGGTTCCTCTTCTGCACAGCCGTCTGATTTTGGCCAAACACATCTTTGTTGTGTAGAGGAGAGTTGGGCAAAAAAATGTCCATGAGTATGGTATAGTACCTAGGAGTAAAAACTGCTTTACTAGTAGGACAGATCCAGGGGGTATCAGAAAACTGAGGGTCTGAGTGTTTCTTATGGCACTGCCTGCATCATGTCCTGCTTCATTTAATATTACCTATCCCTCCTTTGTCTGCAACACTTCTAGAAGCCATTGAAGTTTTGATAAGTACCTGGTTTTAAATATTTTTAAGTCAGAGACTGAGGTTTTGTGATGTAAGTCCTCAGCTCTTGAACCCAGATTGTGTTGCTGAAATCAGAGACATAGAGCAGCTTTGCTTTCTCCTGCAGCTTGTTTAGGTGTTGAAAGGCAAAGTTTCCTAGTGGGTAGAATTATTTTTTCTTCTTTTTTGGTATTGATATTTAATCAAATTTTCAGTCTTGTGTGCCTGCCTCTTGGCAAAGGTACCTGTGCAACTACACTGCTCTTTTAACCATTTTGCTTATCTTTTATATGCACACTTCTGCCCTGTAAAGGGATTGCTAAGAACTTACATAGTATATATGGTTCTTGCAGAACAGGATAAAAATTGATTCTTGTTTAACAAGGCTTATACCCATTTTTTAGAATTACTATGTTAATATTAGCATTAACATTGCCCCTTTTAATGTGTAATTATCACATTGCCACAGTGGTGGCTGATTTATACTATGGGCTGAACAACAATAGAATAGATTATGTTTTTATAGTGTGTGTCTGTGTTTAAAGGAAAACCTGGGTGGCTAAATGAAAATGTCCCACTAATTTGCATTTGGTTTCTAAAGTTTGGTCATGGAAAACATTAATCAATATGTGAAAATAATTTTGCTCATTTTGTGCTTTCCTTGACAGTTTTCTCTCATTTCTAATTCATATAATAATTATTTTTTTTAGCCTCTGAGCTTAGTGTTTTCATCATTTTATTCCTCTAGAGATTTTTTTTTTTTTTAATGATTGTGGAGGAGACAGTAGTCAGGATATCCAGCTTCTAGCAGACATTCTTTCAAATGGATTTGGCATGATGAAAGACTAATGGGGAGAATGTCAAACCCAGCAAGGAAGGCAGGACAGTCTGGCACAACTCTCCTAGTTTTTGGAGAGTTTCAATGAAAACGGAGGAGAAAATTGTGCAATACCATGAGACCAAACCATGGTCCATCAATAAATCTAAGGAGACTGACATTTGTCAGGGGTTTTTTTCTCCTATAAAGTAAGCTAAATGTTTATGCCATAACTGCAGAGAAGCAATAAAAGGCAAAGGTTATAAACAAATCATTCTGTGCCGACAGAGGGTTCATGGATGCTGACAAGAAAAAAAATAAAGTGAATAAGGTCAGTACTCTGTTCTGATAAATTTCATTGATTTCTGCACCATGTCATTACATTTGCAGGCTGCCCTGTTATCTTTTAGCTCCAAACCTTTCATTATGGCTCCAGATGATAACAGCTGTTGATACACAGCAGTGACTACCATGGGGGTAAAGTACTATTTACTAAGAAATAATTAGGAAAACCCCCACGTGTGGGTAGCTTTGATCTGCCTGTGGTGTTGTCCTTGCAGAGGACGTTGTATGCCAGTGCTGCATCTGTTTCCTGGATGAGTTCATGACGCCTTTATGAGAGCACACGTGCACTATAAAGCAGTGTAATCAGACAGGTCCCACTGGCTGAGTCGGTGCAAGCAGTGTGCTGCTGTGCTGGGCCTGGTCTTCATGACACCACTGTGTTAAGATTGTCCAGCATCCACCTTTTTCACAAAAACACGGCACTTTTTGTTGCTGTGACTACCCTACTGTCAGTGCCACACCGGGCAGTTTGTCTTTACCACAGGTATCTGCTTACACCAGTAACAGCAACCTAAACATGTCTGTAGTCTCAAGTCAGCAATATTGACAAAGATAGAAAAGCTAAACTAGGAAAGCAGTCCCCAGTTTGTGTCATTTCCTAGGAGTATGAGGTGAGGTATATGGTAGCTCTGAATCCCAAGTGTTTTGAGCAAATAACCATCCCCCCTTACCCTAGGTAAGCACAAATCAACCCAGTAGTTTCTGGTTTGTTTCTGATCTGAGACTGGATGAAGAAGGGGGCCTGAAGCACAGTCTGAAGGAACTTCTGGCGAAAGAGAGCACAGACTGTGGGTGTGTGGTGTATATAAGCTGATAACTGGCATATGTTACAGGAGTACAGGAAAACTGCCAAAGCACCTGCCGGCTGCTGCTTGGCAGCAACATTAGAAAGGTACCTGGTTCCCTCTTTCTTACTTATAATTGGTGAAAGACTGAGAAGAGTATGTATATGTGGAGGGAAATCGGGGTAAGAGGACAAAAGGAGCGAAAACCAGGTCATGCATTTAACACTGTCTACAATACTGGAAATAACTCTGGACTGTTTGTTATTTTGACGAAACCCAAGCTCCAGCTATGATGAGATGAATTAATTGGAAAGGAGCTCCTCTTTATTCATTAAATGTGCTGTATGGAGTTACTTACTGTAAGATTTCCATTCCTCTGCAGCCCAACCTTGTCATATCAGCTCAGGGTGCTGCAGTGTCCCTGCAGTGCTAAAAACGTTTTCAAAGGATCACAATTCCACTGGAGCTTTTCTGTTCTTTGCTGATATCTTTCATATGATGAAGATATCTATTTGTGGTCAGAAAAGGTTATTTGTTTAATAGTATTACTGGAGTAGCCCTGAATATATCACCTACTTCTGCCTTTGACCTAGTGTACTGCTTGCTGCAGTCCTGTCTGCCTCACCATCCTGAACCTTTTTACTCTTCTGGAGCTTCTGAGTATAAATAAAAGGCTGAAGACAAGTTCAGGGAGCGTGTTGATGTGGTTCCAAAGACTTCCTGCACAAACATATTTCGAGGATAGGTGTGGGCTCTGAGGCTGCTGTCAGCGAGCAGAGTAAGGTTGGATGCTGTCACACGAGAGATGACATGGCTCTCCAGGGACCTGCCTACTGCCACTCGTTGCTCTTCTTAAAGACACTGAGGTTACCTTGGAACAGACTTATTTGCTTTCCCCTGGCAAAAAATACTGAGTTTTGGGGGTGATGAGGGGTAACTTTAACTGGAGGTGATATCAGAGTGTGGATTGTTGATAAGGGGAAGGGACAGGAAATTCTGCTGATACCTAAACCTGAATCTTGGTTACACCTCTGACTTTGCTGACACTATTGCTGTTGGACAGCAGGATACAGGCATGGAGGCTTAAACACTGTAATTCTTAACCTTCCTTATGAGGACATCTAGAAACCAGAAGTCATATCCTTGGTTGAGTCAAACCCTTTGTCTTCACAGAATTTACACAGAGAATAAATCTTGGCCAGTGTATGTGTTCCATAATACCTTTTTCTTTACGGCTCTGGAACACAGTTATATCTTAGAAGTTTTCATGGCTTTGTTGGCATTTTGCAGGGTTTCTTTCTTGCAGCACCCTGGAATGCTGTGTTGCTTTTGGGAGGTTGCCACACCACATTGTCTAGCCACAAGCTAAAGGATTTTATTTATTTTTATTTCACATTGTTTCAGCTGTTTTCACTTTTATTTCCATACTCCAGCAGAATTTCTTCATGAATGTGGCAGCACATCAGGTTTCTTGTTTTATGAGTTGGAGTTAGCGAAATAGCCTGCTGGATTTGTTTGCCCGTATGTGAGAACTTTAATACTGTAGCAGCAACAGAATGAAAGGTGACATTGAGCTCTTATCAAAGTGAGGGAAGAAGTGGGAAAGTTGTTCTCCCAGAACACTGCTGATCTGAGCTTTTTCTAGCTATCATGTTCTTTTTCAAATAAAGTCCCTGGATGAGACTATCAGTCTTGTAAGTGCAAAAAGAAATCTTTGCTAGAGTATATAGCAATGTAATTTGCAGTGTAACTCTATGTGTGGTAAATTGCATGGACATAGATACATTGAGATCTGTCTTCTACATACTCTGCATTCTTTCGTAACCATGATTTTTTTGAAAGTAATTTATTCGGTGGTTGCTTTTCTGAGCCTGTGTTGCTTGTGTGCTTTCTGTTCTTCATTATATAGCTTTTCTGTTACTAAGACTGCATTAAATGACATTCTTCATCTCTTTTACATTTGTTTTTGTCTTTGAGCCAGCCAAATGATCAATTAAACTGTCACTGTGAATGAAATCTGAAAACATTTGTTTATCAGTAGCAAGAGAAACGTTGGCTGTCCTGTCTAAGAGGTATAACTTAGCTTTCAGTCTTTTGTTATTTTCTTGGTTTCAGGGAACAGATAAGTACTGTTACCGTTCATAATAGAGTGACTGTTCACAGAGGGGCTGCTGAAGGCTTTATTGTAATAATAAGGTGAAACTGATATGAAGAGACTCATCTTGTACAATAAAACATAGCTCTGTTTACTGATCTAGAAAAGGAAGAAATGTCTGAAGACCTCCCTCTCGTTTCTCTTGTAGGATTACCTTGACTGTATCACTGATCAGACCAAGCTCTCCCTGGGAACAGAGGAGCGATCGGCCCTGTTTGGAAACATACGGGATATCTACCATTTCAACAGGTAAGTTCATATTTAACTAAATGAAAACAGTTCAATAGCCTGTGTTAACAAGAGGGAGCAAACCAGCCAAGTACAGTTTTATCACTTTAAAATGGCCGAGATCTATAAATTGAGAAATGGTCTAATTTTATTTCTAAGCAAAGTTGGTTTGCTGAGACCAGATTTCTTTTTGGCTGTTTATTTGATGAATCAAGTGCGGTCTCCATTTACTTTTTTTGCTTTTATGCTGGGTATTTGCATGAATGTAAGCCTAACCTGCTCTGTCCTTAACTGAGCATAATGCTAGACCACTGTAAAAGAAATTCTTGCCTTAATGAAGAGATGTTTTATCCCTACTATATTGGCTCCTTTTATGTACCTATGTATATCACCCAGATCTGGCTTTTGTAGTGTTTTAAGCTACTAGGTACTCCCTGAATTAATTTCTCTAAACTGTATTCAAGTACCTTTCCTTCACTGAAGTTTTCTGTTCAGTATATTTCCAGCCTTCTCTAAAACTCTGCATGGGATTCTAGTGTATATTGGGAGCCTGAAGTAAAATTTCTTGCTTACATACCTCGTACTTCATTGTGCGGGATCTCAGTATCTGCAGTTTTAAGAGCATGCTGCTGTTATTTTTGTCTGAATCCTCTGTTACTATAAAAATTATTAACTTACTCAGCATTTAAGGAAAACCTGAATATTCAACCGACGCAGGAAATATATTGACATAAAATTCCCACATCTTTTATATCCCAATACTCCTGTAAAACTCCCTTAGCTTTGCTACAGTTGACAAAACATCTCCCAAACTACTGTGTTCTTTGAGGAACAACAGATAATTTAATTAAATCAAAAGAGGATTCTGAAGTGGAGCACTTGTGTCAAAGATCATCTTCAGTGTTTTTCCATCATCATGGGAAGTTACTTTTAAGGGCTTTAACTGCCGGGGTTGCTGTTCAGTGTCAAAGGAAAGAGTGAGAATGGATCTATTCAGAATTTACGGACAAAGATGAAATCTAAAGTCTTTTCCTGAAGCTTAAAATAGCTACTGCAGGGTAATGGAAATATGCTTAACTAGAAAGCTGCTGTGTCCTGCTTCAGCTGCAACAACTGACTTTACTCAATGTTTAACAGCTGGAAAATACATAGTGGGAGCATGCTAAAATAGGCTCATGGGCTGTTTTAGAGCCATGAGATAATGATTGTGAGCTTAGATTCCCAGTGGTCACAGAATGGAAAAACACGGTCCTGGCCATTATATTTTCTGATCCTTCAAAAGCTAGAAAAATGACAGACTTGATAGCTAGGATGCATTTATGTCAGCTTCATTGCAAATATTACCTACTAAAAATACTTTCCAGTATGATCAGTTTTAATACAGAATTACTGAGCTGTGCAAAAAAAAAAAAAAAATTGCAGCAGTTAAAAAGGAAAAAAAAGCAGTTTCGGGCAATTTTAGAGATAGATATGTTAGATATGGTTAAAACTCACTGGAAAGTTGTCCAAAGCCTCTAGGAAATTAATAATCTATTTCAGGCCTTCAGATACAAATTTCTGCTTGGAAATTATGAGTTCTTAAAACTGAACATTCACTGTAGATCCCAGTATAGCTTCAAGGATTAAGTTTACTCCTGTGTGAAATTTGGCATGTAGCTTCTGGGTCCTAAACATACTCTGGAGCCTTTTTATTTATTCTTAGCTTCAGAAAAAGGTCCACTTGGCAGTTCTATATTAGTAGTTTCATATGTTTTTTGTGAGCATGATTTTGTACATTCAGAATTACTGTGTTTTTCTCAACTTTGAATTTGACTGTTAATCAGTAATCAAAGGTTTCAGTCTTGGGTTTTTTTCAGATTTGCAGATCTGAGAAATTTTATTTCAGTAAATGAGATTTTCTCTCAGCTACACTACCTAGGATTTTCAGGTAGAGTGTTGAATGGCAAAAGTGGTGGTCATCATGGTAACTGCTAGGCCCGTGATTATGGTCTCTTTTTGAAAAACTATTTCTTTCTAAGTTTCATGGTGGTAAGGTCTGGCTTCTTCTGAGGAGACGCCATTGTAAAACCAAAAAATCAAAGCATCCTAAAAGGCATTGTAATAAGACTTTCATTCATTTGACTTGAAAAGATAATGAATACACTGTATGAAAATTGTCAGTCTTTATGCTTCCCTTTCTCATCCCGAAGGAGTTAGCATTAGCTCCCGATGATATTCGTACAGATTCAGATTTTCCCAGCCCATAACAGCCCCAGCTGTATAGCTCAGTACCTGGTCTTAACTGGCACTGGCACCTGTGTCGTGCTTCAGTCTGAATCTTGGTAGTTATTCAGCTGAAAGAGCACGGAGTTCCTCCAGCAGTGCTCACTCATGCTCACTGCCTGGCTGGCAGGCACAAGGCAGTTGCAGAGGCCAAGAACTGTGACCAGCAGAAAACCTCTGGATATTCAGGTGGACAGGACCAACGCTTTTCTCTATTGTTTTTCCTGCCTCCTGCCAGGTTTCTAAATGTAGCCTATAATAATAGCCCTCATTTTTCATGTCAGCTTGGTGTTATAGGGATTTATTTAGGATTTTCAGGATGCCTGAGCATGACAGTTTACTGTTTTTACAGTGGCAGACTGCTCTTACCAATCCTGTTCTTACCAGCCAGATGAGACAGAAGAGAATGCAGTATAGGTAACAAACTCTTTCAAAAACAGCCCTTACACAATGGGCTTGTGCTGAACACAGAAACCACTAGTCTATTTACCACATAAACATGGACTCATTGCATGAATATATAAAATCTTTAAGTGTTCCTTTTCTGTATCGTGAAGGAGAAATGATGTGGTTTTATTGGAGGCCAGTAGGAATAAAATGACAGTCCAGGTGCTACATACTCTAAGCCATTAGGAAAAGTCTGACTGCCAGACAGCAGGAATCCTCTGAGCCTGTTTGACATGCTTGATGTTATTTCCAAAACTCCTGTGTGAGACACAGTCAGTCAGTATAACTAATGGCTGTGGTGGTCACCATTGCTACAGCTTGCTTCTTTTGCTGATGTAAACGAGATTCATGAGTGTGGGGTATTAAGCAAGGGTCATATTTTTATTCCCATTTTGATGAAGGGAGAAATTGAGGTATAGAGGTTAAATTGTCACTGCACAAAGTGACTTAGTGACCACTGAACCTAGGGTCTTTGCCTGTCTTTGTTCCTTGTGTCTGCTTGCTGATTTCTCCCTTTCCTTCCTCCAGTAATTAGAGAGGCAATGCACAAGTCAGGAAACTCTTCTGGTTTACTGTTTTTTGTACATGCAGAGGGAAATTGTGTCTGCTTACAGGGGAAGAGGGTAGTTCCCTAGATACAGGCATAGGAACTCTTAGGCAAAATTTTTTCAGGGAACCAGCTGTGAATTGGGATAAAAGTAGCCCTAAATGGAAAATCATCTGTGGGAGTGTGGTGTAGGGGGGAGAAAGGGCGGCGGGAGGATGGTGAGGAGAAGAAGAAAATTCTGTTAGAGGACAAATTGGCAGAAAACTCAGTTTCTTCTCTTATTTTTCGGAGTACATCTTTCAGTAAGACTGAAAACTCTTATGATCAAGGATATACCTTTGAGGTTTTCTTCTTCTACTTGAACTCTTTGTTTCAATGAATTTGCTTTCGAGAACTGAGTCTCATTCAACAGCAAACAGGCTCCCTTATTGCTTTGCTCCTGTTCAAATGAATTAATTTTCTCTTTGGCATGTCAAAATTGTAAAATCCTCTCATGTGCTGTTTTTATGCATGTATATATATGTATATATATATATATATTCCNCTTTTAGTGTGTCTCTTTATTGAAGATAAACTGGTTAGCCTAAAAAAAGTTTTCTGGAAGGGAATATATATATATATATATATTCCCTTCTAGAAAACTTTTTTTAGGCTAACCAGTTTATCTTCAATGAAGAGACACACTAAAAGTAGACTAATTTTCCTGAGTGAGCTTCTTAACATTCTTCTTGTATGAGAAATACGTCCCCAGCTCTCACCAGTATTTTTCACAGCAGTTATCATCTCCCTTGGTCAAGTAAAGCTTGTAGAACATAAAAAGTCTTTATAGGACAGTGTACGTGCTTCAGTAGCCTTTTAAATTTTCTTAGTTATCATGCTAGTTGATACACAAGCTACACAACTGTCCGACTGCACCACTATGATTGTTGTAGAAGAGGCAGTCACAGAGTCATAAATAGTTTGGGTTGGAAGGCACCTTTAAAAGTCATCCAGAGTCCAGCCTCCTTGCAATGAGCAGGAACATCTTCAATTAGATCAGGTTACTCAGAGCCGCATCCAACCTGCCCTTAAATGTTTCTAGGGATGGGACATCTCCCTGAAGGAAGGGGCTCAGCTTTGCTTAGCAGAACAGCCAATCCATGGTCATCCTGAGAACTTGAATTTTGAAATAGTGGGAATACCATTTCCTTATAGTTCTCCTCTGCCTGCAAATAAAAAACCCCAGCTGCTGGGGGGAAGAGGGGCATCAAAGGGGTTTTTGTTCCCTTTTTAGGACTCCCTGCATCATTAAGTGCTGCCATAAATGTTGCAGCACTGTCTGGTTCTGAATATACAGGTGTGTCTATTACAAGGTGTGCCATAATTGTCTTACCTTGTCCTGTTCTTTGTTTTAGTGAACTTCTGCAAGATTTGGAAAACTGTGAAAATGATCCTGTGGCTATAGCAGATTGTTTTGTTTCCAAGGTAAGTCTGCAGCACCAGCTGCAGAGTGATATGAGAGAAATGAGATTAATTTATTAGCTTTTGAGACCTAAATCTGATAGCTTTTGTAAAGTTAACCAAGAAAAGTCAGCAAATCTATGGAAAGGGAATGAATTTCTCTTAGTAATTGATAGGGATATGCCTCTGATACGCATTTCTAAAAAATCAAGACAAAGGTGCCATTTTCTTCACTAAGTGTATCTGAACTGGTGGAACTGTTTATTGCATTAATTTTTAGGATTTGCTCTTTTTTTTGTCAGCTATTTCAGGGGTTCTCTTTGTTACTTCCATCTGTTAATGTGGGTGATCAAGTTATGCCTCGTGGGGCACTCTAGTTATGCCTTGTCAGCTTAAAAACAACTAGAGAATAAAACTTGGCTGCATTCTTAGAAAAGGTAGTAACATTAACATACAAAATGTGGCCATATTGTCTCCTGAGATTTTTTCCTGAAACCCACAACTATACCTTTAGTTTTCTTTTTAAATGGGATGGCCCAAAATCTAGCCTTAAGATTCAAATCTCATTCTCTCTGAAATGCTTTGAATTTTCTGAACATTGATTTGACATCTTGATTCTGCTGGGCAATACTGAAGCCAAAAATATGGAGTAAGGAAAATTGTTAGGCACAGGAGAAATACAGGGAAGGAGTTGACCTTCATTGTAGGAAACACAGAGAGCCAGTCAGGGAGGAGAGGAATGGCTATACTGAGTAGGAAATTACAGATGATGCTAGTTCACTGCAGACTTCACCAGAGAATATGCCTTGAATCTGTAGAGCCCAAATGTGTTTAAAAAAAATTCTCTCTCTGTGGTATTTCTGGAGGAAGAGGGATCATGTAGTTGTTTAAATTTGGATAATCTCTCTATAGGTGTGTTCGCCTTTTTATATAAAAAAAAAAAACAAACACAAAACCAAAATGAAAAAACAAACACCAAAAAACCCCCAAAGAAACCAAAAAGCCAAAGCCTGTCATGTTATATACTTTGTCCTTAACTCATTATTGCCAGTACCAAGCACTCAGTGTAGTAAGTCTAACACGCGGATTTAGGATTAACTGGGCCACCCTCTCATTGTGGTCCATTAATCTGTTTGGCACTGTTGTGACACGCCCCGGGGATTTTATAGTAAATTGGAGTGATGATACCAGCTGAGTGCTGCTGTTTCACCAGATCACTTGTTTCAGCTGAGTTTGAGAAAGTTGTAATTTATCTAGCAATTGGTGTGTTTGTAAGCATTAAGAGACCTTAGTGTTGGAACCACTACTACAGAAGTAGGATGCATTTTTGCCCCATTGCAGTGGGGTTTATGGCATGTTGTTATTGCTACAGATAGCCTGGATTGAATTGAAGGAGAGAGAGAATGGGATAAGGGCAAGTGCAAAGTCCTGCTTCTGGAACAGAGTAACCCCATGTGCATGCTGGGTCTGGCTGACTAGGAAACAGCTTAACAAAAAAGATCTGGGGTCCTGGTGGTCAAGAAGTTGTGAATAAGTCAACAGAGTGCCTGTGCAGTGAAGGCCAGTTGGGAGGCCTTCACTGTATTTACAGATAAAACAGTTTGGAGCTGGTAGATATTTCTGCTGTATTGCTTGCTTATAGCTGGGACCACTGGGACTACTCCTGCTGGGATGCAAAACAGAGATGGTGCAACTGATAATAAGAAGTCCAGGAAAAAATTGTGTTCTCATTCAAACTGGCCAACCAAAAGGGCTTGTCTGGTAGACTTTCTGGCCATGAGTTCTAAAACCCATCCGCATATCATTGCTTGTGCCTTTTGTTCCCTTGTCAAATGCTTTTAGCATTTGTATTATTGGCAGGCAACTGCCTGATGGCTCAGAAATTGCTAGAGATTGCAGTACTAACAGGCATTTTTTAGCTTCATCCAGACAAGTGCAAACACTTAAAAGCAAAATCAAACAATACCAAAATACCCCACAGTTCTGGTTTTGGCCGTGAGGATTTCATTACAGCAACTGCTGACTGTCTTAACAGACTCCAGTTGTCCATTCTTGGTTGCTTGTGTCTTCCCGGCACCGAGAAGTGGAAATAAAACTGCCTTTTTTGGCAGCATGTGCTCCTTCAATCTTACGGGACTTTGGCCATTTATTGTTTCATTGCTTCGAGTGCGTTAGATCTTCGCTGTGAGTTAAGCACGGGGATATTATCACACTGAAGTCATAGCTCACAGCCTTAGCCAATGGATGTAGCTGTGCTGGAGGTTCTTGAATGCTTCCAGTGGAACTGTGCTTAGGTTACACGAGCTCTGGATCTAGTGCCATTTTTTCACCCTGCTGTGAATACACTCTAGGTGTTGGGAATTTTAAGGTATACCCAAGTTTTCACTGGAGGTGCTGTGTTTGCTTTTTGCACTCTTACGAAGCTCCGTAACTGCAGAAAGTAAAAGTTATTTCTTTCTTAGGATTTATGTGAAATCACACAAAGTTGGTTTGCATGTATAACAGAACAGTTATGGTTAAAGTAACTCTGGAGCTCGTTGCAACTAAAATGTTTTATATTTGTGAAGACATCTGGGGAGGTAAATTTTTGAAGTTTTGGATCATTCTCTTTGAACTTGACTTTGTTATTTGGTTTTGCTCAATAAAATTTCTTGTATAGCATGTTATACTTCTCTGACACAATCACACATGACTGTGTTTCCTGTGTATAACTTCCATGCTTGTGTAGTAAAAAGCCTTGTAACTTTTAAGGGAAAGGATTATCAAAACACACTTCAGTGTACTTTGAACGAAAACACATAATTGTGGATTTGATTCTTTATCTTAACATCTTTTGTGCTGACTGCCCAAAGCAAATAGCCCCTAAAATGGCAGCTTTGATTTGTTAACAGACTTTAGCAATGTCTTTAGTCTAAACTAGCCAGTAATGTAAAACTCATTACCCAATAAAATAACGATGCAAAGCTATGACTTTATGGAAATGTAAATATTTAATAGCAACTTACAACATTGTGTTGAATCCCTCTGCTTCCAAATATTTTAATACATTAATAACTCACAGGGAGATACAAATGCAGAAAAGCACACTTATTTTAAAATCTGCTATCCGGTCATGAGCTGCTGTCTTTCTGCCTCAAGATGTGGATGTGGATGGGTATTTGTTTAACAGTGTGGGATGGCTGCTGCATGGAAGTAACCTGCCTCTGTGGGTACTGTTGTACCAGTTTAGTTTATACCAGTTCTGATCCTCCCTCTTTGTCTAGAAGAGCTGTATCAACACTAGTATGTAGAAGTTCTTGGAGGCATTTTGCTGGCAACTAATTGGAGACTGATAGAAAGGTTCCAGTGCATGCTTAGCTATGCCTTAATTATTCACACAGAAGACTGTT
Organism: Machaerirhynchus nigripectus; assembly: GCA_013397975.1. NCBI lineage: Eukaryota > Metazoa > Chordata > Aves > Passeriformes > Dicruridae > Machaerirhynchus > Machaerirhynchus nigripectus. Next base: position 77,701 of record VZRQ01000173.1, on the reverse strand, counting down.
TATAAGGGTTTTTTGCCAGTTCAGTCTTTCATTTTCATGGTAACAATGCCAGTGTTAATTAGAAGATTGACTTCAGTATTCTACACGTTTACATTTAAGTGAATTGTTTTAAAGGAGAGCTGAATTCTGGCACATCGCTCTTCTCACTCAGCACCCCAGAAATTCAGAACATATGTTTTCTGAAAGGCTCACTAACAGCTTAACCAAGGGGAAAGGGAGAATTACTTTAATCTGGCATCTCATTAGTGAAGAGGAGATCCAGGCAATTGGCTTCAGTTTGCACACTGACTCCACTCACTTTCTCAGTCTCCGTTTTCTTTTAAAGTGCCTTTTATGGCTATAAAAAAGCAGTGTGCACCAAGAGTTGAGGGAAGATCTGGAATGTATGCGGAGGAGATGTGCAGTGAATTGATTCCACTGTGAAGCACCAGTGTAACTATCCCTGGGGTCTGCTCATGCTTGGCTTTGCTCTTGAGGGTGACTTGCAATCAGTGCAGACGAACTCTCAGCTTCAGTTTCAGGTTTTTGCAGCTTCTACCACAACAGCTTTGGGCCCCCAGATTTAAACTGATCTCTGGAGAAATTCCAGTCTCTGTGCAGAGATCAGTTTTGATCTGGTCTGAAGACAGTTGATGTGAACAAAACGATTTTCAAACTGAGTAAGTTTAAGAATGTCCCAAGAAATACTGATGAGCATAGCTGGTGTTTTCATTATGTTGTGAAAGTATTTGGGAAAATATTAAATCCATCTTAGCTCTGGTTTTTGTGTTGCTCCTGTACTGAGCAGTGCAGTTTTGTCAGGATGAGGAGGAACTTCTCTTGGAAGTGGCTCTCTTGGCCACTTTCCCTGCATGTTCACGTGAATCTGGCCAATGCCTGGGCAAGGTGTATGATGTTGATTCACAAGAGATCTGCAAGTTTGAGTGCGTATCAACAATCTCATCCTGGAGGCAAAACACATGTCCTTGACTTTTCTCCTGGCACTGTGCTCGCATTGCTCAGTAGAAGTAAATGCTCTCTGATGGTTCTGTGTGGTGAAATGAGCTGTGGCTCACTGGAGCGAGTACACACGTAAGTGCAGTACGGAATTTGGTGTTATGTCTGTTCAGAAAGCAGGGATGATTGTGAAACCATTCTTAAGCTTTAGAGGTATCGAGGGCATAAGAAACTATATCTTTTTTTTTAATACAAATTTGTTCCATTAATAGCTAGACTAAAATTCTTTAAAAAACCAAAAAAAAAAAAAAACCAAACCAAAAAACCATTAATAGTAGTTCTGACCTTGTGTAAAAAAACCCAAAACCAAACCAAAGAGCGAGAGTATGAAAAGGCTCCTGGGGATTTCAGACATGCTTTTGATTTTGAGGGGAATGTGCACACAGCCTACTCTGTAACCCTGAAGTGTTTGGCCTTGTTTGTTTTACAGATAGTACTTTCATTGGTTAAAATTTCACAACAGATACTCTTTTCCTTTTTGTTTAAAAAGCAGAATAATCATGTGATATGAGCAGAATATATACATAAAAATAAATTGGTTCAAAATGTTCTTCACTCTGCTTATGAAGTAGTTCTATAAATTGTATTATTCTGTTATCATAGCCATGGGAATATCTTAAAATTTATACTAAAATCCCCTGGATGAAAACTTTGAATTAATGTATCCATATATAAAATAAATTACATTTTTTCACCATACTGAATTTCACTTTAGTGTTCTCTCTTAAGCACCCTGGCTTATTATGAGTGTTGGCTAGTTTGGTATTGATTGCCAAAGAAAATTACACAGTGTAATATCTGCAGCTCTCAGAGGTTTGTTAAATCTTCATTTTGAGTGGAGAGGGTTTGGAGCTGTGGCCTGGGCTCCAAGCATGGACATGAACTGGCTGTGACACAGGCTCACTTTCTCTGCGTGTGGACACAGGGAGTAGGTACACTGCCACAAAAACTAGCTGTGATGACAAAGTCAGTTCAAGTGTGAAAAACCAAGCTAAATTATTTAACTGTATTTGTATCAAGACTATTTTAGTTGGTTTTTTGGCTTCTAAGAGGAGAACAGTTTAATAAGCTTACAGCCCACCCGTGAGTAAATGGGGATCACAGTCCCCTGGGGAAACATTTATTAGAAGTTTGCTTGAGTTATTTTCTTCAGAACAGTGAATACTGAAATCCAGTAAGACACAGTGAAATGAATCGCAATGACTTGTACTCATGCAGAGTAACATCTTACTTTATACGGGGTCCTTATGGATCACTGCTCAGCGGAGAGATGAATGGCACGACCTGCTTTACCCCCGGGAGAGGGGGACGAGACCAGTGCTGTTGGAACTGGCAAAGGGCACTGCCTGAGATGGCTCCTTCTGGTGAATGGCTGAACGAAAAGCAACCAAACCCCAACAGTGAGAAACAAAAGCCACAGCCTGTGTCAGCCCTCTCGCCAGGGGTGGTGCTCCTCAGAGCACTGTGCCTTCTGTGAATGCAAATGTTTGGTCTTGCCATTCACCAGCAATGACCCCTGGGAGACAAGCCCCTCATGGAGCACAGCTATTGTGCTGCAGAATGCCAGAGCCCCTTCTGAAGATGCTTTGAGTGGAATTTGGGGTCTTATTAACTGCTGGAGGTTTGTGTTTTATCTGTCTAGGGTTTAGAGAGGAAAAAGTGATTGATATGGGGAACACTTTTCCATTCTGCATTGCTTTCTTAGCCTTTAGGACTCCAGTAAGCTGCAGAAATTGTGTCTTATTTGGGATAGAAGTTCATAGGTAGATGTGGACTTAGAGCACATGGGAATGTTTCTGGTAATCTGGTTTTGCATGGAATTAAATTATGATTATTAAGTAAAAATCTTAGGCCAGGGAGGAAATAAATGAAACTCAGACTTTAGCTCTGAGAGGCTCATCAGCATTAAGTCTGAGCAATTTCAGTGTGACAAGCAAGTGTGGAAACCCACCCAGATCTAGTTACAACTTGTTGGGGTAATAGCTGTCTGCTTTCACATAATTTACTTTTCAAAAAAATCATTTTTGTGGCTTCTAATTTCACGCTTAGACTGTGCTCAAATGTGAAAGTATAATCGCTTGGAAATGGCACACCAAACATGACCTGCAAAACTTATTTCTCCCAGTAAATATGCCAGGTACATGGTGTGATTCTTGGGGTTGTCCTTCGACAGTCCAGGNGGTTGTGTTAGGACTAGTGAATGATTAATTGGTCAGGACTCAAGGAGGTGTTGTCTTGACATCATCATCTTTATCTTGCACACGTTAGCTGCTCGTTTGACAAAATCTCAATATATGCCAACTTTTCCTCCCTGTGCAGAGTGAAGATTTTCACATATATACGCAGTACTGCACCAACTACCCAAGGTAGGAATTATGGGTTCCCTTTTTATCTTTGTCCCTTGGCCAGTTCATGTAATGCAAGTTACAGTCGATGCAAAAAAAAAAGAAAAAAGGTCAGCTTCTCCCCTTCCCAAGGTGGAAGGAGAGTCACAGAGTTTACTTTTTATGTACANTCAGGATATTCTACAATTCTTTGATACAGGTGTGCTTCAGCACAGAAAAAAACTTAGATAAGTGCAGCCAGCTGTTTGAAGGAGGAGGTATGTGTAGTGATGGTGTTTTGTTGGATTTTTGGTTTTTGGGTTGTTTTTTTTTTTTTTTTTTGAGATGCATAGATTTTCACAAGGTACCATGGAGGCCTTGTTGCAAAGTCACTTGTTTTATCTCTGTGTAGGTTTTCTNAAAAAAAAGCTTATCTGAAGTTTTGTTTTGTCTATTCTTCTGGTTCATTGCTTTATCCTTCTTTAGAAAATGATGGTCTTATTCTGCAATGCTGCTTGTATAACTTCCAGTAAGAGAGACTGGTTGCATGTCAAGGGGAAACATAGTTGAATGCACAAGATAAATAAGAAAAAAGCCAAACCAAACAACAGAAACAGCAGTTATCAGAATGGGAACCTGCTGCCCCTTTTTACAAGCTAAAAAGGAAACCATTCTTTACCTACAGTCTTATGGAAACAGAGTGTCTTAAAGCTGTGTATTGATGTTTTCAGGTCTGTGGCTGTGCTGACAGAGTGCATGAGGAACAAGGCACTGGCCAAGTTCTTCAGAGAGCGGCAAGAAGCACTGCAGCATTCTCTGCCCCTGGGCTCTTACCTCTTGAAACCTGTCCAACGCATCCTCAAGTACCACCTGCTTTTGCACGTAAGAAATGTATTTAATTTAGGGCTGCTGCCTGTCAGAGTTCCTGCCTCTGGTACAAGGCCTGGTGGTTAGAACGGTTCTGGTTTTCCTTAAATGCTCTTCCTTTTGTGGGTATTTGATTTCTACATGTGGAGACTTTCTGTCTTTGTCACTTCATGCCATATGCATCTATTCGGAGTGGGGAATTTATGGTAATTATTTTAGACACATTGAATCAGTCTTTGCATCCAAATAATTAGCACTTCTTTTGAAAACTGGTCTGTAATTCTGAAGTTGTTTGGAAAATTCTTGTCATGATTAAGCACTTTAGTACACAAATTTATTGTTCCAATGAAGAACAGTGTTTTTCCACATGTTGCAATGCTGGGGGTGGTTGAAAGGAGGACTAAATACATATAAACACTCTGACTGCTAAGAATTTTGTGGAGAGGAATGATGGAGGAAGTGGGAACTCTTTCCATATTCAGTGACTCGAGTTAAGCAAGTTTCGGAAATTCATGCTTTATTGTTAACATTTTCCACATATGTTTCCTATTAGAGAGTCATGTTCTAGTGAAGTGTAAAGACACTGATCCTTATTTAAAATGCCTGGTGCTTTTCTACTCTCCAACTGTAAAGTAATGCCTAGTGTAATTCCATCAGGGTTTTGTAAGTCTGTGGATATGTTCTGTGCTGTAGGAGAGCCATTAAATGCTGTCTGAAAAGCCTCCTGTCAGTGTGCTGTGCTCTCTTTTTGTGCCTCTCTGCTCACACTGGCTGCTGCGAGTGTACTTGCTGCTAAACTGCCCCCAAAGGCTTGACTTTGTTCATCATCTTGCATTACTCAAATTGATAGCAACCTCATCATTGCATCAGTAGTAAAGGCAGGAATGTTGCCTTTGAGTGACTGTGATGCAAAGCCAAAACAGTACAGATAAAACCATAGTACTGCGTTTGGCTGGGAAAGTTCACTTAGGAATAAGGGGACTTTGGTCTTTTCTCTTTGTTGTAGGAAATAGAAAACCACCTTGACAAGGACACTGAGGGCTATGATGTGGTGCTGGATGCCATAGATACCATGCAGAGAGTGGCATGGCATATAAATGACATGAAGAGGAAACACGAACACGCCATCAGGCTCCAGGTGAGTTCCCAGAGAGATTTTATGGGTGTTTGTGAGCTGGTTTTGCCAATATATATGCAATTAACATTTTTTAGTTTATCTTTTCTTTTAATCTTTGTCAGTCATAATTTAGACTCCTGTTGAGCATGCCTGTGGCTGTTTGATCTTGGAAACCATGGTCATAACTGCTGCAGGAAAATCTCAGACATCTCTAACCTACAAGCAGCATCCTGTAAAGCATTTATTTTGCAGTAATATGGAACTTAAGATAACTCTTCTTTCTTCCTTTCCCTCAATTGTACAGCACTGCTGTACAACCCTAGGGCATGGCTTTGTTCAGAAATCCTGTGGTTTCCGATTTCTTCCCTTTGTGCTGATTAATTTTGTTTTGAGGCATTTCTTTTGCTGATTCTTGTTTAAGTGCTTTCCTCTCGGGTTTTAGAAGACTCATTATCAGTTGCTTTGTGAAAAGCATAAACCTAGAAACATGAAACTCAGAAAAGCTCTAACTTTGCTTCAAATGAATATTTTTTGCAGAGAAGAAACAAAAGCTACACCCTGAGTCAATTTTGGCATCAAGAGCAAGCTCTTTTGTAGAGTTTTTGCTCCCATTCTGTTTCCAGGTCCCCAGTGAATCACACTTTTACGTTACATTTTCAGTATTTATATTGCTTTAAGAAAATTGGGGGGATTTTTTAGTGTATAAAAGGGAGCAATAAGCTTATCCCATTTCAGAAATCTATGCCATGAAATTCTTTGCCCATTTTTTTTTTCTTTTTAACATAAATTTATTCACCCTTTTTGTGGTTTTGTTCTTTTTTCTGTTTTGGGGTTTTTAAAATTATTGTTTATTTTTTGTGTTGCTGTTGTTTATGTGTAAGGATAATTTGACAATGTCTTGCCTGCAGCAGGGTAACCTTTGCCACACATAGCTGGAAATGCATGCTAATGACTTTTAACAACAGTCTGCTATAAATCTCAGTAATTGTATTTGGCAATATATAGGGGTTAAATGCTTTTGGAGAAGAAGTTTTTCTTAAATTTATTGAGCTCAGATGGCAAATATATGGGGTTGTGGAAAATGTTTATGTTTATAGTTCCCCTTTAAAAAAGCAAAACCTGTTTCTGCAGCCATAGGGATAGGCCTTCTGCGGGCTCTCACGCTGCCATGTGGTCTCTAATGCTGCAAGTACTGCAACAGCCGTTCCTGCACAAAGTGTCCCTCAACAGTGGTGGACTTGATCCCTGTGCTGTATCCTGACTTTTTAAGTTCCTGGAGAAATCTGATCCAATGAAACTTTTAATTTTTTTTTTAAACAGCTGTCTGTATAGTCCAAAATGGGTTGCTTTGGGGTTTTACTCCTGTGAATGCTTTAGCCTGCATTGGTGCTTCAAATGGAATGGGATGTTCTCCAGATGAAAGCTGTATTAAAGTCTCATGTCCTAGAGGGGCCAGCTTAGGATGAGGCAATCTGTCCCTGCTTTGCTAATGCTGCCAGGTTTAAAGTCTGATGGATGGTTTTAAAGAGTTCCCTAGCTAAAGCTTTAGCCTGATTTTTACAATTTGATGTTCCATGCTTAAGTCCTATGTCATTGCCATTGACAGAAAACACATGAAATTTAAGGAAGCATAACAGTCATAGCTAAGTGACACAGCCTTGTGAAGGTGTTCTTAGATGTTTCTTCAACCTTTTTTTTTGTTAAGTAATAAATAAAGTGAGAAATATCTGTGGTATCTACACAAGTCATTAATATACAAGCAAATATTGAGATGTTCAGTTGCCAGAATCACTTGTCCTTTAGTTTTCTGAGAATCATCTCTTCAAACACCTCATGGAAGTGTCTTCTGTGATGGGCCTATGGACCATGGCATTATAATTCATTCAGTGGGAGACCACACAACTTCAGGATAGCCAGGGTGAGAGGGAAGTGTTAAGAGGGATTGGTTGGGGACATAGAGGAGAGCACGAGAGAGATTGATGACTGAATTACAAAAGATTTTCCATCTCTGGAAGCAAGGGGAGCAGAGGTTGTGCTCTTCATTACAGGCTGCCCCAGGGAGGTCATGGTGCTTTGCTGGGTCCATGCAGAGGCAGTAACCAGGACTCAGGGCACGTTTTAGTCTGGGCTTTGCAGTGAGCCTCCAAGGACCTGGCTGCAGTGTTACACATAACCTGCCAACCTCAGTATTGGTGTCTGGTGACTTTCCAGTATTGGAGGCTAAACATTGTATAGGAGAGTGGGAATGGCCTCAGCAGATCATTTGGGTCTTTTGTTTCAACAAAATCTCTGAAATTATTTTGGTTGTTGTTTTTTGATCTGTTGCAGGAGATACAGAGTTTGCTCACTAACTGGAAAGGGCCAGACCTCACGAGTTACGGGGAGCTGGTGTTAGAAGGAACGTTCCGCATTCAGCGAGCCAAAAACGAGCGCACGTTGTTCCTCTTCGACAAGATGCTGCTAATTACAAAAAAGAGAGATGAAATGTTTGCATACAAAGCTCACATACTGGTATGTGACAGAGCAGGTGATAATGTGCTGTCTGCAGGTCTCCCTAAAACTCCCCCGTGATTCACACTGTTTCCTCTCTTGGTTGCAGTGTGGAAACCTGATGCTTGTTGAAGTAATACCAAAGGAACCACTTAGCTTTAGTGTCTTCCACTACAAAAATCCTAAGATGCAACATACTGTCCAGGTATGAACAGAAACCTCCCTGCCCACTGGGTAACCTGGCTGATGTCCATATGCTGTTTATGACTCTGCAGAGTGCAGGAATGCATTTTTCTCATGGTGCCCAATTTTTTTTATCAGGCAAAGTCACAGCAAGACAAGCGCCTTTGGATTCTTCACTTGAAGAGGTTAATTCTAGAAAATCATCCTGCTAAAATTCCTGCCAAGGTAAAAAAAAACCCAAAACCAACCAATCAACCACACAAAAAACCCCAACAAAATCACAAGACACTTCCTTCCTGTGTACTAACTTAAAACAATCTTGTTAGCTGCAAGATACATGCAATATACAGAGAGTTTAGACTCCAGGATGTTAATTAACATGTTTTTTTCCTTATATCTTTAAAAGTTCCTCAGAATTAATGGGAAAGTTCCACTATAATTACCTGCAGGGCTTGGTATGGGAGTAGAAGAATTTAACTGGGTTAGCAGCATTTGCCTGCCAAGACATAAGTAATGGAGGTTAGAAATCTTGACTCTAGGAGGACATCTTAGCTTGATGCTGTCTGTCTGCAGAGCACTGAGATGCACTAATTGCAGGACTGTAGATGTTTTTAAATTTAATCTGCCTTGGTTAGGTATCGTAGCAGTGAAGCCATTGGCAGCACTCACTTCACTGCAACTACACACGCCCATCCTGAACCCAGCATCCTTAGCTGGAACATCTGGCCCTTTTTGGCGAGATAGCTAGCAAGCTTTATGCCAGAAAAAACGAGGCACTGATATCATATTCGTAGCTATAATATCTCGGAATAAGGGAATTTCCTCCTCTTATTTATGAAATCCAGTCTTAGAGCTTCAGGTGATGCCTCCCTGTGTAACATAACAGCACCCTTCAAAGGGGGTTAACCCTAGTTAGTTCTTGCTGAGACACAGCGGACACTGACTCGTGTGGAAACAGGATTTTTTTTTCACACTGAGTTTACTCTTGGTTTTTTCAGTTTCCCTGACTGTTTTTTCACTCAGTTTTATGCTGAAATGGCTAAAAAATGTTACCTATGACTGACATGCACCGTACTGTGCTAACATGCATTTTCAACAGTGTAACAAAAAGAGACTTATGAGAGAAAAAACCCTAGCAGGTCCTATTGCTAATTCTCCTCTTATCTTTTTGTTGATTAAGTCTATTGAAGGTACAATGTTTATGCTAGTATCCATACTTACACTGTAAATACTCAATGCAGCTTATTGGGTTGTTAAAAGAAAAAGAATGACAGCATGATCCCAGGCTTTGTATCAATTTTTTTAAATTCTTATTCAGTTTTTATTTTATCTGTGGAAAAAATGTCAAACCCAAAAGTATATTCTGCTCAGAGAAACAATTTCACTTGAGAAAGGAAAATTCTAATGAAATAGATCTCTGAGGTTATCGGCACATTTTTAATTTTTTTTTTTTCTGTCAAACTGGTAATTGCTTGTTGTGAGGCTTCTGTCTGCCCGGCTTTTGGAGAATTTAATAGTAGTCCACATATGACGCCTGGTGGAAAACTACTGAACTGCACCTGTAGAAGGGCAAGCAGCCTAGATGGGATATTTCAGTTTAGATTATTTTCTTACTTAGTAGCTGATACGCTTCCTAAAACATCCGGATTTTTTTTTTCTAAAAAAGGGACAAATTTTAACCAATCAGGAGATGCTCTCTATCCTGCATCAATCTTTCTTAAACCAAATTTAGACCTTTTTTTTAATAGCTGTTCTGCAAGGAAAATTTTAAAGGAAGAAAGGTTTATAGCATTTTATACACCAACAACTTTAGAGTTAAAAATATAATACAGGAGTTAAACTATTTGGCAATGCTGCTAACCATATTTATTAGTTCCCAAATTAAACTTGTTATTTGCATACAAGCTCACTACTATCTGTAATATGCAATAAAGCTTGCCCTGCTACTAACAGTTTTAATTTCTTAATTTGTTATTTTTTCCTCTTCCAGGCCAAGCAGGCAATTCTCGAAATGGATGCCATACGTAAGTTGGCTCTTTTCCACTTTTGTTTTAAAAATTAATAAAACCATCTTCAAAATTTGGGCTTTAGCTGTTGGTTTCATCTGAGATGGAAGAAGGCCAGGCTTATGTTCCTTGAATTATGACCCTGCTGGAAGAAGCAGAATTTGATGCAGATCCTTTAGAGTTTGTTGGGAAGGCTGTGACTGAGAAACTGGCAAACAGACACGATGGTGGTGGATAAATGTTGCTGAGTTAGTCCTCTGGAGCTGGGCACAGCTACATGGGCAAAGCATTTCCCTGGCTGCCTGGGTAACAGCTACCTGCATAACAGCAGCGTGTCTTGCTTGTGCAGCTTCAGGCTCTGATGAGGTGCAACTGTATTAGTTGCAAAGGGACCATGGCACTGCCTCCAAAGGGAGCTGCCAAGGTGTGCCAAGTGCCATCCTTGTCACTCTCTTATTCCTCGTGCCTCTGCTTGCTCCACAGATCACCCAGGCTTCCACTATAGCCCTGAGGGAGAAATGAAATCGCCGTACCAGCCTAAGGAAGGCACTGCTCCTCACAGAGTAAGAAGGAAATCAGGTGAATAAACTCATTTACCCCCTAGATGACAAAAGGAAAAACAAGCAGGGTTGTTTTGGGGATGGGTTAGGCTGGGCACATGGAATTGGTTTTTAATCTGCACTCCAGACAGATTTAGCATGGCACAGTATCTCTCAGATGTGGATGAAGTATCTTATTAATCATTTGGGTTTTTTGCGATTTTTTTTTTAATCTACTGTTTGCATTTAATTTAAGGAGTATACATTTGTAATGGTGGATGCATAAAGAACAATTGGTACTCTCTAACAGATTAAAGAATGCAATGCAGGAAAGCCAGTCACATTATTTGAATCTGACATCCCCCCTCGCCGGCAGTTATCATCATCTCAGAAGTGGTTCCATCCTGATTATGATAGGCTTATTATTTCAAAACATGATTAGTATCTCTACTTAGTGTAATGTTTGCCTTATAGATAATAGAGAATTTAGAGGTGGTTATGCTGACTTTGGGCTTTTTTTCCCCTCCTAGCTCAAACATATATCCATAATTAGTCTTGAAGGCACTACCAATGTCTTTGTAGTTGGGTGACTTCATATTGCAGTCACTGTGTTCCCCTCTTTGTCTCCTTAAAGACCTTTCCAATTTGCAGTGTGTAGCATTGTGTATTGGGAATGACTTAAACAAAGCTCATGAGAATACTGATGTAATGATTTAACACAGAGCAGCATTTGTGTCTGAAAAACAGTCAGGTTCTAATAGTCAAGTTGTGTTCCTTTGTTTCTGAGGTGTTTGCACACCTTTGTTGTATTGGTGCTGCTCTTCCTGTGAAAGGAACAACACAAAATACTGATCAAAGGGCCTCCAATGTAAACTTCAGCTACTTACACTTTTAAAGCCCTTCTAAGATATTGGTACCTTATGCATATTTCTAATAGAAAACCTCTAACACCTTAGAGCAATAACAGAGGTGACCAGGTGTTTTGAAAGCAGGAATGTTAGCATGGGATAAAAATTTATGTGTGCCTTGATGTATGGAGGGCAGCTGCTATTGCATTATGAAACAAACACGTTCTCTGGTAACAGCTACAGATTTGACACTACAGCAAATACTTTTTTTGTGAGGAAATTTTGTGATAAAGAAATCAAATCTGGCTTTACTGCATGGGCTCAGAGCTTAAATTTTTATATACATGTTATAAAAAGTTGTCCAGGATGCCCACAGCTTTCTTTGGAATGCCACAGTGGATAAACATGGTGTTGTCTTTTTCAGAACCCTCATCTAGAGTCCATAAAGTTTTGAAGTCAAATGGTAAGCTACTTCATGTACTGTTTACTGACCTGGTGCTTCTGTATTTTGTAGAACAAGTAAAGACAGATTCTTTTTTCTTGTAACTGTCCCTAAATACAGTAGGGGGAGGAAGAGGAAAAAACAAAACAAAATGTTTGTGTTTAAATCTAATACCTGCTTTTCCACACTTGGGGTTTGGTTCTGTAAACATCCTAGGAACTAAACACACCGAGTCTTGGCCATTGTGAACAGTTCTTCATGTCATAGCAGTGCTGCAAAATCAGGGCCTCAAGTGGAACTCTGGTAAAGCTCATGCTGTCTCTGTTTTATCAGAGATCCTACAGTGTGTTTGCTCAATTGCTGCTGCATTCAACCCCCTTTGGGGAATTCATAATTGGGTTATTAGTGTAGTATTGAAATGGGCATAGATTGATACCAGTTTTGTTATTCATTGATGTGTGTATTCTGTTTTCAGATGTAAGTCCAGAAATGCAGAAGGTAAGCCATTTCTTATATTTCTTGTTTTAGCATATTCATATGACTTAAAACACAGGATTTACTGGAGAATTTGCATCTTCTTGGTTATGTTGACCTTAAGAATGAAAACAAACCCTTAAATGTTACTTAGCATCTCAAATAAGATTACTGGAATGAAAGCAGTAGAAATATAGCTTAGTATTTTGAGAATATTTAATAAAGAAAAAATTACTGCTCCATATATTGTTGTTGTTTATAATACAGTCCAATCAATTATTAGTGCTAGAGGATACTTTAAAATACCACCAGAATCAAGGAAGTGCTGTGCATAAAAATAGTGTTTATTCTTTGGATCATATTATCTTTGCGTTTATTAAATAAGACTGGAAAGTTTCAGCTTACTCTGATTTTTATATATATATATGTATGTATGTATATATATATATATGTATCTCCTGATATATCACCAAACAGAGCAGATGCAGCTTAAGCAGATTGAAATGAGCATTTCTAATTTTTAAATTTTCTGTAAAAATTTGTACTGAAATTCCCAGTGCAGTTTGAAAGTTTCATGTTGAATTTCAGGTCTTAAGGTTTTATTTAGGATGGAATTTAAAAAGTGTGTGCGTGTTATAAGTGGAGCACATTAGATGCTACTTCACTGTCATGCCATAACACTGAAGCTCAGGATTCAAAGGCAGTGGGGTTTTTTGCATATGTTTTTCCAGTTCTAAATGTTATGTGGAAAAGTACTAATTGTTGTACTTATTTATTTATAAATCTCATTTCAGTGCAGCTGACTCTAGGTTAAACATTGCCTGTGAATCTGATGTAAAGCAGGATCTTACTAAAATATAGAATCTCTATAAACTCCTAATCAAAATTTCATGGGTTTTTTGGTTTTTTTTAAGCGGATGGGCATTGAAGGAGCCCTATTACCTCAAGCCACCAAACTAGGATCAAGTGAAGCCCTGCTGAATTCTAGGAAAAAGGTTTCACTGGAATCCACTGGGCTAGAGAGCCAGTTTCAAGACTCTATTGAACCAGCCTACAGTAGTGATCAGGATGAGAATCTTCAGACTTCTGCTACGGAACAGATTGATGCTGATGATGAAGAAGAGTCTGAACAGGTAGGAAAAAGAGGGGAAAAAATAAAATCATTTTTTCCCAGGGAGAATGGAAGAGGGATTAAAATTATTTGTAAAACAGCCGTTAGGCAGGAATGCATTGCAAGTGTTTACAACTTTCTCTCCTAAGAAATATTTTTACTGAGGCTTCACACAACACTCACTTGCATTTTAACAGAGAAGATGTAAAAGTAGCCCCTATGCAGAGGGAGAAATTCCCACTGCTTGAACGAGATTTTACTTAGTCCTTTGCAGTCCTCCAACCTTGTTGTGACAGAAAAGTTTTACCTGTTGCACACAACTGGCTTTTCCTTGCTTCTTCAGCTGATGCCACGAAAAAACCTTTTTAGGCCACATGCAGAGACAGTGCCTTCAAAGCGAGGACTTGAGTATTAAGTGAAGATTCAGGCACTGCTGCATGTGACTGGATGTTTCTTGATCTGCAAACCTCTGACAGTAGCTATGAACATGTGAACTTGGGTATGAGAAGTTTTGAGTAGGATTTCTGAAAATTAGAGTCTTTATCTGTTACTACAGCACAGATGGTCAGTCTTTCCCACTCAGTATGATGTTTCCACACATACGTAATACCTTTGAAAGACTAAAAATCCAACTGCAAAATGTGGCTGTATTAAAGAATCTAGATTTTCAGTTTATTTGGTTTAGTTGATACTGAAGTCATATCCTTGTGTGGTTCATTTATTTCGTGAATTATCTAAAACCAGTTATTGAAATTCTTTTTGAAGCTGTGCATTCCCTTTTTGAAATCACAGTATTTGTATTATAAATATTTGACAAAATAGTATCTTGTATCAATGCAGTGGAGTGTCTTGTAATTTTCCCTCTTGCTGACAGAAGTGAGAACAAATGAATGAGTAAGCACAAAAGAATACCACCAAAAAAATGTATTAGTGGTTACTACTAGATGTGGCAATGATACTTTTACACGTTTTCTAAGCTCTCAATCATTCTTATGGCAGTGCTCTGGCAACTCATAAACTGTTTCAGCTCCCAGTGTAGATCCCTGACCTGTTCTAGCTCATAATAATTCCCCTGATTGTAGACTATACAAGCCCTTCCCTTGTTTTTCTTTCTTTAAAATCACAGCAAAACTCACTGCAGAAATCAAAAGGGGGAAGAAAAAGACTTAATAGTCAAGCTGCTGAAAATGCTGAAAAACGGAGAAGTCTCAATCTCAATAAATGTGAAATGCAGGTATGTAATTATTTTTTTTTACTTCTATTTTGCTATGCATCGAAGATATGTCAAAGAAATCTGTTTTCCTGAGGTTGACAGGTACACCATCTTCTGTTTACATCACGTATTTATATTCATACCTGTGATGAAATACTGTTCTTTTGGGGGCTGGGAAAAACAAGTAACTAACCAAACCAATTGGCATTAACTTAAGACAAAAAGAATTCTCTTTCTCTCTCTTCCAAACTCTGGCCAGCAATCTCTAAAGCATCCTTTATGTTGGCATTAGTGAGCATGTGGCCTTGCTGTAAATTAGATCTGGATGAAAAGTTACACTAAAAAGAAAAAGAAATTTTCAGTGGCATGTGCTATAGAGAGCATAAGATTCCTTTCTGCTAGGGTTAGAGGCAAGGAAAGGGAGGAGAACAAAACTTTTGGCACAAGCTCAGAGTCAGATTAGCTTAATCCAACTGTGAAACTGCCGAGTTAGCATAAAAGGTTTAATCTAACTCCTGCCAAACAAATTTGGCTTTAATTACTCATGCATTAACATAAGCTACTGTCCTGTATTTGAAGTAAGATGTTATTAAACACCAAGAGTGAACTCTGAGCCAAGGTAAGGATTAGGAGGCAAAGTAGTCTGGCACTGCCACCTTGGCTCCCTCGCTCTCTGTTGAGAGAGAGAGCACTCACCCTGCCCATCTCCACAAGATTCCATGCTGCAGGACACACTGGTGCTATGCAGTCCTGTGAAAAGAGGGAATTGCTGTATTATTACAGGGATATGCTAATGTTACCTGCAAATTTCAAATCTCCACAGAACTCCAAGGACCCTTCAGATGAAGAGTCCACCCAGCTGAATGCTGATCTTCCATTTTCCTGCACGGCTAGACAGCCACAGTCTCCCAGACAATTCAGCACACCCCAGAGCAACTCTCTGATCATGAATATCCTGGGGGGAAGTACCTCCGTCAGAAACATCTGGACAGACCATCAGATCAGGCAGGCATTGTTTCCCAGCCGGCGCCCACCTTATGAGAATGAAGATGATGAAGACGATTATCAGATGTTTGTGCCATCAGCGTCTACATCCAACACAAGCTCAGCTCCTGGTGGAGAAAGGAGGGGTTCTTCTGGGCGCCCATGCAGCTGGCACTTGGGGCAAGTGCATCAAAACGAGACTCCCAGTCCCACTCGTCACAAAATTGTTAGACGGGCCAGTAGTGCTGGTGAAAGCAACACGTGTCCAGCCAGCGCCAGGTATAAAACAGGGGAGCGTGGTTCTCGAAGGGAAGTGAAGATAGCAGAGGGGAGCAGTAGGAATGCATATCCCGAATCTTCAGAGGAGCTGACTATCGATGATATTGAACATGTTTATGATAATATCAGCTATGAAGACTTAAAGCTGATGGGTCTGACAAGAAGGGAGGAGACACCCCGTGGTCCCCAGAGATCTGCTAGAGACTCTCTGTATGAGGCTGAAAGCAAAAGCAGCTCGGATTCACCTTCCAAAAAGAAAACAGCAAATCAAAAGAGGACCTCCATTCATACCAGTCGGGAGGAGATACTACTCAGCAAAGAAGCACCAACTTCAAGTTTGGATGAGCTCAGGATTGTTGAAGACAACATCTATGACACCATAGTGCTTCCAGAAACATCACTATTGAATTTTAAATGTGACCCCTTAAAATCCTCTAAAAGGAGGAGTTTTTTGGAAAAAGACTTTGCATATTGTGACAGTCTACAACATTTTGTTTCCGAGGAGAGTCTCCAGTTCAGTGAAGATGAAAGTCCTTACCACCGTGTTCCCGTTGACAATGACTATTTGAGCTTAGTAGATAGCTCTTCCAACTCTGACTCACTGTCGCATAAGTCTGCCGCAGATAAACTCTCAGAAGAAGTAGATGAGATTTGGAATGACCTGGAGAACTACATCAAGAAAAATGAGGAAAAGACAAGAGACCGTGTCCTTGCAGCC
Source organism: Machaerirhynchus nigripectus (assembly GCA_013397975.1). Taxonomy (NCBI): domain Eukaryota; kingdom Metazoa; phylum Chordata; class Aves; order Passeriformes; family Dicruridae; genus Machaerirhynchus; species Machaerirhynchus nigripectus. The sequence continues at coordinate 61,110 of VZRQ01000173.1, read as the reverse complement.
TTTCCTGTTTGTAAAGATGACGTGCAGGAAAGGCTGCATGCTGGTAGCACACCCGAACTGAGTAGAGATGTAGAGTACTCACTGTCCACTCTCTCTCTGCCAGAAACTCCTATTTTCCCTAAAACTGTGAAGCCCAGGGCTGCCACCATAAGTGAGGCTAATCTCAGGCTTGAAGACACTACTCCATGCAAGGAGAACTCTTTTATGAGTTTGAACAGATCTTCCTTCTCCTGTGAGATGCCTTTTGTAGATAGTCCGTATGAACCTGCCAGTAGTGTTCTGTCCAGCGCACCTGCAGAGGGTGTGGAAAATGACTTGGCTGTTACGGATAAAACAAAGAACAGAGTTTTTATGATGGCAAGGCAGTACAGTCAAAAAATTAAGAAGGCTAACCAGCTTTTGAAAGTTAGAAGTCCGGAGCAGGAACAGCCAGCTAGCAGACAACAGAAACTGAAACACAAAGATCTTGCTGCTATTCTGGAGGAGAAAAAACAAGGAGGTCCTGCTATTGGTAAGTTAAAAACACTTCTGTACAGATACACTGCTTTAGTGACTTCCAGTGAACTTTGTGTTCTGAACTGGAAGATTATGAATTTTCCTCACCTTGGTCTTTGAGTATCAGGATTGTATTTTCTGTGTTACAACTGAAATGAATTTTCTCAGACTGCTTTAACATGAATAGTCCTTTATATCTCATTTCTTGTTGTTACTTGATAACTTTGGGAAGAAAGAGTGGTGGGGCAGTGTCAGGAAACAGCAATTCAACTGAGGCTGGAAGTAGAAATCATGCCTGAAGCACTATTGGCCTCTCTACAGAAAAGCAGTTATTTCTTTTAATAGCATGATCTTCAGAGTTTGACTAAAGTGTTTTTTTCAAGTTGGTTTGCCTTCTAACAAGTCACATACATTTGCTCAGGTACCATTCAGAATCATATCCATAAGCATAAGGAATGTGGTCAGATAAGAAAGAGCCAATAGTCTTGCTCTAGCTAATGAATGGCAAAGTCGTGGATATGCAACAGCTCTGGAACTATTTTTGTCCATGATCAATTGAAACAAATTGAAGACATGGAGCCAGCAGACTCCATGCACTGGAGTGTCATTCTTGCCTGCTTGTGATATTTTTAAAAGTCCCTAAATATGTTATTTACTGGGCCATTTTTAGAATGTTCTTTTCTATTTTAACATGAAACAAGCAGCATATTATTGGAACCATGTGCTGCATTGTGTCCTGCATGACTGCTCACTGTAGCAAGATATTTTATGCTGCTTCTCCTGAACTGAGTGTACTGAAATGTGATGCAAACGCCTTTTCCAGCCTCCATTGTTTCATGTTACTTTGCAGAGGCCAAATTTATTGACACAACTGAAAGCTCTTCTCTACCAATACTAAATGTTTTGAGGTTTTTAAATTTTAACGTGATTAATTGAAATGGATTCCTTGTCTCTGCTAAGTTAATTCTCTCTTCTTTACAGGTGCCAGAATAGCTGAATATTCCCAGCTTTATGACCAAATTGTCTTCAGAGAGAGTACTCCTAAGGTCCAAAAGGAAGCTGGGGCCACTCCTCAGGAGCCATCAGCTGGGAGGTTTTCCACACCCATGGCCACATCTCCTCCCTGTTCCCAGCCTGCCAGTGAGTGCTCAAGAGCAGAAGATTGGCTTTTGCATTCTACATACAGTAACGGCGAGCTGGCCGACTTCTCTCCGTGGCCTGAATCCCAGGACTCAAAGCCCAAGAACTCGTACACAGAAGCTGGTACAAAAAGCAATTCGAAGCAGTTGCCATCAGCTGGCTCGGTGCCTTCCCTTCAGATTTCCAACCGTTTGCATGTCCCAGCGCAGAGGTGGAGCGCCATTATAAGCCAACCAAACAAAGAGAACTTGCATCAAGATCACGTCTATAACTCTCTGGGGAGGAGAGTAAGCGGCGTAAAACCACAGGCATACAGCAGGTCGCAGTCCTCATCCTCAATCGTGGTCAACAGGTCTGGAGAATCAATTGTATATAATAATGAGATTGATAAGAAAAGGCTCCATTTGAATAGGAACTTAAGATTCAACAGCCATCAAACTCTGGGAATTGCTTCAGGATGCACAGGGCCAGAGATGAGAAAGCAGATCCCTGAAAACTGTTCAGATATGATTCTGCAGGATTCTCAAAAGGTCCTGAGAGTGAACAGAGCCTCCCCTCTGACAGCACAGATGGCCACTCAGAACTATTTTTTGAATTTCAAAGATTCTGAAGAAGGAGAAGGGGATGATGATGACTATGTTGAAATAAAGTCTGAAGATGAGGGATCTGACTTGGAGACTTCTCAGAACCAAACAAGGAAATCAGATCCTAAACTGCGTAACACAGATGCTGTTCCTTCTGAAACATTCTGTGGCAAAAGTGTCTCCTGCACTCCTGCAAAGTCTGCCAGCAGCAAACACGCACTTACCCCGTATCTGACTGCATATAGTGATTCCGATAAACTGAATGACTACCTGTGGAGAGTACCATCTCCTAATCAGCAGAATATTGTCCAGTCTTTAAGGGAAAAGTTTCAGTGTCTCAGTTCAAGTAGCTTTGCTTGATGCTTTCAGTAATTTCTAGCTGTACTGCCTTATCATGACAGAGTATATACTAGGACAGTCAGTACTGGCATCATGTATTTCCGTAATATTACACTATCAGGCATTGTATCGCAATGATATTGTAAATAGATGTGAAATGTATCTTTTAAAAAATGGTTTAGAATCCCGGATGTGAAAAAGGCCACATGTGCACTGTCTGGGGTCTCTCTGTAGCACATGTGAACTTCTCATCTCCTACTGAACCTCCACATCTCGTCTTTTGTTAGGTGTGATACCCCCTGATTCTTGCCATCGAACCAGGTGTGATGCCATTTGATTCTTAAACCATTTTATCACGTGGAAACCTTAGTATTTAGACTTTCCAGTTGGTGTCCAGTGTTCTGCATCCAAAAGACCTGTGTGATTACTCTGCTTACATACAGGAGCATTTAGCTGGGCAGGTGCTCCTGTGACTGTGCAGATTTCTGAGCAGGGTTCTGGTTATTACACCAACAGGCTACATGTGCAATTGCACATACTTTTTTGCACGTTACTTTTCATCAGACAGATTCCAAGTGTGTGGGACCAATGCATATGCTGCATTACTTTAGAGCAAGCTTCTTACATTTTAAAGAAAATCTAGTCCTAGTACTTGTGCCAGGCTGATAGCTTTGTATCTGAAGCCTCTTCTACTTTCTGGAACTGTGCAGGAGGCAGAAGATAGGCAGTGGCTTTTTGAGAATCTGTGGATGTGACACAGTCCTTGCCTGGGGAATGGTTTTGGCATTAGAAGGGGAGCTGCACTGCTTGTGAAGAGGGCTAGACCAGTTTTGGTACCTCCAGTGATAGAAGTGTTTGTGACACATATGCAAAACCTGAGTATCTTGTAGCTCAGCACCCAGCAGTCAAAAGCCGCTGTTTGAGAAGAAGCAGTGTGTTGTATGCAGTGACCTGCTGGGCATTTGTTCAAGTCCCAGTGTCAGTAACCCTCTGAGAGAATGAGGCTTGGCCAGATTCTTGGGTGAAATACTAATCATGGGGCACGTTTGGCCCATAGGGTGGTTCAGTGATACTGCTGGTTGAGTGACAAGCTGCAGTCCCCAGGGCATGCATCTCCTGTCGCAGCAGGAAGTGACCCTTCCTGACAGAGAGAGGTAAAAGATATATTTTGGAAATCAGTCAGGGCTGAGTCTAATCCAATTTATGTACAATAAAAAGTAGCTTAAAAATGAGAATACATTCCATTCTTTTGCAAATAATGTATAGAATAAATGCTGCCATTTAGAGCAAGGACAGGTTTTCCAGTATCATCTTTGTTGCACAGCTTTGGATTCTGTTACTTGAAAACACTGTACCGAAAGGAAAGACTAGATACATCTACACTGATCATCTTGTGTGACTGTTGTTCTTTTTTGGTGCTTACATTCTTCAGATTACATGGATAAAGCCAGTACCAAGTTAAACATATCAATAAACAAAGCAATTTCATTGAAATACTATTTTTACTAACCATGTATCACTCCCCTCAGTTACAGATCACTGTACTTCCAGAACAGCTGATTATTTACTACATTGGTTACCATGAGGAAAACCTGAAGTTATCAGTGTACAGCTAAACACTTGTAGACTAAGATTTGAGGACTTGAATTTATTAGAACCGACTAAATTATTTACCACACGTATCTTGCCTTGGCTAGGAGTTGTTATTTTGAGGGCTGGTTGGTCATGGTACTTACTAGCTCATACCACAGGGATACTTGTTACAGTCAGCACACCCCCTGTGATAGGACCCGTATCTAGTAAAATCCACCTGAGAAATAATGTTGTACATATTTAAGACGCCGAGATGTAGCAGAGCCCATATTTATTTAATATAGCTTGTAAAGTATTGTAAATATGGATAGAAAGTAAATCTGTGGGCGCACATCTAGATTTGTTTCAACGGCTTTAGGACAATGTTTAACTCGCATCTCATGCAATCAGTGGAGTTGGGAGGGAGGGGAAACCACCAACCAACCAGAAAAAGGGACTTCTACTAGTATTGTAACTTCTCCCAGGGACCATTTCATACTATTTTTAATAAACGTTGAGTATGCAAAAGCTTTGGGTGCTTTTCATTGCGGGCGGCGGAGGAAGGAAGGTATTGGCTTCTGCCGGTCGGAGCTGATGTTTGGGGGTGATTGGACGGGTTTTTTTGTTTGCAAATAAAGCGGAAGCGAAAGCGGGGGAGCGCCGGGGCGGGGAGCGGGGGCAGGCGGCGCTCCATCCCCGCCCGCCCCCTGGCCCC